>VYXD01012026.1:1983059-2006483 GCA_013397195.1 Hylia prasina | reverse complement strand
AACTGTGATAGTCAAGTTTGCAAGTGAGTGAGAGCTATACCAAAGCTAGATCCTGTCAGTGAGGGACCTTACCATGATTTCTGATAAGGCTGCTGTACTTTTCTTGTGCAAAGCATTTCTCAAGGTTTAATTTAGTGCAGAGGAAAAACACATGCAGTAATCCCACCAACTTTCACGAAACTGAGTGCTTGTTTTCTAGCCAGTACTAATTGTTATGCTGCTCACACATTCTGGAGAGAAACACCCATAAGGCTTCCATCCCACTGAGGCAGCCAAGGAAACAAAGTTGATACAGAATTAGGCTCTCCAACTCCAAGAATGCGTAAATAGCACAATTACTCCTGAAAGAACTATACAGGGTAGGTAGGCCACTTGGAAAGGCTTAATGTAATGGCTCAAAGGTCAAAACTCAGAAAACTCGACAAAGATCTTGTCTAGTAGACAACTTTGTAAAATATGCTTTTGTATACGTGTGTAGAAATATTTGTTTGGCATTTGATGCTGCATTTTATAAGACTATTTGTTATGATTACTGTCCTTAACTACTTTTCAAGTGATATATGTCAAGTGGTCATATAACCTCATGCTAATGTGCAGTGGTCACAGAAAGTTCTAGGTGAAAGCCCAGAGCATACATTCTGAGTTGTGGAAATACCAGCTCTGGATTTTCTGGTACCTTTCATCAAATCAAAGGGATAAGTGAAAATGAAGCTCAACACAAGCCAGCATGTCCTACAGTTGGAATTTGGTATCAGAAGATTGAAATTTCCATGGGATACTTATTTCTACTCATTGGCTTCTTCAAAATGGCACAAAGTGACCTAGGAACTTTTCCACATCTGTACCTTGACACAGAGTAGCAGATAGAACGCCTGTCATTTCTTTGGCACTCTTGACTTTACCTGCTGCAAATGGGGGAAAAAAAAATCTTCCTCCAGTTTGGTAATCCAAAATTTGCCAGTCTTGACTTATAGTTCTGGTTTCTGCCTACAGTACTTAGATTAGTTTTTAAATTATTTATCAAAGCATTCATGCCTGATGCCAGACCATATCAGGTCTAATCACAGAGAGGTGCTCAGACAAACAGTTACTGGGTTAAAAATATTTCTTTGTTAAGTATTGTAACAAAGGGCATAAGATATTCCAGGATACTGGAGGAATTCTGGAGGACTGTCTCTGTCTGCACTTATGAAATTTACCACACTTACTACGTCCACAGCCCACAGGTACTCCTAGTCAAATGGTCACAAGTGAGAGACCACTTATTTCACAGCACTGCCTGCTGCTAGAAGGAAATTTGTACTCTAATTTCCACCTTTGTTTTCCCCTTACAGAATTTCCAACAGCATCATTTTCTGCTCACATATTTTGCTAAAAATACGAAGTAACTCATCTGAGGGGAGATAAGGTTCACCTTGGCTGTGGCTGCAGAGAAAAGGAGAAGGCAGGAGGAGGGGGGGCTGCTGGGCACCCTCTGGCACGGTGTGAGGGGACATACGTGCCACACTCCCCGGCTCCAATTTCCTGCACCACTCTCCCTGCCAGCCTGCACTGGAACTGCGCTGCTGCCGTAAGGGAATGAGGATCCCGCAGCTTGCCTTCATAATTTTCAGGAAGCTAGGAAATCAGATGCCTGCAGATTATAAACAAAATTTGACAGATTATACTCTTTGCCTCTTGCATAAAATTGCATGTAAATTTAGACTGGGCAGAAGGTGGAATTAGGAAAAACCTGAAAATAAAAAAAAAACTTGTGAAGTGTTTGAGCCACCCTGACATTTGGCTAAATTAAGATACTGTGCCTCCCCATACTGAGCTATTTTAAACCAAACTTGTTGGGCTTGCTAAAAGCACTCTTCCTCTGCTTCACACTATTGTTGAAGTAAAATAAATCAGAATTGTTTCTAGGTAATTCAGTTGAGAAAAACACTATCAAAAGAGTTAGCTTTCATGGAACAAAAAGTATTATTCAAATTCTTGAGGTTTCAGGTCACATTTCATTACATTTAAGATGGTTGATTGAAAACAGAGTCATGTCAGCTGAATATCACATCAAGACTAATATGACAGAAATAAACACTGGCAGTATACAAAGGGCACAGAGGTGATCAAGTTGTCCTCACTTTATTCTCACTACTTTTTACTCCAGAGCACTCAGGAGTTTGCATTTAAAAATAGACAGAGCAGGTGTGAGCAGATGCATATGTGTGCATGCACATACATGCTAGAAAAAGGAACTACTCTGAATTAGAGTTCAGCTTCTGTCAGACACAGTGAATAAAATGCATGTAGTAAAAAGAAAAAAAGTGGGTTAGTAGGAGGGGAGATTATATTAACTTCTATATAGGAATGAAGAATGTGAGATAACTGAGTTCTTAATGGTCCACAAAATGGGCACAGCAGGAAATACTGCCTTAATCTCAGTAGCTTCCACTGATCTGTCTGCAGAAATGCAGAACACCTTGTAACGCTCCTGTACATGATGTTTTCATTTGCCATAAGTAGTTGGATATTAATAGATTTACACAGGATTTTGGCAACCAACAGGACTCAAAATTAAGTGATACACATATTGTTTTCATCTGAAACATTTTCTCCCTCAAATTCACATCTGGAGACAGCTGTTTTTGTAGTACTGCTTGTACAAATATGAATGGTTGAAACATTTTGAATCTATATTTGTGAACTTCCCCAATCTTGAATGAATTTAAGGAAAAGAGTAGATGTGTTTTGGACAGTATGATTTCTCCACATTTGGCACAGCTCTTACATGAGACATTGCTAATCAGAGCATCTCCTGAGTGTTCAAAACATAGCACAGGCTCACCTGGCTGATTGTCACCACTTAAGTGTAACATATATCTGTAAATAGTACCAATCTCATCCTTATGGATGTAGAAATAAAAAAAAAAAAGACATGCTCACGTCTCTCCTTCCCTCTGGGAGTAACAAATGACCTTATTGTTTCTTGCTCTGCTGACACTTCTGCCCCTCAGCTTCCAAGACGCCAGTCCCACTGTCCTTTTGCACAGATTAAAACCATTATGTTAAACTCAGAACAAATGATTCACACTCAGCTTGAAATTTGCTGCCTCTAAAAATCTTAGCAAACCTACACATCTAGAACTTTGCCTTGTTGATTTTTTTACTAGCTATATTAGTTGGTTAGCTAAAAATCTTTACAGATCTTCCCATGTTTTTTAAAGCAAGTTTGAGACACTTTATTGAACAGGTTTTAGAAAAGAAATTGCTGTCTTTGCTACTGAGTTGAAATAATGGAAAAAGAGGAAGGAACATTAGAAATAATGAAATATGTTTTTGACATAAGGTTATCCATTGTTGTTTAAATTGTAGCTATCCTACTTTGGTGGGGGGGTTTTTTGTTTGTTTGTTTTGTGTGTTGTTTTTTTTTTTTAACAGAATTATTTAGCACTTTGTACAGACTGCTTGGTACCATGTGTAACTGCCAGCACTGACTGTGCTGCTGGAGTCAATTACAGGCAGAGGCTGGAAAGCTTTCATAATCTGGAAAGCAAAAGTTGGCCAGCTGGGATGCTTAGCTTGTGGATGGAAGTTGCCTAAGAGGGACATAGGTGGTTAATGGTATTAAGCTGTTCTCTGGATCTCACACAGGTCTGTAGGTAGGACACAGCAGCCCTGATGATGGCTTGGACACCTGGGAGCCTCACACGCACTGTCTCTACAGCCTGAGGCCCAAAATGTGTCTTGATATGATTTGCTGTGGGCAAATAGAAGATTGATCAAAATTGCTTGGCTTTAGCTATCTGAGATGTGACTGTGTTGCAGATACCTTTCTTGCTACTCTGGCAGCTGCTGTAAAATAATATATTAAAAAAACCCAATAAAAATGAAGAGGAATGTTCAAGGAACTAATCAAAGGATTAAAGTTACAGTGCAGTTAGGGAACAATTAAGAGGCATAATACAGCTCAGATTTTCAAAAGTCTGTAACTTGATTTTAGTACTTTTGTACTTTCAGTACTTTTTTGTGTCTGAAACAGATACAGAAATCCTTCAAGCTGGAGCCTAAACCAACCTGTGACCTAGGCAAACCCAAATATGTGTGCAATGTAAAGAGATTTGCATTAAAACCAAACTAAAGATTATTACAGGCAGGGAAGTAAGAAAAATAAGCAACTACAACATATTCTAAATATTTAATCTTTCAAACATACAACACAATAAAATTTAAAGGATGTAAATCTACTATGGACCCTTAAATCAGATTCACTGAGATAACAGGCATATCCTCTCCAAGTTTCCTGGCAACCAGTAAATTCAAACACAAATAAATAATACAGAAGCTAACACAAAATGTCCAAAAAAAATCTACATAAAGTTATTCTTTAGTAAAATGACTATTTTTTTCTGAAGATGTATGTGTCATCCTGGTAGATGAATGTCTTGGTGGTTTAGAGGACCATCTAGTTGGAGCTCTGGAATTCACACAAGTAACCCAAGAAAACTTCATGTTGGCATCTGCTCTCTCCTCAGTGTGTTCTGAACCTGCTATCCGAGTTCACTGCAAGCAGGCCAAGGTATGACTTGGCAGGTTCTTATCTGAATTTGATATACCATAAATCACATTGTGGTGGAAAAACCGTGGAACTTTCTAGACCGGGTATTTCTGACTATTTGCTATCCAGTGGCCAGGAAACAGCCAGCTGAGGAACAGTTGTGCGGATGATGAAGCAATTCATATTATGTGGTAAAATACTGCATGCAAGTATGCAACCAGAATCTTGCTGTGCCCTAGTTTTTAATTTTGGCTCAAGTACTGGACCACTTATGGAAATGAGTTTACTTTTCCACTGTCTTACCTATTGCATCTTGTATCAAGTAAGCAATCTAAGATCTCTCCTACTTGAATTCGTATTTCCCCCTCTTCCAAAACATAATAATCAGTCCCTTAGTTTCCAAGGTCAGATGCTAGGATGATTTTACAAACCAGTAATCTCTGTAGGTGATGTATGACAGATAAAGTATCATTTTTCTTTCTGAAATATGTGATCAGGAAGTAGTATTTTCAGTTTAAGTCTGGAGACTAAAGATAAGAGGAAATAACAATAAACTTCTTCTAGAAAAAGAAAATGAAGGGTGAGGCTTTCTAGCAGCAGAGGGATAATTTTTGATACTAAAAGAAGCCAGTATCTAGTATGCAAGTTTTTAATATGCAGGTTTGCCAGTCCTAAAAGTAGGGTGAAACTGCTGTTAGAAATCAGCTGAAACCAAATTTATATCCAGCTAAGGCAAACACAGGGTATGGATTCATTTGATTAACTTAGTACACTAAAGCAAATCTGAACAAAAAGCCTGCAAAAGAAACAAACATGAGCTTGTTCCAGCTGCCTCCTCTGTCTGAAGATATAGGTCCTCTTTGTGCTGCTGGTGCAGATCTGAAGAAGAGAAAACAAACAGGATGTTCACAGCACAGAGCTGAGTTAGGATTCTTTTAAATATCAGAGGTTTGTTGCCAAGGGTGAAGTCTGTGGCCTGCCTTTATATGAGCCTGCCAACAGATTCCCTTTGGCTGTCATGATTCTATAAACAGAATATCTTTGCAAAACCCTGGGAACTCTTCTTTCTACCTTTATACAAGAGCCTTCTTGTCTCTCCACATCCATTTGCTGTCTCAGGCCTTAAGCTTGTGATTTTATAGTGCTCTTCCAGACAGCAGAAGATGACTGTATTTTTACAGCACTGGGTGCAATAGTATCCAGATCGACTTTTATGACCCCCTGACATTGCAATAATGCAAGTAATACATACCAACACTAACAGCTTGCATCTGGCTTCCTTCCTGCTTACATTTGTGAGCCACCTCTGCCATCTAGTGGGTATTTTTTACAAGTTTTTGTTAACATCAGGGTGTCAACAAGCTGAAGTCCAAATTTGACTCAGCAGGAAAATAGTTCAAGTCTGGAGGGGAGTTAAGGGGCACCACCACTATGCAAGAAGCCCCAAGTACATTACAGCACCTCCTAGGCCATCCTTCTGCTCCCCCGACCCAGCTCTCTCCTTTGCTATGTCAACGTAACAGGAGTTGCGGTGACATAAAAAGTCACTTCTCCAACTCTGACATTTTTGGGCTCAGGACATTATTCTCTGGAGGCTGAGAGGGCAGCTATCAGCCTTGCAATAGCAAGCAGCCCTCGTGAAAGGGGATGCATGAGACCCTGCATGCCTGTTCCACTTTTTACCATGGAAGTATGAACACTGAGAGCACCTACTGTGCAAAGGAAACTTTTCCTAACAGATACCCACTCCAGTTAGTGATACCCTTACTGACCAAACTGCCCCCACGTCAGTTAATGGACCATCACGGAACAGGGACCCATAATCATCAAATCATTATATTCCTAAAGCTCTTTATGAAAAGGCAGCTTGTTTCAATTGAGGTGGTGTTATTTACTGCAGAGAATTAAGTGATTTTGGGAAGAATGTAAGTAAGTATTCATTGGCTTGAATTATTTAAGTTAAATTTCAGGGAGAGGCAATGATAGTTTTGCATTCAGATTGGGAAGTTCTATTGTGATTTGGGATAGATATGAAATGAATCAAACTTATTACAGTGTCATGCAGACAGGATGGAATACAGTGCTCATGAAGGAAACAAGCAAGGAAACTTTTCCTAAGGAAGACGAGAACAGCTGAGTTGCTCAGGAGTTACCCCAGGAGAGTGTGAGCCTGGGGTTTCAAATACACCAGGGATTATGTTACTTTGAGTACCGCCATGGATGGAATGGAAGGGGCGGCTGCCCCCCTGCTTACACACTGCAAGCGCCGTGTGGCAATACTGCAGAACTGCATGCTCACCCCTTAGCTGAAAGGAAAAACACATTAATGGTTTCCAAAAACCTTCTCGTCCAGGTTTCCTCAGCTGAGTAACATACCCACATCACAAAACTTTGAAGAAAATTATTTGAAACCTGGGAGAGGAGAAAAATCTTCTGTTAAGAGCTCAATATAATATTGTATTTTTTGAAGTCCTGTGAAGTGCTTTTTCGTCCAGTTTGTTAATATTGCCACTATGTTCACAGCTATTATTTTGAAGGGGATAACTGTATTTTCATTTGACATGTGAACAAAAGCCTTAACATTCAGTGACAGAACAAGGAAACCCTATTTTAATCCCCTGTGCAAGCGGCATTTCATAACCAATCAAAGCCCTAACAGGAAGTCTGTTCTATGATTTACTGCTTAGAAGTCTGCAGCTATCAGTGGTATCTTTAAACCCACCATTTTCATGACATTTGTATGCTGGTGCTAGGTTATAATTTGCATGTGAGAATACATGTTGCATTGCAAGATGAGTAGAAGTTTTCAGCGACCAGCAAGAACAGGGAATACTCACTTCCTCTGTAAGTGTGTACCAAAAACTGGACTTATGCTACAGAAGGTGATATCCACCTCCTTTTCTGTACTGCATGAAGCACTACAGCCTCTCCCAGAGGCAGGCAAGCTGGAGTTGCACCTCCCTGCTGGAATAAGCAGGGACAGCAAATCAGGACTTTCATGGCAGAAGTTATCACTGCAATATCACACAGGTGTTAACAAACAAAAATCTGCATGTGCTTGAATAGGGAAGAAAGGACAGTAAGAGATAAAGCATGGATTATCCATAAAAGAATGTAACTACAAAACAGTGTTTATGTATCTATATATTCTACAAGATTCCAAACAGTGAGGAAGTTCTCATTCAGATGTTCAAGTATCTTATGTTTACCTATATATGCAACAGCATATAGATTAAGAAACAGTCAGAATTCAAAACAGTAATCTCATCATATAGATTAAGAAACAGAATTGAAAACAGTAATCTTTACTGCAAATTCAATGAAATACATATTAATTTAATGCTCCTTATATAATATAGATAAATATGGATAAGTAGGGAGTTTGGGAGCAACACTTGCTAATTAAGATGTTATGTCTTGGATGTAATCTGCATTCTTTGTAGATAACTCACTGGCCCAAGTTAAATACATTAAAATGTAGAGATTAAATTTGACACAAAATGGAAGATTAAAAGGAAGCTTCCTCAAAATTTAGAATGGAAAATCCCAGTAGATAAAGAAATGTCCTTTAGATCTGTTGCCATTTGATCTACACTTTGATTATTCAGGAAATTATACTAATGTAAGCAACTTCAAATTTTTAATAGATTTTATATAAGAACAGTGTACAAACTTCACATGATCAGTGATACAGCGTTACTGTGTGATCAGAGAGAACCCATTAACACCTGATTTTGAACAGCAGGTGCTCACAGACAGCTGTGCACAATTTGTGAAGAGAAACTGCTACTCCATCCACAGTAAGTAACAAATTCAAGACCACTGTGTATTGCATATGGGGAATATATAACAGGTTGAACTGTTGACTTCTGCATAATTTATTCAGTTGTAATGACACTGAGGATAGGTTGAACTTCTTTTACTTACGATGCAAGGGCACACTTAAAATCATCAGGACTATCCAGGCAGAGTAAGAACATTACAGACCTGTGAAAATACCATTTTATTTAGCACCTTTCAGGCAGACAACTGAGAAAAAGAACATGAAAAAATGAAAGAAATTCACAGTAGTATCATGCTTAAATCTTCTTTTCATTAAATTTATCTTACAATCTATGGGAATGACTAGAGCTGTGAAGCCTATTGTGAATAACTGGTAATTCTGAAGACATTCAATAGTGTTTTTAACTATTGTTTATAAATCCAAATACATGATCCCATCTTCTTTGTCTGACATTGAGTAAGTACCATGTTCCACTCAATCATACAATAAGATGTAGTGTTTTGCTCAATTTACAACCAAAAAATGCCAAGTCTGAAAAATGTGACATCATCCCTCCAACATATCAGTCCCTCCTGAAGACATGACATTAATGGCACTTCAGTATTGAACAGTAAGAATTAAAATAGATAAGGTGCTTCTGCAAATACAGAATATTAATAAAAGATTTTCACTTACTTGTGATTGTCAGTGCAAGTGACATCATAACCAAGAGTTTTCAGCCTGGTTTCTAATGTCTTTACAGTATGAGTTCCACAGGAATCTCTGTGAGGAAGGATTTCAATATTATTGCAAATCTTTTGTTATATAATTTCTTTTCACTGAACTTGATGGAATTAGTAAAGTAAATCCCCATTTGCCTCTTTTGTATTCCATAACACCTCCAGAAGAATGGTGTTCATTGCTATTTATGCTTCATTTGCTTACATTACTGTTGTTTCACAATTTATCCTTAGTTTACAGAGTCTGGAAGATTAGCTTCAGCCAGTGTAGCATTTTCAGATTCTGTTCACCAATAATCCCACATATAATTTTGACTAGACAGAAAAAGACCTAAATAATTTTGTAAAATAGTAAGTGTTTCGTTTGTAATATTCTTTGGCAACTATTTCGGTAGTGATAAAGTTGAGGCTATCTGAATTTACAGAGTAAGTTCATTATAATAAATGAGAATTATACTTGTTGTTAGAAGCTTGTTCTCTCTCTTGAGTGTTGAATGATAGAAAAACCACAGAGAGGAAAAACCCAGAAACAATCCTAAACACAGTTCCTGTTTCTAGCACTGGTTTTTAAATTTGTACTTCAGTTAGTATAAGAAAGTTTACAGAGCCTACTGTGAACTCTAAACTTGCACAAACATAAATTAAGGCCAGTGCTACTTATCTGCTGGTCAGCAAACACCCATGACTAAAGAAATCATATGGAGACCAACAAAGTAATTGTAGGAAAAAAATAATAAAAATATACAATTACTCCTATGCATCCATTTACTGAAACATAAATTAACATTCAGTGCTTGTCTTAGCTTTTCTTTGTAAAAAGGGCAACTTTTGCAACCATGAGCTGTAGGTTTTTTTCCCTCCCAGAGGATATGATTCTTTGATTTAGAGAGATAGACTGAGAAATGCAAATCTGAACTATGCTATGTAGACCCCACAGCATTGTGGTAAAATAACACAACAGATTACTCTGTTTGGACTGATCAGTTGTGTTATATTTATTTATTACTTATTTGTTTGTTTGCTTTAATTAAATTACCAGCAAAATTAGACACTTTAAAGCCTACATTTTATTGCTGGATTAATTATTGAGAGAAAAAAAGGTGCCTGTTGGTATTTGCCTGCTTCTACACATTTTCAAACAGTTAAGATAGGTGAAAATGAAAAGAATGCATATGGCAAGGTGAAAGAAATATCACTTAATCTGAATTTCAGATTGACTCTTAGTAAAACTGTTCATGCTCTATCTTCATTCAGGGTCTGAGATCCACACACACATCTAACCAAGAGCTGACTCCAGATCTATTATTAGAATTTATTTATATTTTCTATAATTATGGTATTTCTATACTCTCTGGGAATAGTAGGTTGTGTCTTCTGTGTTCATGAAAGCATCTAAGATACTTTGCTTTAAGTAGAATGCAAATATAATCAAACGGAAAGATAAGGTAAATTTTTAAAGACAGGTCCAAAAGGGAAAAACTTTTTTTTTAAAGAAATAACTTACATATCCGGTCCTTCAATATCATCCACAACCCAAATGACAATTTGTGATATTTTGTCTTTCTGGAGATTAGGTATTTCATAATCTGCAAAAAAACTGATTCAAGGAAAAAAACATAAAAGAAAACTATAAAGAACATGAAAATTAAAGTCTTTTCCTCCTCTGCATTAATGAATTAATCTAAAAGTGAACCAGAATGAACTTTAAAAAATGCAAAAAGAAAACAAAAAGCATTTGATACTTCCTTACAATATCTAATATAAGAAGATATGAAATCCAAATGTTGATTTTAATGTCTCTGGTTTGATTTTTTTAGTGAGATGCTGGCATTTCAAAGCCACAGATTTCTAACCCTTTTAGCAAGATGTAGCATAATGATTTCCAACCTTTTACAGGTTTTTTTTTTCCAAAGAAAGCTTGTAAGGGCTGTTCCATGCCTGGTCAAGGTCTCTCCTCTAACTTGCTATTTGCCTATCATGTACCTTCTTAAATGTCTCTATCAGCACTACAGTGTCTCTTAGCCCTTTTCAATGTCCTGAGACCTCCACAGAGAAGAAGGGGCTGTTATTCACTGGATGGGACCAGCAGTGACAATGTGTGTCTGTCCTCCTGGTGCCTTCAGGCAAACTACCCAGGCTCTGCCATGGAAGCACAGGATGTGTTGCTTGCCAGTGTCTGTTGGTTCATGAAGTTAGCAAATTATTTTAAATTCCTGGAGAAGTTGAACAGGAGGACAGATACCAAGAGTTGCTTTCTCTGGTCAAGTCTGGTACGCAGGGGCTGACCAGAGGCCCGTAGCAGCAACAGAAGGTTTGCCTTTCTGTCCAAGGTGTCCAAGCCTGTCCAACATATAGTGAAAATATAACAAAAAATAAAGATTCCAACTCATTTACTCTGTCATGCATATGTTATTGCCAGGAAAAAAAAAAGCTTGCTCCCAAATTTGGAGAAATCTTTAACCAGAGATGTCAGAAACCGTGGACGAACAATGTACAACTGGCTTCAGTAAAACCAATTTTTGAACTGGCTACTATTATTAAAGAAATCTGCCAACTAAATTCATACTGTGAGAATGACCAAAGTTATTTTGCCATGAAATGAGAAATAAATCTTAACTGAAATGGTATCAGGTGACTCGATGATTTAAGTGTACAAACTTTAAAACTGAATAGACTTAGAAAGGGGCTTTGAAATACTTGAAAACAGACCAGAGAAATGGTTAGGAAGACAGACAGATCTTTCAGATTACATTCTGCTATTAATTATTCAACTTCCAGCTTTTTTCAAACATGAGCTCTTAAACAAATTCAGTCATAAATGGACCAGAAGAGACACAGCAAAGAAAACAGATGGAGTAACTGGCTTTGTTTTCTCCTTGGCAGGCTGAGTTCCAGTGGTGATTTCACTGGTTAAAATACCACCAGACTGGCAACCAGGGAACTGGTAGAATTAATGTGCATGTGAGTTGTTCTTGAAATAAAGAATCTGCAAATTAACAGAAATAAGGAATTCATTTCTAAAATAAGGAATCTGCAATATATTCTGGGTATTGGCCTGCAGCCAGGTATTTCCATCTGCAGAAGATCTGATCCCAGCTGACCACTTGACCAACCCAAGGGGACTGTATAAATCTTTGTGATTAACTGAAAGCTGTGTACAGAGGTGGATGTTTTGGGGGACAGAGGTAAGTAGTTAGAAGGTGCTTTAGAAAAGATGGTTCTTGTTTCTCTCATATCTAGAGATAAAATTGCCTTTTCAATGGTCATTTTTGAGTCCTTGGTGAATACAGAGAAGGAGGAGGATCTCTTCTATGGGTTTTTAAAAGATGGAATTTTTTGATCTGCCTTGGACACGACAGTTGTTGAAGTAATGAAGGATACATTTTTTAACACAGTTAAGCAGCCACTACAGACACATAGTAGAAGTTCCAAAGGGTGTACTTTTACAATAAATTTTGAATGTAAGCTTAGATGAGCTTCTGCATGGTGGTACGTCTGTGAATCGGAAAAATACACCTGTCCCTAATACAAAAGGAACTAAGGAGAAGAGAATGCTCATCTTTGCTATTATCGCCCTCAGTAAACTTTTTTTTGCTTTCTGACACCATAACAGACTTCAAACTATGTCCACTCTTGGTCATGGAGAAATACTTTTCTTTTAGAACTTAACCAGTTTGCTCTTAGGCCTGAAAAAAGCTACACACCTTGTAACAATATTCTCTAGTTGGACATGTCCCTGAAGAGAAATTTTGTTAACACTCATCTTTTTGAAGACATACACATTTTGCCACAGTATATTGGCTGTCTGGAGGGCAGCTTTTAGAGCGTTCACTGTGCTTGCCACAGCAGTTTGTAAAATGCATGAGTTGAAAGGATTGTTTCCATCCATTCCTCCAGCTAGGGACAATTAACAGTTCTCCCCACGACTCAGCAGACTTTATGCAATAGGTCCTTTCAGCTACACTTGCCATACTTGGTGCAGCAGAAGACCCAAATAATTGGTTGACTTTTCTTTTTTGTTGTCATCAGACTCTACACAGAAATCAGTCGGTTCTCTTACCCTGGCTGTGGATAAGCTCCTCCATTTGCAGAACCATTCAGCAAGACATGTATCACCCCAGAGCTGTGCTGTGCATACTGCAATAGATAACAGTGCTTTTCAGATCTCACAGATTTATAATATAACTTGGTATTTTATTGCAAACAACAGTGACCAAGGAAAGAATTTTACCACAAAGAATATCAGAACTGCAAAAATAATACTAGACTAGCATCCTAGCAGGTCACTGCAGTAAACAGGACAGGAACAAAACCGGCCATGGTTTAATTCAATGGTTCTTCTCAAGCTATTTTCCCACATTTATAAGTAGTTTCTTCAGCACAAGAAGAAAGCATTTTAGCATTCTCTGTTGAGTTTGATGTGTGAGTAAAGGGTTTTCAGCAAGGCTGCCAAATGTCACTTAGGACCTGTAATCAGTAGACAGTCGGTGTGCAGTATGTTTCATATTAACAAAGCTAACAGAATTTTAACACATTATCTAGCTAGAGGTGAATGTTAGGTTCTTCTTGCTAAAACACTACAGCCAGTCTAAAATAATGTATTTGTATCAGGGGAAATAATCCAGTAGAGTTACAGGTTTAAATCTGTTTTGAACTAGCAACGTTTTCCTGAACTACCCCGGACACACTTGCAGATGTATGAAGTCAGCACTAATACAATATTTACAGTGATTGAGGCCATCCTCCAGAAAGATTCCACTGCATTGTTTTCACATTCCATTGTGGTAGGGCAGGATTCATAGTCCAGTCCTGTAGGAAGGCATGTGATTTGTGCTATTAGAGAGATGATAATGACTATAAAAAGTGACTTTAGAAAGCAGCTAAATATATTTGTGCATTACTCACTGAACCCACAAGATCATTTGACATAGCATTGAAAGCTGTTGTATTTTTTCAATCATTTCTCATCCTTTGTAGTTTACACAAACTGTGACATTCTGAGAATTCAGTAATTTGACCGAAATGGTTCTAACCCTGTTCCTGGGATGCAGGGAGCTCCAGGCTCAGATGACTGAGAAAGAGGTTTTCCCCCGCTGCAGGACAATTTAGACTTCACTGTGTTGCTCCCCTGATTGCAGTGTTAAATATTCACATGATAGAAGAGAGACTGAGACAGTGAAGCTATCCCTGATTTTTCATGGGGTAAGTGCAAATTTAGTTTCTCCACAACACAGCAGTTGGTCTCCATTGTGGTTTTACAGACAAATGTTTAGCATAGCACTCATTGTCTTACCAGGGCTGTCTGCCTGCCCACACCAGTTCAGAAAATCTCCAACAAAGCCAAACAGAGTATCACCCAGAGACATGTAGCGACGTCCTCTGTCAGCAAAGCTATTGACTAGTAGCTGATTATTTTCCCAGAAAAGAGACTAGGAAAAAAAACATAAAGAAATGTACCAACACTTGGGTGTGGACAAATGAGATTACGAGGCATTGAAAACAGTTTAAAACAAGTTTTGGTATTTCTTTCAAAATCAAGCTAACAACCAGAAATGTTAGCTATCTCTTTAAAGGAACAGAGTTTTTTATTTTCCAGAGGTATAAATTCTCATCACAAGTGACTTGAGAAACAGTACTAGTTTGATGAGAAGAGATATAGTTCTATTTTAAATATAGTTAGGCCTAGCTTTGCCTGCCTCTGCAGACAGATTTAGGGGAAGGAGAAAAAAGGAAGTTATTTATAAGGCAGATATATGTTACCAGAAATCTCTCACTGTGCTATGCTGGCTTATGGTGTGAAAAAAAATCATATGTCTAGATGTTATTTCTGTGTTTGCAGAACTCCTCATGAATTAAGCTATGTTGACAGTAGTATTTGTTGGTTTAGCTTGTATAACTTAGAAATGAGGAGTAATTGTGTTAGAGGACAAAGTGTGTTAAAGCACAACTCGTCTTTTGCACGTTCACAGTTCTTTGCAATTGCCAGCACGTCAAACCTTTACTGTTTCTGGCAGAGAACAACATCCTCTCTCATTTCTGCTTTTGCTTGTTCAGCGTGTCAATGTTTAACATGTCACTGTCATGAGACTTAACTGTGAGGAGTAAAAGCAAAAGATGATGGCAGGCACAGCATTTGCAGCCAGAGCACCTAACTTAAGGAAAAGTAGAAGCAGAAGTTCAGGGACTATGGCAGAGCTCCCAGCACAGCAGGAAAATTGGGGGATCTCTGTAGTATGAAAAAGAGAGACATTGCTGAGAAGTTACTGCATAAAATAAATGGAGCCAAATACATTGAAACATGCTATCAAGTCTGAGTCTACTTTATAAACTACAGAATCTAGTTTATGAACTACTAACTGATCACAAATCAGCTACAGAATGACTCATCAATTTTGAACTGTGTCATGTAAAATCTGTTGTACCTCACAGGGCAATTGACATAAAAAATTATTACCTTGTTAGGTGGAATTGTGTGGAATGTGAGGTTGATAAATAATTCATAATCCTTAGGTAGAATGCTGCACGGATCCTTGTTAATAAATGCATTTTTAAATGCTTCCCATATCTGTGAACAATTCTTCTCACTGTAATCATTGAAACAAACAAATAGCAAAATTGCTTTTTCAAAGCCAAGCAAGAAAGATACTTGTTCTCAATTCCTTCAAATACCCCAATTAAAATCCCTATAAGGTTAAGACAGAAAACTGAAGTCAGGATGGTAAATAACTTGTAGCTCAAGAAGAGCACAGAGATCTTGTCTTCTGAGTCATAACTGCAGCAGATAAGGAAGAAGTAGCAAGGAAAATATTAGCATTTACAGCGTGGAATTAGAAACACATTATGATTCAACAAAAATCTTAGTAGGTACAGTATACACAGTGAGTTGGCTATCCAGCACTGTAGAAATACTGAAGAAATACTTCCTTTGAAATTTTCCAGATTCAAAAAGCCATTTCAAATAAATCATAGCTAAATATCCAACACTGCTGGAATGCAATATTACTGTTAAAATGTCAGATTCAAATACTGAATGAGTTACTAAGAAGTTTTGATGGTAGAATAATGATTGTGACAAAGAGATGCCTTCTGCTTCTAGGCCCTGGGACTGCGCAGTTTTATCTTACAGGAATGAGTAGTGTGACCAGGGACTGTATGGGATTATGGGACACACACCGTCACTATGCAGTAGCTACAAAGACTACAAGAATATTGTTAGCATTCAACACTTCAAGTGTTGAAATAAGATGCTAGGCTGTGCACTCCAACATTTCCCTTCTGCCAGCTCTCTCCTGGGGATGATAACCTTCATGGAGGGACAAGACAGGCTATCTACAGATGGAAGTGTCCATCTCTTTGGACTTTCAGTATCTCACCTGTCACATCTCTGAGCCTGTCTGGAGTAATTAAGAAGGGAATTTTTACTTTCACCACTTTTCGCCAGTACCTTCCCCACATAATGCTGTGACCATGTCTATGCCAGGAACACTCTGCACAACAGAATAATTATGTATGTGGATAACATGAATAGCTTCCTCACATGAATAGCTGTCATTGCAAAGCTCTAGCCTGAACAATAGCAGTCCTAATAAGTAAACCAAACTGCTGTTACAGTGTTTTGCTCATTTACTATCATCCATAGACAGCATGGTTCCTGCTGGTACAGTTCTTTAGGAAGCTGCTTTGTGCCACTGAATGTCACAGACAGTTTAAAGGAGCCCTTGTGATGAGCTATGCAGGAAACAGACCACAGATTTTCTCTACAGACATCTCTGGTCACGCTTCCAACAACTATATAAAAATTCCCTACATACTGTAAGCAGACATGGACCTTGACCTGACAATTTTCAGTGATCTTTGATCACAGTGACTCTTGATCACAGTCATCCAATATGATCCTTGATCAGTCTTTTCAAGGTTTAAAGAGATTTACTTAATAAAAGGATTTGGATTTCTGATTTCAAGCTGTTACAAATTGGCTTCTGACAATTGTATATTCTTAGGTCTCATTTTGCTGAAGAGCTTTCTATTTGAAGCACTTATGTTAGTACTTTTGAGTTATGATCAGTTGAACTTTTAACATCTCTCTTGATAGTTGAATCTATCGGTAATTTTCTGGTTAATTCACATATTGTTTTCTGGGTTTTTTTTTTGCATGACTTCTCATCCAGGTTTCAAGAGCTTGTAAATCAAAAGGATTATTCTGCTCTGATACTTGAAACTTTTAGGTTGGAAAAAACACTTTTTGAAACTACAGGGTGGGGAAGGACTGCAGTGCAGGACAGTTCCTTCTAATCTTAGTAGACACTAATATGTCAGATTAATTTTACACTATTTAGTTTAAAAAATGTTTTCAAAGCTTCCACAATATACTACAAATAAACAAATATGGAGGAGAAGCACTACAGGAACATTTGTGTTATTTAGCGTACTCATGTTAGGAAATGTCATATATGATCTTAATTCAAATTCCTCACTTCTACATGACCATGGTATTTTGTAAAATGCCTCTTTTGACTGACATTTTGCATATTCTGTTTTAACACATGGGAAAGTTTTTCTTATGTTCCTATAAACATTTTTGTTTTAACTATGTTGCAGAGTACAGACATGCTTTGCTAGCTTCCTTTAAGTTAGCAAAGTATTTTTAGAAAAATTGCACATAAATCCAGAAGCAAAATCTGTCCAGGTGGTCATGTCTCTATAAAAGCTAACCAGAGGGTAACTAAGAAACAGACAGTGAATGGAAAGGGTTATAAATAATTAGAATATCTGTTTTGCACCCATGCAATATGAAATTTCCATTTTGTCTGGATTATATTATTTGTTTATAGACCTAAAGGAAAGAGAAAAATCCCCACATTATATGAAATCAGTTGTGTAGCTCTTCTTTTAATAATGTCATTTTTGGTCTAAATTCAGGAAAGTAGTCCTGCCTGGCTTCATGCTAACCTGAGCAAGAATACTTTCATGAACATGTTCAAACTTCTCAATTTTAAAATCATGTTGTGAAAATGTAACCAGAATTCATTAGATCACAAAACTATCATAAACATGAGACATACAGAAATGTTTGCCAGAATATTGCATTTACATCTCTAAGTCCAAAACAGTTAACTATATGGTAAAAATTTCTACAGTAACTATCATTTATGTTGCTCATTTTAGCATATTATGTATTATTATCCATCTCCTGCTTCAGATATAAATGAAGTGGCATCTGTTAAGTCCTGCAGGAGCTCTACCTATCTAGAGCCTACTGCAAGACCAGATTACCTACAAAGCGGTTAACTAAGTTCACATATTTTATATTATATATTATATTGTAGGAATGTAGAAATCCACACTTCAAGTTTATTTCCACCTTCCATTGTGACACTTTTATAAATTTTCCAAGCTTGAACTGTTCCACTGAAATTCATGCACTGTGTGATGATCTTTTTCCTCCGTAAGAAACTTGAAAGAAAACACTTCTGATAAGTTGAGTGTTATTGTTCAGAAAAATATTATTTTGCATTTTTTTAAAAGTGATAAATTTGTTTTAAGTCCTTTATCTTCCTCTTTTGCAACAGGAACTGAAAATGGGAGGTTGGGGAAATGAAGTGGTATTTGAAATATCATCCAACCCTGTTTTAAGACAGCAATTCAATGCTACAGGAACCCAGCCAGGGCCCTCTTCACACTGTTAGGACAACTTTTTAGTGACAGAACAAAGGGCATAACTCCTGGAGACTGTTTTTATTTTCTTCCTTTTTACTGTAGCTCTTATGATGCAAGGAAGACAGAAAAGTCCTCATTTTAGCAAAGTATGTGATTTACCTCCAGTTCTGTGTAATTAGCACAGCCAGTGAAAGCTCACAGATAATCCTATTTGAGCAGTTGATCACTACGTGATTTTTCAGGTGGATGAGCTAAACAGAGTCCTTTAGTACCACAGGACAGCTATAAATTGAAGTGTTCCCCTTCTTACATGATCTGGCATACAGACATACAAGGCAAAGCTGGTCTTCCCAGGAGTGCTGTCAGATTTGGTACTTCCAAAACACCATCCCTATCACTTCTCTGTGTTGTTCTTTTAACAGAAGGAGGGGGGGAGGGGGGCAAAAAAAAGTGAAATAAAGAATTGAAGGATTAAAAATCTTCCCTTAATTACACCACTTTGCTTAAAATATGACATCCATCAAAGTTATTTTGTTCTTTCCAGACAGCTACAAGCATGTTGGCTTCAAAAGGATCACTTCCATGGCTAGAAGTGGCTAGCATAACATCAGGCTTCTGATTAACAATATTTTATGCAGAACATAAAAAACTAATCCAGAAACAAGCAAAACTTACCCAACAGCAGGGTTCACAATTCTAATATAATCATAGCATCTTCCAATGACAATACTTTCCAGGTTCTGAGTAGTACCTTCACCTTTCCATTTCCTTCCCTGCACTCCTGAGAAGCTGTTCATACACAGAACAAATAAAAGAGGAAAAAAAAGGCTTATCATCATGAATTCCTCACAGTCCAAATTCTTAAAAGAAAAAAAAATAAAAAGGAATGTTCAATGATACAATATAAATGGAAAGCTGCAGTCTTAACGTTTAGTATTTTCTGTACTAGCTACAGCTCAGTACACAAGACAAAGACAAAAAAAATAAACTTTGCTGGGAACTATAACCTAACTGTTTCCTGGAACGATTGCAGCACAGAGATACATCACTTCCTCATGTCTAAACTCTATTCCCCACTTCGAAAAATGAGACTTTCAAGGCCACCTTGTGATAAATGAGGAGAATTGCACTATGTTTCTGTAAAGGGAGGAAAAAAAACCCTTACCACTTGAATACTTAGGATGCCTTTGGTTCACTTAATACTTGTTGCTGTGCTACACTTTCTTAAACCATCAACAAATGCTTGCAAGCAAAAAAAAAACCAAAAACCAAAACCAGCAGTTACAGCAATGATAATGTAAATATCCAAGTTCTTGAGTTATCTTGTATAACACACAGGGGTAACATTAGTTAGCTCTTTTTCCAGCTCTCCCCTGGACAGTGATTGTGACATTTTGGTATGATGATGTGGTGATTCAAGCAGAGGAATGCAACATGATGATATGTGCATCATGTCTTCATGAAAAAAACCTGCCTTGCAGTCATGAATCAATCATAACAAGAAACATAAGGATTAAGACAGCCTGTGCACTGAACAAATGTCTTCAGCTTCTGCTGTCATTCTCCTCCAGGTTCTTTTCCCTAAGCACTCTGTTAGAACATCAAAATGCACCAATCAAGCCAATCTTCAGAATATTCTCTGATACACACTACCGCAAATACAACCACATTATTTTTTCCCATTAAAAAAAAACACAATCCTCCAAGTAATGACCTTCCCTTCCCTTCCCTTCCCTTCCCTTCCCTTCCCTTCCCTTCCCTTCCCTCTTCTGTGCCTCAGTGAATAGATCCTTCCCTTCCCTTCCCTCTTCTGTGCCTCAGTGAATAGATAACTTTATTTTTGGTGTATTTATTTATGTAGTGACACATTTCTGTTGATGCACTGGTACTCAGCTGGTGGGTTTTGATGAGGGAAAAATCTTGCTAATCATTGAGTAAATTCCTGATGATGGAGTTCTGCTATAAATGTGATAAAAGATAGCCAATTGGTTTGCTACCTGCAGCAGAGTCTTCAGGAAAGCCATATTTACTCAGAAATGGATATGCAATGTTGTGCTTGATATGGTGGAGATACAGGAAATTATGTACTTTACTCCTATTGCTTCTCTAATGCTTTTTCTTCTGATTTCTCTTCCTAACCTCTCTGTGTTCATGCTGATAGGGCACCAGAACATTAATCAAATTATTTCAAACCAATACTTTGGTTCAAAACAATACAGTGTTTCTCCAAGTACACAATGGGTTAGGATACAGCACCTTGGGGAAGAAGATGTGGGTTCCCTAACAGATAGACAACCTGTCATAACATCCCAGAGGAACTGGATCCAAGAATTGTTGGAATCCCCATATCAACTCCTGTCAAGGTTCCTTTCTTCACTGGCAACTTCTAGAAACACAACATCAGGCCAGAAGGGCCTCTGATCTGACTCAGCACAGCCATTTTAAAAATCGTGTTCTTAGTTTTGTTCTAAATACTTCACATGAAGGCTAAATTAACAACCTCCAGGGTTTCACTGGTTTGACAGCCTTGAGAGTAAAACTTTAACTCTTGCCTGAACTTGTCTACTTTTAGCTTCCAGTCACTGAATCTCTTGATAGCTTTTTCTGTTACATTAATGAAGAATCCATCCTCAGAATCATCTCTCCACGTAAATTCTTCTAACAAATTACCAAGTCTACCCTTAAATTAGCCCATGAAAATTCAATATTTGAATCCCTTCATCAGGTAATTTGTTTTGCAGTATTGTAATTCCCTGCCACAAACTGGCTGCCCATCTTGCCTCCTGAGGTCTGGCAAGTCATGGTGGATGCAGATCACTGTTCCTCCCTCTCTGTCCCTCTCTCCTAGAAGACATTATTGCCCATGAAGAAAAGCCAGAAAATTGGCAGCATATCTGCTCTGGAGATACTGTAGTTCACAAACTGAGTATTAACCCAAACAATCATGAAATTCACCATATGTTTACATTCTGAACCCCAGAGAATGAGGAACCAACATGTTCTCTCTTGTTATTTCTATCAGATGGGAGAGGTAAGTTCCAGCAGTAGGAAGGTGTAACAGGTGGGAATGTTAATCCTCTGTTACTACTCAAGCATGAATTTCTGGCAGAAAAACTTCAATTCTCTATGACTACATGCTTAGGCTTGGAAATAGGACCTCATATTCACAAGCTCATCTGTAAGCAATGAACTTCAAACAATGCTTCTTAAGGGTTTGTGTCTTCAGTGCGTAAGTCTACCTACAGCAGTAACACAAGTGTGCCAGGGCACACTCTGTGAAAGACATGCTCAAGCCCAAACCCGGAGTTCTGCTTCCTGGCCAAGCAGTAAACAACCATGTGCTGGCTAGCCAGCTGCCTAACACCTGTGCTTCACCTTCCTTTCTTCCCTCCTGTGTAACTGCTTTTTTTTCCCCCTGAAATTGGAAGAATTTAATCTTCCAAGGTTTATGCATATTTGCAAATATGGTTAAGTAGGTCAGTGTATTTGAAAGTCCTTCAAGGAAGAAAGGATTCATGGAAAAGGAAACGCCCAATACTGCAATTTCTTAAGACTCATTTCCTTAGACAAGGAGATAAAAGGATTATTCTGTGCAGTGTCCTCTAAATAACAGTCATAACATGATCTCTTCTGCTCACTTCACAATTTACTGCTTTTACCATCATTTTATTCTCAGCATTAGTTTGTTAAGAAATACCGGACTAAAAACTCACGTGACTTTGCTGAAAATATTTCAACATGCTTACAATGAATTGCTTACATCTATGAACTCACTAGCTCTAATACATTTAATACGTGCAAGATAGACTTTGTACAGTTTTCAGTCAGAAAGGCCTGCTGCATCTATTGAGCATTTGACAAGGTATTTCAGTGACATTTACGGAATATCGCGATGCTGGTGGACAGTTTTACTACACTACATGTTGGCTGACATTTACAGCTTTGGTCAAATCGATGCACAATCTCAATTCGGCCAAGTGTTCTGTTTATTTGGAAATGTTGCACAAGCAGATCAGTATGTCAGGCAGGTGTTTCTAGTCCATTTGCCTTGGATATTAAACAAACACACTTAACTTGTTTGGCACAAATGCTGCAAAAGTTTGGGCGCAGATTCCTTGCTGCAGCATATACAAATAGTTTTCCTAGGACCTTTCTTGAAGCGGTCACATTGCAATTCTGTGTCCAGTTCTGTGCCCCTCGATTCAGGAAGGACACAGGTGCTGAGAAGAGCAACAGAGCGCAAGTCCTGTGAGGAGCAGCTGAGGGAGCTGGGGATGTTTTAGCCTGGAGGAGACTCAAGGGGGACTTTACTGCTCTCTACAAACACCTGAGGGGAGGCTGTAGCCAGGTGGGGATCGGTCGTTTCTCCCAGGCAAATAGCAACAGGACAAGAAGACACAGTCCTAAGCTGCTCCAGGGAAGGCGTAGGCTGAACCTTAGGCAGTACTTCTTCAGAGGAAGGGTGATTAGACATTGGAATGGGCTGCCTAGGGAGGTGGGCGGAGTCACCACGCCTGGAGGTGTTTAAGGGAAGACTGGACCTGGCACTCAGTGCCATGGTCCAGTAGACAAGGTGCTGCGTCAGAGGTTGGATTCCATGACCTCCGAGGGCTTTTCCAACCTCACTGATTGTATAAATGTTTTTACATCCACAACCTGCTACCTTGGCGTTGCCAAGGCATCGGGTCTCAAGTGGAGCACTACTGCAGCTCGCTTGGAAGGCCCTA
>VYXD01012026.1:1874307-1982790 GCA_013397195.1 Hylia prasina | reverse complement strand
CCGGCCGCGTTTGTCAATCAGCCGGGCCGGGCAGGGCAGGGCTGCCCGCTCACGGGCTGCCAGGGACCGTGCTTGCGGTTCTGTGCACAGCGTTCAGCTGGTGCGTGGCGTAAAGGTACCCTAGGTACGTTCTTTTATTTAAAATCTATGTAATTTTGCTCGTGGGCAAAAGTAATTTTTATTCTTGCATCAGGGTAGTTAAGTAATCAAGGCTGGTGTGTCACCTGAAAGGCGAACTTCCCTGCAGCAGCTTCGAGTGTTGTGGGAGGGTTTTGGGCAAATGCTTCACAGCCAGCACTCCTACTGCAAGAAGTTGTGCCTCCCATCTCCGGGCATAAATGGCTGTTTGGAGAACCAGATTGGCTACAGGCATTTAAAGGAAGGGTGAAGTTACACGAGAGGCAGTTATAATAGCTTACTGCTGCTAGCAGCATGGGGGAGTTCATGCTTCTTTCCTGATTTCCACGTGCCACCTTGCACTGCTCTGGGATCCTTTCGTGTGCCTCTTCCATTTGCTAATAGGTTTAAGAAAACCTAGAGCTCTTTTTTGCAGGATTTGCTAACTGGACAGGCTGAGCACAGGGTCTGGCAGGAGAAGAAGGGGTAACCTTGTGTAGTTTCTTTCACTTTGCCTTTTATCTGAGAGTACATTTGCAATCAACTTAATCTGCGGCCGCAGAAAAATTTGTAATATTGTAAGAGTGGATTTTATTTGAATGGAAACAAACACCCCCACTAACTCCTGGTAGCCTTTTCAGCGTATTGTTGACAGCAGCTGAACAGGTTTCATTTAAACCTCCAGATCTTGTAGTTGTTTGGGTTTTGTTCCTAGAGAGGCATTTTTGTTACTTTTATTGAGCCTCCCACAAAGTTTTGACCAAATTTACCATGCTTGATAAAACTTCTGGGGGAGCAATTACTGGTTTTCCTAAGAATTGCAAAATATGATTAAAACTATCAAGTTCGTAACCTTTTATTTTCTAAGTTTTTATACAGGAACTTGCTTGCTCCTGCTTTCCTTTCAATAATTGCAAGCCTGAAGGAATGGCACTTTTTTTCAAAAGTGTTCAATTTTACATCTTTTAACCCTGTTTCAGAACTTGGGGTCTGTGCCTTGCCTGTGACTTTCATAATGCCAGCTTTGCACCAGAAAAGCTTCCAGATTGTTTTTGAATTTCCTTCTTGCATGATTGAGATGCAGCAATTAGATAAGTCTGTAGTTCTGCTTATATGGCAATTGTTATCTCCAAAGCCATGCTCTTTATAAGTTTATTTTGACCTTGAGGGTTCTTTAATTTTATGAATTATATGTTGCCTGTGTTCATCGGGTTCCCTGTACACTGTAATATAGTTGCTGCTAGTGTCTGAATTTCGTGTTAGTGAGAGTGAAATGGGCTCATCCATGCTTTGCTTCTCAAGAGAACAGCTATGATGGATTTCTGATGGATTAAGTACATAGGCACTTAAATAATCCTTTGTGACAGAGATGCACAGTTTATTTTGTTCTTCCAGGACTTCATGTGAGACAGAACAGTAAATGTGACTTTAAGCTGTTTGGTGCTTTAGGAAAGTTATCCTACTTTTTTAGCTCTTGCTAGCAAAGATCTGACTGTACTTGAGCTGCATTCTTAAATGGCATATTTACCTGTGTTGTGTACAGTGCCCTGGACTTGGATATTAAAAGTAATTAGAATTATGTTTAATAAGGAAATCCACACTGCTATCAAAACTATTTCCTATTCTGAGGATAAGAAAAATTGTTAAGTGCTCTGAGGATGTCCCCCCTGTAGGCAGTGGAGTGCTACAGCAGTCTTTATAACTAAAATGCTTGTCCTAATGCCTGACGTCATCTTTGCTACAAATAGAGCAGATTCTGTTTTCCCCTCTCTAGTGAACTGTTCTTCGTTTTCAGAAAGATCTTGTGCCGATTTGCAGTTGTAGCTGTGTCCTCCATCTTAGTTGTGTGTTCTGTGGCTTAAGCAAACGGATTCATTCTACTTCATCACATGGGTCACGCTTGCTGTACCTCAGCGTACTTGTTGCTTTTGTCAGAACTAAGCTGCCATTCTCTAACAGTTCAAGCTATCTGACTGCTGCTGTTACGACTGCCTGCCTCTCTGGCTCCCATCAGTGCTTGAGGTGACTCACAAAGGCTCCAGACTGGCAGAAAACATTTTTTTTTTCTGAAGCAGGGGAGGTTTTCTGTTGATGTAGTGCTGCCAGCAAGCGCCGGTCAAATCGCTACTGAAGCCAGTGGGAGGCAGAGAGTGGGACTGTGACAGCCAGCAACTATATTGACTGAAGCTACTGTGAAACCTCAGCCTAATTATGTCTGTGTTTTCCTGACATCTTGTGCAGAACGGGACAATACTGGTGTCGAGTAGAGCGGACTTGTTGTTCTGCAGTTCTTTTTTTAACAGCAGCGTACTTGCTTTGTGCTCCTCTGAGGACTGATGCTGAAATTCCTTTTCATTTTTGTCATTAGACTCCTGTCCTGTATGGAGCAGTACGCACTGGTCCAAGTCAGCGTGCTGATGTCCAGTGGGGCAGTTTCTGTTGTTCCATTATGGTCTTGTGTTTTCTGCACCCGAGAATGTGCCACTTGTGTAATACCAGCTTTCCTGGCTGTGTCTGAAAGTATTTTATCTGTCACAAATGAAGCAACACAGATTTCATCTGATAATGAAAATCTCATTTTGGTTTGGTCGGAAACGGGTAGCTTGGGCTTGAGAGCACTGTTTGCAAGTGCTTGAGCTACCCTGCAATTTCCTGCAGACTCAAATTACTTCACTGTAAGGCTAAATAATACCAAAAACCTTAGAGAAGTCATGATCTGTATGTCGCATGTATCATTTTCCTGTGAAGTAGTTTGATTATCTTATCAAAAGGAAGCTAGATTGTTTTTTCCAAACAAATCTGTGCTGGCCAATTGTTACTTCTTATAGCTTCAAGATTGAGACTCTGTACTCAAGTAGCAGAGTCTGGTCTACATATAGATGGTGATAAAATTTTGGCTAGGCCTTCAGAGCGGACAAGACACCTGGTGGTCCAGTAGGGGATTTCAAACTTCCTGCTTGCTTGTGGAATTACTGCAGCCAAAGCACATTTTCAAATCTTTATGTTAGAGTATTCCTAAACCCAGCAAGTTTAGGCTGCTTTAGGAACAGGAAAAATGGTTGCACTCTTAAATGCTGTAATGAAGATATCGGTGTTTGGTTGCTTGTTCTCATGTCTTTTTGTCTGCCTCTCAAAACTAGTTTGAGACTTCATACTGATTGAGTGGATGTAATAACTGGCTGCTGCTGGAAGGGTTAATTGCTGATGATATCTTTCACGCTTGTCTGACCCCTTGATGAGGAGCTAGTTCATCTAGAGAACTGAAGCGAAAGGTGATTCAGTAAAACTGGCTCACTAAGAGGTCAAACAAGCTCCCAAAACAGGTTGTCAGTATGGGAGGGAACAGGATGAACCATGGCAGGAGGGAACAGCTGCTTTAATGGCTCAGCTTTATTGTGAAACCTTTGGGTGTTTGAGCAAAAACATCTAAGGTCCTTCTTTTGTGTGCCTGACTTCAATCTCCCGTGACCTCCTCTTTCTACAAAAGATGTCTGCAGTTATTTTTCATGGTTCAGTAATTGCTTTGGCTAGTTCTTCCTGGAAATTTGGATCAATTTTTTCATATTCTGGTGACTTGAATGCATGGAACTTGCATACATATTTAACTAGTATTTTTCTTTTCTGGTCAACTTCTGACTCTTTGCTAAACATTAATTGCCATAAATATTTTTCCTAATTAATTTTTTCATGCAGACTTGAAACAAAGAAGACATGAGTTTTTTTCTTTTGTCATCTACCTTTCCTGTTAAATAGTTGACTTAAAGTATCACATCTCTTATAATCTGTGTTCTCTGTCCTCCTTATTTGAAGTCTAAACGCTGTTCTGTTCAGCCTGCTTCTGTTCAGCCTGCACTTACCTTTGGCTTCTGCTGAAGAGAATGAATTGTTTTCATACGTTAAGTTTGTGATTGTCGTGTGTCATCTGTAATATGATGAACCATTTAGGAGTGAATGTTGATGAACATTTAGGAATGAAGTTGTTTCGACATTGTAAAGCATTGGACAGGGCATTATATGACCACATTAAGATCATACTTTTTGTGGCAGCCAGGGGGACTGAAATCTGAAAAACAGAACCAATTATTAACTTAGAAGTTACTGTTTCAAAGTGAAATGTTTTTCCCCTGATGCTCTTGAGAACAGAAAATACCTGTTCCAATAAAGTGAGTGTTTCTGTGTTTCTAATTTAAAAAATGTTGGTAAAGCTTTTGTTCTCCTTTTGAAATCCCTTTTCAATATTTCAGTACACTGCCATTCATTTTCCATTGTTACTTCAAATAGGTCTGTGTTGATTTAGAAATTCATAGGTTTTGGTTATTCCCAGTTAATTTTTGTAGAATTGAGCATCTGCCTTCACCTATGTTTAGGATGAAAGAGCTACTTGAGATGTTTAGTCCTAGTAAGCAAACGTAGGTGGGCTATGCTGTCACTGCAGGCAAAAGATGGAAGGAAATTCCTTTGTTGATAGAAGGAAATTAAATCTCATTAACATCCAGAGATGGGCAAGCAATATGTTGTCTATGTCTGTTTCATCAGGGGCTGTACCAGTTATCTTTCCATCTTAGCTTCAGGATGCTGAATAGTTCAGTAACTTTTTGCTATACCTTCTGGGAAATGGCAGCTTTGAATTATTTTTTTTTTCGGAAGAAGAATATTTTGAAAATTAATCTCGAAGTGACAATGTGTTTTAAATATCTACATTTTAAAATAAATGTGTTTTGAGTGCCACAGGAGGTCTGAAATGAGGGACGGCAGTGATAAAATGTGCTTGGGGGTTTATTGAGGTTTTTCAGAGCTGCATAGCAATTTCACTCTTTAGGACAATTCTAGCACTTGTTGCTACCTTCTCATTATTTCTTTAATTTTGTCTATCAAAACAACTATTTTTTCTGACTTAACAGATGCTTTTATGTCTTTTTCTACCTACCAGACATGGTTGAAGTTTTTCAATCCCAAGTAATTGCTTATTAGCTATTTTTGCCCTTGCATTGTATGACAAAAGTTTTCTGTTCACCTTTCACAAATTGCTCTGATCTTTCATCCTCTCTCCTGGTCTGCTCTGGAAAGCAGTAAGAACCCACCTTTGTCCTTCTCCAAGCAACAATTTATTCTCTCACATTCTTTTTCATACAAAAGAAAAAAAAAAAAAAGAAAAGAAAAAAAAGGAAAGAAACTGATGCCTTCTAAAAATTCAGGAATTATAATTATAGTACAGGTTTTGTGCAGCTATCCTAGAATACACTTTAACTGATTAAATAGTGCAAGTTGTAATTTTTGAGACTTGGCTTTTTGATTTTGCAGTTAGTGCCCAAGATGGATTAAGCTGGAGTTGTGAAATTTTCCAGTACCCACCTTTGTGTTAGGGGCTTGTAGGGAGACTGATGTAGAGGTGCAAAGACATTTTTGCTGTGGGTGTGTTTTGTGAGTTACTGCAGTGGGAAATTTCACTCCTGCGACTTCAGGTAGAACCTCACAGAAGGCTAGAAGACCAGGTCTTAGTAGGAACCTGTATCCTTGAGGATATAGGATAGGAAGGAAGTCTTGAGGATATAAGATAGGAAGGAAGTCTTCCATGGCATGGAAGTGTGACACAGAGAAATAGCAGCATAGTTGCAAGTATTCATCATGCTTTCATTCAAGGCCCTTGTAGCTCATGTATTTAGTAGTTTTTTAATTGGTTTTAAATTCTTTTTTATTCTTTAAAGATCTGGTGACAGCCTTTGTTCTTCCAGCCTTGGTAAGCTCCTGCCTGTGGAAATCACATGGTGAAGGAGGCTTAGCTGATTTTATCAGTGCATCTTGAGCTGTGCTTTCTACTGTGAACCCCAAGGGGATCTGACGCTTGTAGCAATTGCATCACTGAAAATCTGAGTTAGTCCCATGTTGTTATGCATGTCTCATTGTGAAATGTTCTTCATGATTTAAAACCTGATCTATAGGTGTTCATTAGACATAATTGACTGTGGATGTGATACAAGACAGTGATATGGACGACACCAATAAAAATGAAAATACAAGAGGTTTTTTCACTGTTCCCTTTAGGTTGGCATTTATCAGCTTGATTAGCCTTTGAAAATTGAATCAGGTTTTACCTTCCCTTTTGCCAGTATTCTTTGAAAACAAAATATTTTTTGAAGTATTGTGTGTGTCTTGTACATCTTGTATACTGTCTGTTGGTTGGTTTTGGTTTGTGAGCTTTTTTGATTGTTTTGTTTGGTTAGTTGGGTTTTTGAAAAGCTATTTCAAGACTTTAGTGATGCTGCAAAACAACTAGAAGATTACACAGAGGGTGGGGTTGCTTTGAGCAGACAACAGAAAGAAGGGCATTCGAAAGCTTTGAATGTCTTGTTGAGTTCTGCCACATTCTGTCCTTCCTGCTTAACTAATTGCTATTACTTTGGGTTGATCCATTGCCCAGAGTAGAAAACTGATTTCTCCCCTGATTTAAGGCTTCATACACATAAAATAAGTGGGAGTGTGAAGCAGTTTAGCTAATTCTCTTACTGTTCACCTCGTATACCTTTACATAAAGAACAAGCCAAGGAGAGGTGACACTGAGGACAGTCATTGTCTTAGCTAGGCTATCTCAGCACCTGAGTTCTTCCTTGGGGACAATATCAACTGAACTTCTTGGGGGTTCCTAAGTAAGACATGGCTTATGGGGTGTTACTAGTGCTCCAACCAGGTGAAAATGAACCCAATAAAAGGCAGAGCTCCTCCCTGGATTAGTACACCAGATGCGTTCATTTTGCAGCTGCATGATTGCTAGCACATATTCTAGGGAAGCAGCAGGAATGTACAGTTAGGGGCAGGGCTGCTCCTTTGGTGTGTTTCCTCCTCCATAGCCACTCCCTCATTTCCAGCAGATTAAGTATAACATGAAACCACATGCTCCTGCTGTTGACACAGGCACACCTTGTTAGGGTTTTTGTTCCTCCATTTTCTTGTGCCTGAAGTGGCGGTAAATACCTCTGCAGAGTCCAGGTTTGTCCTTTGAATTTTAGTGCTACTGCATATGCAGAGTGCTGATACCTCAAAACGTAATGGTGAAAGGATACAGCTGACTAGTAATGCCTGCTCCTTTTTTACCCTGGTGCTATTCTGTTCTAGAAATCAGTTGGTTTTTTTCATAGGATCATAGAATATTCTGAGTTGGAAGGGACCCCTCAGGATCCTCGAGTCCAGTTCCTGGCCTTGTGCAAGAATCCCAACCTCAAGAGTCACACCATGTGCCTGACAGCATTGTCTAAAAGCTTCTTGAACTCTGTCAGGTTTGGTGGTGTGACCACTTCCTTGTGGAGTCTGTTTCGGTTCCCAGCCACCCTGTGGGTGAAAAACTTTCCTGATAACTTTTTTCTTTTAATCAGAACGGTCTACCAGCTCCATAATGAAAAATGTTTTACTGTGCTTTAAATTAGTTTTAAATCTGCTGAGGTAACTAGTGGAAGAAGTCTAATCTACATTGATTATCAGGAATATTGTGTATTTTATTTCATATCCTGTGGCTGTCAGCTGATTGTGTAAGTCTTAATGTAGTTATACGTGGAAAACAGAATATAGAGGAATGACCTGTCAAAACTGTAACTTGGCGTGACACATGAGAACGAACAACAATTGATCAAGAAGACTGGGAAGAAAAAGATGTCTTCAGTTTTTTTAGATTACAGACTGAATTTTTAAGGTTAGTGGTTGTTCAGAATTCAGGTGCTGATAGGGAAAACCTTCATTTGAAATTAGGCGGTTTGTGAATTTGTGGCCACATTAAACTTTTTCACCTTGAGAAATTATTCCATTTTAAATTTGTGACATCTGTAGGGATAGTGGAAAAATAATTTTTCTGCTCCTATTCTCCTTCCTCATACTTATGTAGTTTTCCAGCTTGTAGTTGGGAGTAGAGATACCTGTAACTGAGAACGTTAGCACACAGCATAGACTTCGCTTACTGCTGTGCTAGTCTGATAAGGGCAGTGTACTTTTTCTTTATTCCTCTTTGCTGCTTTCTCCTTGTCTGTTCATAGCATGCTTGGAAGGAAGAAGCAAACGTTTTTCACTCCTTAAATGTATTTTTGGCATAGTTAGTAGGAAAAAACTGTTTCAGTCTCCTCACTGTAAACTAGCATTACTGGAAAATTAATTTCCTTCTTCTAAGAAGACATTTTTCCATATTGGCACATGTATAAAACACTTCCAAAAACCAAGTTAAATACTGTGTTTTATTTGGTGATTTAATTAGCAGTTTTGAGCTTCCTTATTTATTCAGAACATTGTGAATAGAAATGTCTCTGCCTTCATCAGAGAGAAAGTTTCCTTTTTTTAATGAAAGCACTAAAGCCATAAGGGAGATGCAAGAGTTGAGTGTACAGTTATTTCAGTTGAGTATTGTGAACATGAAGTACTGTCTAAAGAGTAATTACTGTTAATATTGCCAGTATTGTTATCTTGTTCTTAAAGCACAAAAAATTAAAGTGTGTTTAAGAAAGATGTGTTTGTTACAAGTGTGTGCATTCATCTTGACCATGTTAATAGCTCTGTTATAGTCCAATAAGTTGGACACTCACCTAAAACAGGCATATACTTGTCTGAGCTACAAAGATTTTTCACGTATGGCTATACTTTAATTGCATCATTTATTTTCTTTTAATAAAGGTTTAATAAATAAAGGTTGTACTGAAATTAAAAGCTCTTGGCTACTTTTAGACGATACCTGCATCAGCTGTAAGTCTCTGAAGTGTTTCAAACAGACTTTGCAATACAAAGGACTGCCTGTTGTTTAGATAGTTGCTCAGGCTGTTTGGATTATGAATAATTCTTAAATTTCAGGAGCCTCTAAAACTATTGCTCTTGTGGTACTGCTCCTCAATTAGAGTTTACTTTCCAAACCAGTTGTGCTGTATTTTACAGTTGTTTAAATGTAATGTCTTCAGAAGCCCAGAAAGTTCCCAAGTCTCTTGAACACTGGTGGCTGTGGTTTAGTGTAGTGTATTTTAAGCCTATTCGGGTTCTCACATGCACCATGCTTTATGTTTTTGATGTCAACAAATTCCATAGTACAGTCCATTTCCTCCCCCTTGCATTCTCTCCTTGAATTTGAGGGTGTGTGGTTTTTCTTCTTGCACTAGTAAACTCTTGCACTAGTTTTCCTTGTTAGAGCTGATGAAAAGTGGACCTTTGAATGGAGTAGCTGCTGTCTGTTAATAGTCTTGGTCCCCCATCATGAGACTTCATCAGTCTTGGTAATGAAATTACAGGTCTGACTGAGTGACTTTGTTGCTAGGCTACCTGTCCTCTGAAAAGCCAGTTGTTCTCCACTTTGGCTGACCTTTTTAATACAGTGATTTCTGATACAAGTATAGTTACTAAACTTCAATATCCTCTGGATAGGTCCTAATCTGTTGAATATCTGCTGTAAGCCTCAGTAGCAGAGGTGAATATACAAGTGCTTCATGTTACAGTGGCTTCTGTAACAATCCATTTCTAAAAGACATTGCAAAATTGCATGCACAAAGAGATTATTTATTGCAGATTTGTGGATGACAGTAGGTAGATTCAACAACATTTTGTGTATTGAAAAGGCTTTGAGTCAAGACAATGAGATGATAGTTTTTTATCAGAACCAATTTCATGATTTGTTTTTAATGCCACCAGCAGAATACAGTAGATTTGTGTAACCTTCCTGTTACCCACTTCAGCATTACATTTTTTATGTCAATCAAAATGCTAAGCATTTGGGAGCAGGTGGGATTCTTGGAGGGAAAGGAGTCTTTGGGTACTGCCTCCAGTCTCTTTGTGGATCCTTATGGGAGAAGTATCAATGCTGTCCTTAATCAAAGGAAATGCCACCTGAGAAACCACAGTTAGTCACTGTGATGTGATTCGGGCGCTGGGAGGTCAGGAGGCTGTCCTGAGGAGTTGCTTCTGTGCACATCGCCTGTGCTTGCTCAGGCTTCTGCTTTTCAGTGTGGAAGGTCAAGCCCTCAGTTTCATGTAGTACCACTGCTCCTAGTGCTGCCTTCTCTGGGCATAGTGGAGGATTGAAATGGCCTTTGAAGCTAAGATCTTTCCCCATTAGGGATATGTAACAGCGTATGCTTCAAATCCGAAGAGTGTGTTACAGACATCAGTTTTTTCTGACTTCTGTCAGTAGTTGGTCTAAAGCATATTGGGGGGAAAAAAATAATCAAAAAACCCTCTTAAGTCTTGCTGTGCTTTCTGTCTCTTCTCTTCTGGGGTTAAGTAACTTTGTCTTTCCATAGTGAGAGTCATTTTGCTCATATGTACAGCATGTAATGTACAGCATGCACTGACTTGGAGTTGCATAAGGATTTGGCAGGTGTCCAGCGTGGTTCAGTTGCATTTTGCTGGTGGCTGCCAGGAAGTGGTGATGCAATGTCACAATGAGTACATACATTTGGGGATTTTTAATGAAAAAAAAGTTTTGCATATCTCAATTTGTAGTTGTTTTTGATGTAAGTATTATGTATGAATATGTATGTCTCAGATTCCCATTTCTTGTAAAACCCATAAATTCCAGAGTCTTTGTAGCTAAGCCACTTTTGAATATTGCGGTAGCTTATTTTCTGAATTGAAGTCTTCTTTTAGAATCCTTGGTCTTGTATACTGTTGTAGACTGTGCTTCTTGAAGCTGTACATGGAATAAAGCCTAAGAATGGAAAAGACCATGGTTTTCTACCTTCACCAAAGGAAAATGCAGTTTTAAAATGTATCGTTGCCGATGGTGATTGTACACTTGTAAAAATGACACTACTGGATTACCTAGAATTTTGATCTGTCTTCATTTGTTGGGCTTTGCTCCACTGGAAACCTTCTCCAACAGCTAATGTAGTTTGTATTCACCAGTAGGACTCAATATTCCTTGTGGATAATACATCCCTAAGGATGGGCTCAGGGGGCCTATGTTAATGGCTTTTTGGTATGGACAAAAATGTGGATTGGGAAAGGGCCTAAGCCTGTCAGTAATCTGCTGGGCTGAGGAGATTGCATTGACTTCTGTCAGGAAATCTTTCTACATTTGTTTACCTCAGTGTTTCACAAGATTTGGTTTATGTTGCTTAAATACAACTTTGATTTTACTAGCTTCGTTTTATGTTGAAAACTGAAACTGTTTACCTTTTATAAGTAAGGGGAGCAATGAATCCCTTGGAGCTAATACCTATTCTAAGGATTTAACTTGAGTTTGACATGATTTTCATTGTTTTTTTATGAATTTTTCTTTCTCCTAGCTTTCCAAGACCAACTTCTCCAACAACAATGATTTTCGGGCTCTGCTGCAATCTCTTTATGCCACATTCAAGGAATTTAAAATGCATGAGCAGATTGAAAATGAGTGTATCATTGGTTTGCTTCAGCAGCGTAGCCGGACAGTGTACAACGTGCACTCGGACAACAAACTCTCAGAGATGCTTAGTCTTTTTGAGAAAGGGCTAAAGAATGTAAAGGTAAGTAGACTGTGAGAGATTTGTGACCTGAAAAAAACATGCTGTGATTATATATTAGTTTGCTTTGACTCTTCTTCATATTCTCTATGAGTAAACTAAGGGGGAAGAGGAAACTTTAATGTTTTTTTGATACTTTCTCATCTGAAGCACAAATTCTTTTGCCATTCACCACAATTACTAAATTTGTAGTAAAAATTCTTTTCAGAGATATGTTTTGTGACAGACAGTCTTCACTGTATAATTTGAGGTGTTTTGGAGAGATAGCGTGGAAGTTTCAAATACAAAGACTGTTTTGCTAACTGGTCAGAAGTTTCTGGCTATGAGTTTTATTAATTTGTTAGGAAACCTTGAGGATCTTCTTTTTTTGAAGCACAGCATTGTATTGTCACAAATGGAGATGATTCCGAGACTTACGAAAAAAGCAGCATTGTTTTATTCTGTGACTCATGTGCTCCTTCCAGTAATCTGTAGCTCAGCAGTCCTGTTAATGATCCAGTTGTCAAACAGCTCTAAATATTATTTCTCCAGCTGGCATTTTTGACAGCGACTTATCTCTAAGTTTTTCTCCAGTAGAATTCTTGAATTCTTCCATGTCATTCTCTTGGGGTACCCAACTCAACCTCCCCTTCCTGCCCCTGAAGAACTATAGTCTCCATCGTCATTTGACATACCACACTATATTTCTAGTATTTTCAGTAAGAAAAATACTAAATATGCAGTTGATTGACTGCATTTTACCATCTAAGCCTCGTTTTGACCTGGGAACCCTACATCTATTTTTTTTCCCTATGCATAATAAACCTTAAATTTTGTTTTGTCCATCCATTAACAAATCAGGAAATGAAGGAAAGAGGGAGATTTAACATTTGGCTTTGTGTTACACCTTCTCTGATAGGATGCTCATATTATTCTGTTATTTGATTTCTTAAGTGTGTAAAACCAAATTTCTTTAGCTCTCCTTAGATACATTAAATTAAGTTAATGTTTAACTGTTTTTAGGGAGTGATTAGTTTAATTTAAACTGATGACTTAAGCTTGTCTCTGTAGTAGTCAAGGTTTCTTGATGTTGTATAAGCTTGAAAAGAAAAACAAGATTTACAGTAAGAGTTAGGAGGAACTTTGGTATGTTGCAATTACTGGGCAGATTTCAGAATCAGCTTCTTGTTAGAGACTCAGAGAATAACCTAACAAATTGATACATGAGGTTGGACTAACTTGAACGTTTAAAAGTCAGTTACATCTTTCTTTAAGAGTTTTTTCAATTTCCAAAGTAAAAATCTGTATAGCATATCTGACTGTAAATTCTGATTATAATATGGAAGTTAGAATTTTAGAATAAGGTAAAGTGTATTCAGTTAAAAGATGAAGTAGAACTGTTGTATCCTAGAACACTTTATATACAAACCATGAAAATACTTAAATTAGTCTGCTACTGTGAACTATGATTGAGATTGTAGATTGGCAGATTTCACTCTTTGCTCCAAAGTAAAAATGGGATTAGACAAATGAATTCATATCTGCTAAGAAAATAAATTGGACTCAGGAAGGGAATTCTTTGCCCTGCCTGTTACCAGGCAAACATTAGGCAAACACATTCTTACCATGAAGTAGGGCAAACCCGCTGCATGCTTGGGAAGGGCATAATGTGCTTTCCTTTGAACCACTGCTTTATTGGACACTTCAATCCTTGGATGACTGGATGAGTTCAGGTCACCATTAAGTGTTTGCTTTTTTCTCAGAATGAATATGAACAGCTAAACTATGCGAAACAGCTGAAGGAGAGATTGGAAGCCTTTACCAGGGATTTCCTTCCTCATATGAAAGAGGAAGAGGAGGTAGGTAAAGGTCTTCAAATGTGATGGAGATCTTCTTGGGGTTTGGAATAACTGAATAGGGACAAATGGCTTAGAGGTTCATTGTTTTTTCAGTTCTCTCTTTTTATTGCTATGCTGATTTGCATTCAGGACTGGGGTGTCATTGTTCAGTTCTCTGACTGGAAAGTGACAGGTTCTGAAACGGAGTATATAGGATGTTTATGATGAAATTCTAATTCTTGAAAAAATTGATAACAAAAGGCCATTGGGGCTGGGATTTGTTTGCAGCAAGTAGTTAAAATGGATATGTAGCAAAACTTAAACGAGAAAAGAGAGGTGCTTTTAACCAGTGCTTCGTGACTCAAACTGACACACCCAAACAGCTTCTGACCTATATTTGAAACATAGACTAGTACTGCCAGTCTGATGATTTATGGGTATCCAAAAACTGGGAAGCATCTTCTGAAGTCTGTCCATGGGAAGTCTTTTCTCATGTTTTTCTTGCTATGTTGCTTCCCATGTGAGTACCTTGATAAGTTATATAGGTTAAACAACTTTAATCCCTCTCTGTTCTGGTGGGGAAAATGATTAAAACAGCTTGCCTGATACTGTGCAGTGTTCTGTTAGAAAGCAGGGGGTTAGAATTTAAAACTTCCAGGGTCCTGTCCTTGGGTTCACTTAATGCATGACATGTTTTACTTTGAGAGAATTTGAAATAGGAAATTCTGTGTTGGTAGGTCTGTGTAGCATTATTGACTATTTCTGTCAGCACCAGGTTTTTTTCCTTTTTACTTTTTGTTAGGTTTTTCAGCCAATGTTGATGGAATACTTTACTTACGAAGAGCTGAAAGATATTAAGAAGAAAGTAATTGCACAGCACTGCTCACAGAAAGAGGCTGCAGAATTCAGAGGTCTCAGTAAGTGGAATCAAGCAGAAGAGCTTCAGAAGGTCTTTAAGTATTCTGTGGATGAGAAGGCAGATGAAGGTGAAGTATCTAATTTAAGTAACTTTCAACCTGCAGTTTTTATCTAAAAAGCTACCAGTGATGTACCTAAAGTTATGTACAGGCAGAAAAAATAGTTTCTATAAAATGGGCATATCTGCAAACCAGTTTTGAAATTTCAGAAACTTTATTGTTTGATATGGGCATCTTAGCAGGTTGTAATGTAGATAGTACTTTACTGTTTACCTGTTCTCAACATTCTTCTCCCTTCCTTCCCATGTATCCCATTTGATACAATAAACAGATGGAAAATGTAATTAACTTCTAATTTCACGCTTCCATTGAAATTATATTTTCTATTTGCAGACTCTGCATTTCATTCTTGGTGTTTAGGACAGCTTTGTAAGCTTTTTGGGTTGGTGTTTCAATAACACAGAATAGTTACCCAAGTGACAGTATTTCAAATTAAAAACATTCACCTTCCCAGCTCCACTACCTAACTTTCCTGGGCTGCTCAGGAATGAGAAAAGACCCGTGAGTGTGGAATAATGCAAAAGAATGAATCTGCAGCATGTGAATAGGTCAGATGAAATGTGTGTTCTGAAAGTGGGTATTTATTTTGCATTTATCTCTAGCTACCTTTTCTGGTGAAACTTAGAATAAATGGATAACTACTAAAGTAGACTTCAGGCTTGTTCTGTGACTACTGAATCAGCCCAAGTTGTCAGTCTTTACAGTTTTCACTCTTAACAAAAAGGAATTGATGCCCCAAGGAAGGGGAGTTAATGTACCAGAAGTGTAATGCTGGTGTGAGTCTGATACGTAGAGTGAGCTCTCATGGACTGAATTTGTGATGTTGATAAGATGTGCTGCTCTCATTAGAGAAACTTGAGAAATTACTCTGTAATCAGATTTTTTTTGATGAAACTTGACTTCTCTGAACTACTCAACTGGTCGTTTTCTGCCCTCCAGGTGAAGCCTTCAGAAAAGATCATGGTCCATTCTGTGAAATACTATTGAGTCTTTACAGATGAATGTGACAGACATAGCTTAGTGGCATTACTTGCTGTTAAATCGAGCTGGAGTAGCAGTTTTGGGACAGTAGTAATTCTGGAATTGGTTTTTTTGAGACATTGGGAGAGGAGAATATGTGTCTTGCATTCACTTTTTTAAAAGGAAAGTTATATAGCTTGCAGTCCTGTGCAGGCTTAACTGCATTTTCCTGCGAAATTCTCTGTAATTCATGTGGCAACATGCTAGTTGTACAAATAAATACATTGATTCATCAAGTGAAACTATGTAATTATATTTTTGAAATAGCAATAGCTTATCATGTGGTAAAGTTTACATTATGCTCACTTTTGAAGCTTCTTGGCAAAAAAACCATCTGATGCCTCTCTCTCTGTAAAAGTTCTAGGCACTTAAGAAGTGAAACCCCATTCTTAATAAAGCCTGCTATTTCAAAGGACTCCTGAAAACTCCTTTAGAAATACTCTTTCCAAGGAAATTGTTCTGAAACAAAACATTAAAAATCTCTTAAAACAGCCAAAGGCCTCACTAACCAAAACTCTGAATTTGTTATTTTATATAGTTTGCAGCTCTCTTTGCAGTATGGGCATCAGGGAGAGCTGTTGGAAATAGTTCCTGCTGCTGTGCATTGAAGTATTAATTACAGCGGTCAAATTTTAGTCCCTTGTCTAGTTCTTAGTATTACTCTACAGCCTGAATGGCTCACCATCATTCAGAAGTTAAAATTGTCAATGCTAGCAGCTAAAGCTAGAAATCAAATTCAAGACAGGTGCAAAGAGTTGAGCATGAACTTTTCTGTGTCCAGTCAAGAGGCCGAGCGCTTCCAGCGAGAGTGGTCCCAGCTGGTAGGTTCTGCGTGCTAGTACTGTTTCCTGGGAATGTGGCAGACCAGGTACAGATACCATCTGCAACAGGAGGCATTTTTCTTAAAGCATTTCATTTATAGCAGGTATGGCTTTCATCTTTCTGTGGTTGAGTAGTATTAATTCACTTTTTTTTTTTTTTGAATGGATGAGCCAGATGAGAAAGTGGCAAACAGAAAACTGAGCTGGTTTGTTGTTGTTGTTCAAGGTGTTACATTGAAAGCTTTTTAAAGCCAAACCAATACTTATCTTTAACCATTGCTAAAATTTTTTCAGACACTTTTTTTTTTTCATTGTTCTGGTCAAAATGTGTGTTCCTCTACTGTTACTAAAGCTGTGTGACTGTGCTTCACTTAACACACACTTTCTGTATTTCAGAAACCGAAGTAACAGGGCACACCACAAATATTACTAATCTTCCTCCTGAAGTAATGGTGACCATTTTCAGTTACCTTAACCCACAAGAGTTATGTCAGTGTAGTCAAGTAAGCACTGAATGGTCACAGTTGGCTAAAACTGGATCTCTGTGGAAACATCTCTACCCTGTTCGCTGGGCCAGAGGTAAGTTACATTTAGCTCCTTTGAAAGCACATCAATTGTCAGAATTTTTGAGCCTGTATAAAAGAGTGTTTTAGTTAGTATAGGCTGAGCCTGACAGCTGAGCACGGGAGGTGTACCTTTCTGACAAGGATAGTGTCCTGAAACTTGATTCAGTGTTAAAAATCCCCAAAACATACTTCCATCTTGTAGATTAAGAAGTTAGAAGTTGTCTTGGTTGAAACACGAGTACATTTTGTATCTAGTTTACCTAGTTTTACTGAGGTAAAAAACCCCTTTTTTGCTTATATGAATGCTAATAATATGGTCACTATTGTTCTGAATTATTTAATAATCTAAGGAGTTTTGAATTTTAAATGCTGCTGTTGCACTTACATCACTAGAGTTATTTTCTTAGGTTACTAGGTAGAAATGAACTGCATAACTGCAGAAAGGAAGTTCAAAATAAGTGGAGTTCTAATGTTTCCTCACAATCCAGTCAAGCTTCAAAGAAAACTGAATTAATGTTTAGTTTTAGTATTGATTTTTTAGGTATATTACTTCAGTAACTTCTACTGCAGTAAGTGTTTTTTAAAACTTCTTTTCATCAAACTCCTCAAACTCTTCTGTTAATTAGACTTTCCTATTGAGAAATGAAACAGACACCTTTGCAAAAGTGCCTGTTCAAATAGACAAAATACTCTGTATTCCAATGAGGCCAGTTACAAGTCATCAGAGTGCATTTCTAGCTTTATGTCAATATTTATGTGAGTATTAAAGAATTACTGGAGTATGGAACTGCAAGCTGCTGTGTCAGTGTAGTGCAGTAAAAAAAAGTGTTGTTTAATAAATTTTTTGTATGCCTTTAAGATTTTAAGAGAGAAAGCTGTGTTTATGTAACTTAGCCTCAGAAATACATAAAAAACCAAAAACTTCTTAATGTCTTCTAAAATTTGTATGAGGCAGAGAGGAATTAAATAACCTTTTGGTCTGAATTTTTTGTTTGTTTGTTTGTTGTTTGGGTAAATCTTCCTGAATACGATAGTTTGGTTCCTGAGCTTCTAAAAACTGAGTACAAAGGCTCCCAAAGTCCAAATTCTTAAATTTGCATTTGCAACATAGCTGTCTTGATAATTCAGTGCTGCACAGGCACACAAAATAAAAAGATAATTGGCAACTGCTTAAAATGATTGCTTCTAAACCTGGTTTGGCACAACAGGAAGCTGGTCTCATGACGTACTGTTTGTACTACTACAGTTGTTTGTGCAGAAGTGCTCTAAACTGGGTGGAAACTTCTCAGATGGGATTTACTGCCACAGGGAGGGGAAAAGAACTGTAGTTTTATGTAGGCTGAGTTAAATTTTTAACTTTTTTTCTCCTCCTAGTACATAGAAGGCTTCTGAGGCTTCTTATGTAATATGAAGATGTGTTAAAGATGATGAGAAATGTTACCAAAGCTTCACGGTTGACAGTCAATTAGGATTTCATGGTCATTGTGTTATTCATAGAAGAAGCCTTGTTCTTTATTTTCTACTCAATAGGAGTTGCTCTTGCTTTAGGGAAGAGTAAGGTTCCCCCCGTGAGACGGTTAAATAAGGTGGTTTCTTTCTCAGGATGTCTACAATGAGGGAGGCAGCAGAGCTGCTTTTCCTGAGCCCAGCACTGCCGTATATCCAAACTAGAAATAAATTAATGCCTGTGTGGTAACCCCAAGGGGAAAGGGGTGTTCCACCAGCTAAAACAGCAGAACTGCTGCTGATCTTCACCTTCATCCAGATGTTCTAAACAATGATTGTGTATTGATTTGAGTCATATGTATGTTACAAGTATTATGTAGCTGTTTTAAGTAGGATACTTTCAGAATTTAATTTTTGTGATCTTGGAGTTGTCATGTGCAGAGACTAAAACCAGGCTGGTGTGTTTTTGGGGTTTTTTTTGATATTCCAGAGGAAAAGAGACATGTCTTCAACCAAGTGTTACACTAAAAGCTGATGAATAATTTCTTTACCATAAAGAATTGAGCACCATAACAGTCCAAATATTCCATGATTATTTCTGTTATTTTTGTGATCATATTGGTCCCTACTAGGCAAATAAGGACAGCAGGCATGTCTCAGGCATAATAGGCTATGAGTTCTGGAATGGTACTGAAACTGTTGCAAGAATCATTTGAAGCTTAAGGATAAAGATCAAAGAATTATTTTAAGGTTTAGTCCAGTCTTAGTTGAGATGAATTCGAAATTCATTTATGTCTCTTAAATCAAGTCACAGTATACTGAAAAGCTATCAGTGCTGATTTCTGCTGCAGTGAGAAATTTTTATTAATTTTTTTTCCTTCATCTTTTCGGGGTTGGTGGTGAGTAGGTGATTGGTATAGTGGTCCTGCAGCAGATACTGAGACGGAACCTGATGAGGAATGGGTGAAAAATAGAAAAGATGAAAGTCGTGCTTTCCAGGAATGGGATGAAGATGCTGACATAGATGAATCTGGTAAGTAAAATTCATTTTGGTGAAGTGTTTTGTTTTCCCTGAGGATGACATAGCTATAAGAAACAAGCTGAGTGGTAAAAAAGGGAGATGGAAGTTGATGAGAAGCAGGCATCTGATTTTAATGACTGGAATTAATTTCTCTAGGAGAGAGCAAACATGAGAGCAGGTAGAAGAGTTATAGGGATGTTTATGGAGGTAAAGGCTAGGCTTCATCTCTTGAGAAAGTTTGGATGAATCATCTTGCATTCAAAATTTGTCTTAAATCAAAGCGATAGATAGATATAGAGATAGATAGATATGAGAATGTGAGATAGTATTTTGATATCTAAAGCAAGGTGGTGGAAACAGCTGACCTGGGCTGCCCTGAGCAGGACACTATCTGTAGTAAATATTTCTCCAAGTCCTTTAAATGATTTTAAGTCTTTCTCTCTGGGTTTATTTTGCAGAAGAAGCAGCTGAAGATTCACTTGCCATTAATATAGCACAAATGGAAAAACGTTTGCTTCATGGCCTAATTCATCATGTCCTCCCGCTTGTGGGCTCCTCAGTGAAGACACTGGTATTGGCCTACAGCTCAGCAGTGTCCAGCAAAATGGTGTGTGATTTGAAACTTGCATTTAATAATTGTGGCCATGCAGTCTTTAATTAATAACTGACGTGCTTGGGTAGTGTAAGTGGGTTGCAGTCCAAAAGAATACTGATTTGTAAGTTGTCTCTAGACACTGTGTGCAGCTTTAGTGGCTTGTATTTTTACTGATTATTTTCCTTTCTTTTTTCAGGTTAGACAGATCTTAGAGCTTTGCCCCAACTTGGAATATTTGGATCTCACTCAGACCGATATTTCAGACTCTGTATTTGAAAGGTTAGATAATTGATATTTCCTTTAAAGAAAAAAATATAAGCTAGCTTTTTGAGTGTGGGGGGGAAACATTCGGACATTTCTTAGTCCATTGCCAAGAAAGAAAGAAAAATAACTCCCATGTGATTGTGACTAAGAACTAAACCAGAGTAACAAATCACTGAAATACCAAGTGAAAAATGTAACTTTGTAGTGGCCATTTAAAATTCTCTGTCTTTACTTTTGGATGCTTTTTAACTATCAATGTGCAGCTATTGATAACAATAGTTGTGGTTTTGCTCTAGTATTAACAATTTGTCCATAGATTTTTGTGGAGTTGCTCAGTTAAGGAAGTTCTCTTGGTCTGCTACAGCTGATAGGGTGTGGAATACTGCTCTTTCAGACATCAAATGGTAGACAAAGCTCTAAGGCTTAGGTGTATTGTCTGTTTATTCCTGAGTTTTACTGAGGCCTGAAGAAATGTCATTGATGTCAGTGGGATGGTGTGTGGATGCAGAACCTGCACCAGTGGGTCTTACTGAGGTATTGAAACTCAGCAGGTTTTCAGTGTTCTGAATTTTCATCATGTAGTGCTCTCAGTGAACACCACAGAAAATTTTACCAGCATCCATGCTGGTAGCAACACCCTGCGGCTTGTATAAGAGGTTTCATTTGAAATAAAAGTTTAGAATTCCAGGGCTCAGAAGTCAATCTTTGTGAGCTTTTGTCAATATCTAGTAAAATTTACCTTATTTGCCACTCCTCATATATCTGTATTTACAGCACTCCAATTTGTAGCTGAAAATGAATTTGGCTTGCTCTAAATATAAATAATGACTTACAGAAAGTAAATGACAGTAACATTAACTATGGATAGGTAGAGGTCAGTTAAATCACTTTTATAGCTAATAATGTAAACATATTACTGTAGAAAAAAATTCTCTTCCACTTGAAAAAGGTAAGACTAAGAGAGTAAACTTTTGTTAAAACAAAAAAGTCTGATTTCTAATTAATGATGGAATTAGAAACACAGGATCTGTTTCAGGAATCCATCTAGTATTGCTGGAAGAAATGGAAAAGGACAGGAGGACATATGATCTAAGTACACTGGCATTTCAGTATGTGTAAACTGCCAAGCTTGAGAAACTTAAAATCCTAGAAATTACAACTGTTAGAATACTTTGAACTGAATATGGAATCTCAGATGTATTTTTTGGGGGGTGGGTGTGGGTGAAATTTGATAGTTCAGTATTTTAAGCCTTTTCAGAAGTAGCTTTGATGTTTAGTAGCTCAGATGTCTCTTGGTAGCTTTTATGGAGTATAATGCACTTGTTTTTTGAAATTATGTGTGTATTTGGTGCTTGCAGTCTGATCTATTCAAACGTTTATTCAGTATATAGCAAATTTGGACTTACTTTTTAGTCTCAGTATATGGAGAAATATAAGTTGTTACTGATCCATGAATAATTTCATGTTTCTCTAGATATAATTTTCCTAGGTGTATATAGAGCACTTGGAGTATCAGCTCTAATCTGTCTGGGGTAGCTTCTTTGAATATTATGTGAATTAATACAAGTATTTTACTTGTGAAATGTTCCTTCATATATATAGCCTTAACAACTATTTCTGTGCAAAAGCTAAAGAAACCACCAACAAACCAAACCATTTTTTTTTCCCTCCTGATTTCAGTTGGTGTTCAGTTGGGTATTGTCAAAATCTACGCCACCTTGATCTGTCTGGATGTGAAAAAATTACAGATGTGGCTATTGAGAGGATTTCCAGAGCACTGGGTATCATATCAACTCATCATACCAGAGGTATCCTGAAAAGCTGCAGGAACAGGAATGCTAAGACTTTGTGGAAAAACAGAGAGATTACTCTGCAGACCAACCAGAAGTATAATGGTTTGCATGAAATCAGCAATGAAAATCTCATTCAGGGAGGAAATGGTGAACAGCACTGGACTAAACCTGACGGCTCAGAAAACTTCAATTCTGCTTATGTGTGGATGCTAGATGCAGATGATTTAGCTGACATTGAAGATGCTGCAGAGTGGAGACACAGAAATGTTGAAGGATTTTGTCTCATGGAACCAACATCCCATATTAATTGTTCTGCATTGTGCTACAGTAGAGACATTTACGGGTTAAGGACTAGAGGGTGGCAGCAGCACTGTGCTTCTACTGACTTGATTTACTGCGGTCACTCGTTTTGTTGTGCTGGGACAGCACTAAGAACTATTCGAGCACTTCCAGAGTCCTCTGCACTGCGTAAAAAGCCAATAAGGACTAAGCAGTCAGAGAAAAAAGACTCTGCATACTCTGGGAGTGAAAAAACAGATGAAGAGACTGCACGAGTTCTTCAGTTTCTCAGTCTGTCAGGCTGTTACCAGATAACAGACCGTGCTCTCAGGTGAGGAGACATTTTCAATTTTTTTTGCTGTAGGGTATTTTTCTGATTTTATTTGTTGGGCCATTGTGGGATGAATATGCCTTATTTCAGTAGAAACATTTTTATTGAAGAACCTGGTAAGTTTTAAGTGGTCTTTGCTTCTTAAATAGTTACAGTACTAGACTTGAAAACTTTTTCCGGCTTTTCTTTTGGCGGTAACAGTAAAATCTTCTATAGCTGTCTTTTGAAGTTAAGTACTTTTTGTTGTTGTTCTAGACACTATTAATGCTTTAGATTTGACCTTTAGTGATTTCTTGTTAAGAAATTGTATTGATTCACTGATTTTTTTCATTATGCCTGCCAGTATGCTTGAAACTTCGTAAAACTGGAGTAACATTTTGATTAATGCATCTGGATAATGCTATAGTTTATGGACAGGCTGAATCAGTGGGCTGAGGCCACTTGTCTGCTCAATGAGATGAAGTGCCAGGTCCTGCCCTTTGTGTCACAACAACCCTAGGCAGTGCTACAGGCTGGGGACAGAGTGGCTGGAAAGCAGCCTGGTGGAAAAGGACGTGGGGGTGCTGTTTGACAGTGACTGAACATGAGCCAGCTGTGCCAGGCGGCACCTCGTCTATATCAGCTATAGTCTGCCCAGGAGCAGGGCAGTGACCATCCCTTTGTTCGCGGGACTGGTGAGGCCACGCCTCAAATCCTGGGTTCTTTTCTGAGCCCCTCAATGCAAGAAAGGCATTGAGGGGCTGGACCATACCCAGAGAAGAGCAGTGGAGCTGGGGAAGGGTCTGGAGCACAGATCTGGTCAGGAGTGGCTGGGGTGGCTCAGCCTGGAGAAAAGGAGGCTCAGGGGCAGTCTTCCCGCTCTTCACAACTGCCTGAAAGACAGCTGTAGCCAGGTGGGGGTCAATTTCTTCTCTCAAGTAAGAAGAGAAAATGGCCTCAAGTTGCACCAGAGGATGCTTAGATTGGCCATTAGGAAAAAATTTCTTCAGTGACAGGGTTTTCAAGCATTGGAAGAGGGTGCCATGGGAAGTGGTATACCTGGAGATATTCAAAACATGTGACACTGGATGATGTTAATGGTGGTTTGGCAGCGCTGGGTTAACAGGTGGATGTAATTATCTCAAGAGTCTTTTCCAACCCAAATGAGTCTATGATAATTCTGCATGTGCATAACATGTTCAATGTGACCTCATCTAACAGTTAAAGGAGGAGGAAAAATGTTTGACTTGAACATTGAGATGGCTTCATGAGTTACAGAATTCTGTGTTTGCTGTTTGCCACTGATACTTCGTACTGTCAGAAAAATGTAGTTACTGCCTCATACTGAAAACGTATGGAGGCTGAGGTACTTGCAGCTTCCTGCTCAGGTGTGCTGCAGCACTGGGGGCTAATTAAAGCTTCCTGGAGTGGGATGACTTCATGCATACTTGTGCTGTTTGCTGTAGTAAATGGAGGAATAGTGTGAGGTGCTGCTGGCATCGATTGGTCTCTCCTGAGATTTTGTCCCCATTTGATGTTATAGAGTACCAGCTATTCAGATGTCTCCTGTGGTTCTGACACTTTCAGTCACCAGTGGTACCCTTCCTCAGGGTCTGCTTTAGGTATCTGGGCTTTGTGTTGGAGCTTGTTTCTCTTCGAGTGTTGCAGTGGACTTGTCCTGACAAATTTTATTACATGCTGATTAGGTTGTGCTGTGTGTATTTTACGTGTTACTGGTCTGGTTTTTCATGACTCAGTAATGTGGGAGCAAATTTGGTCACTGAGTCACAGCAAGGGTTTAATTGCATTGCTGGTTTCCCATTGGTGCTTTTTGGGCAAGACTATTGAGGAGATGAGAGTATGTTGCAACAAGTGCTTCTTGTAGTCCTAAGAATACTTGGAGTCCCTGGGGAAAGAGGGAAGCTCCCTAATACAAACACGTGCCGGTCCATTTATTTCTTAAAAGTTGTTACCTGATGGCTGGTTTTGTGGCCAGCAGTTCTACTGTTGCCTGCTGACAGGAAAAGTTTGTACAGTGATGCTCTGAAGGCATCTTCAGTTTTATGTCCTGGCTTGAATCTGCAGTTTGGTGATTCAAGCCTGGTGGGTTTTTTTCAGGTGAGTGAGCTTGTTTCTGCTTGATCTTGGGCTGGCTGCTCTGTGAGCTCTCAGAGGAGAGAGCAGGGTCACATGGAGTAACTGCTCAGGTGTGATACATCCGTGTACCTGTGGCATCAGCAGCCAAATTCTCTTGCACTCACAGGAAAGCTAGAGAATTGCATTTGAACAATAAAATGGTGTGTTGGCAGAGAGAAGCTCTGCTGTCAGTCCTAGGAAAGCACAAATTTGGATTCCAAAATAAGCTTAACAAAAAAAAGGGTCAAACTTTGGGAAGCATAATGCACCAAACTTGGGAGTGTCATGTTTTAGCGTGCCATGAGGAATATACATCACTTTGGAAGAGTTGACAAAATAATTGCTTTTTTAAAGAAGAATGGCTTTGTAGTTCTTTGAACTAGTTGGTCATCTCTGGTGTCGTCCATGAAAAAAGTGGTTTCCCACTAATGCCTGTCTACCAGAATTGTGAGCTTATGTAGAAATCTGTTCATTTTTCAGGTCTGTTCAGTGGCTTCAGGGGTGACCCCTCTTTAAAAGAGAGTATAGAGTGCCAGGTTTAAAACTCCATGGTTCAGTAGAGGTGTGTCTGTTGTCAGAGGTGCAGTAGGTCTGTGATGGGGTGATGTAGTGGGGCACCTGTCAGTGCCACACCATGCAGGCTCCTAATGTCTCCCTTTTTGTGTCCACAGGGCATTGACTCTGGGAGGAGGACTGCCACATTTGGAACACCTGAACCTCTCGGGGTGTCTCACTGTAACTGGTGCAGGCCTGCAGGAGTTAGTTTCTGCATGCCCCTCTCTAAAAGATGAACACTTTTACTACTGTGACAACATTAACGGTAATGTCTTTCTGTGAAGATGTGGTGCTTTTCTGAGGAATGATACTTGGTGTAGGGACTTTTTAAAAGAAATCCACCAAAACCTTACCTTATTTTTTAATGTCTGTGTTGCACTGAGTTTCAAAGATGAATTACAAAATTATGACTGTTAAATCAGTTTAACCTCGCTTTTGGGGTTTTTTGTTGTGACACTAGTGCAGTTCTGTATTGCTTAGGAAAGCATTTTTAGTGCCTGTATCTCTTAACTTGGTTTAGCATAACTAATGGGGTAGAAAGTAAGTCTCCATATAGCTGTTATTACACACTTGTCCTGTCCATATCTCCACTCTGAACTGTGCAGTTGTATTTTTTTTAGGGTCATAACCTCAGACAGAGGCTTCATTAGGTTGGTACCAAAGCAGGGAATTTTAGGAAACCAGTGACCTGTATTTTGCCATGCAAACCTCCCATATTGCACTACTTTGGTATAGGATATTTTTGATTCTACCATCACATGTCCTTATAGAAAATGTAATTCGTTTTTTTTTCTGGTTTTGCTTGAGTCTGTAACTTAGGGATGGGTCTAAGCTGGAGAGGGATTTGTATAAATGCATAACATCTGTTCATGGTGCAAGTATTTTCAGTGTTTACTACACTGGAATTCAGTCTATTAAGTCCCAGTAAGCATTCCTAGCATTAGAGGTGGGAACCATGGTGTGGCTGGTATTCTGTGTGTGGATTGAAAGCAGGTAAGTGCAACAGAAGGCAAGGGAAAAAGAAGATGATAATCAAGTTTACAGGCCTGTACAGGCTAATTGTGTGTAAAACAAAATTGTATTACCTGGTAGTTCATGGTGTCCAGCTCAGTAATGTCCATATTGAGATGCAGCCCCAGCCTGGGTACCAGGTGCCAGAGCTTTGGTGCTGCAAGTAAATCTGTACTGATATTTTGGGTATTCAAGCCACTGAAATCGATACAAGATCGTGCACTTGGACTGAATCGTAATATTAAAAATGAAAGTATTAGATCTTATTTTGTTTCGCTAATTTTTGCACCTCATGCATCTTTTTGACACTGCTTTTTTTTTCTTTTGAGACACTTGCTTTTTTTTACTTCCTTGCATTCCATCTAGACTACAGCATTTAAAAATCTATTTTCTGTTGTCTTTCATTTCCATCTGAAAACTTTAAGGTTCTTTTTTAAAAATCCTTCACTGACTCTCTCTCCTTCATTAGGTTGAGTTTAAAGATGTCTTCAAAAACCAGTTAGAAGCCTTTTCCTTTTATGTCTGATTGCTTGCTACTTTTTCTCTGTTTATACTTCTGTCAGTAATACCAGACATAATTTGTCCTCAGACATTTCTGGTTTTCATCTTGTCCCTATAAAATACACCATGATATCTGTGTATTAGTTTACAATGCCCAAAGCTGTGAGTGAGTCCCCCACTTTAAAGCTTGGCTGTTTGATACTATCGTCAAGAAATTATTTAAATTTAAACATAATATTTTTGAATTACTCTGTAAAGTTGTTTGATCCTCTTCCTGTTTATTTCCTTCCTTTTACTGCCTGCTGGAATCTGTGAGCCTATAAACTCTGCTTGGTTCTCTAAAGCATCATGCATGCCTTTAAATCAACAGTTACTCCTGTAGAGAGAAATGCACAGGACAGTGAGGCTGTTGTAATGGTCTGACTTCTTACATCTGTTCAGAAATAATATCATCTGAGAAGTTTATGGCTTTATGGAAAGTAGCCTTTATAAATGAATCCCCTGCAGTTTTGTCTGGGTTTTGTTCCTTGTATTTTCAATCAAACTTCATTGTGATAGAGCTGTTCAGTGTGAAACTGATGCCTTGTTCCATTCTGTGGGCAGCAGGATTCCTACAACCACTGTTTCTCTATCATTTGGCATTTCTAAAGTAACTAGGGAAAGCAGTAGCTGTTTCATTTAAATCAATACATATCTGAAGCTGTTTGTTTATTTGCACATTTACAATTTGTATTGCTAACTGCTGCACAAAGTTTACCAATCTGTAAGCATGTACAAAATAATTGCATAATTTTCTTTGCCCACCAGCTTATCAGTGATTGTTTTCGGGGAAGGAGGTGTATTCTGGGATCAGAGGTTGGAAAACCTGTCGGTCTTGCAGAAACAAAATGGAGCCAACAGCATGGAATTTAGCCATCTGTGAATAATAAAGATACAACTTTGTCATCTGCTGATGAAAAAGAGCTGTACTTTTACCTGCAGCTTATTTCCAGATTTTATTTTTCCTATAAACACTAAGCCTGATGGGACTCCTTACACACAAGCCAGCTTCATTGGAATTTTTTTGTGGAGGGCTTAATGCACATGTTTGGTAGGCACACTGGTTGCAATTTTTTTATTTTCAGCAGGTGCTGTTCTACCTTTTTAGTAGAACAAGACTAGAAAGTTAGAGCAGCTATGGTGAGGTAGTTGGGTTTGAGTTTGACTGCTGTTGCACACCAGTAACATGAATTTGCCCTCACTTCCAGATCCATTTTGTGGTTTTTTTTACTGTTAGTTTCACTTCAGTTTTTGGTTTGCATACTAATGGTTAGGATCTCTTATGTTTTTCACAATGCTGGAGACTTGGAGTTAGATAACCCTCAGCTGCAGCTGAAAACAAATCTGTCAGTGTACATCCCTCCTAATGGCTGATTGCATTTGTCTAAAACAAATTTGGTTGGGGATCACACCGAACTCAGCAAGGAGAGTTTAATGTTTGAGTTGTATCTTGCCACTGAGTTCTTATTTTTCTAAGGCTGTTTTGTCCAGCTGTGTCCATTCTTCTGACTCATTTCTCTGTTTCAAAGCCTGGAGTGCTTTCGGCTTTGGCATTAGAAAAATGGAGCTCCCTAATATCTGCAGCAGTAGCTCTTTGCAGTATTTAAATATGATTCAGTTTCTAGAATTTTTTTAATTGTGTAGTCCTCAGGTTCTGTAACTGAAGAAACAGGGCATTAATGAAATAAAGTTTGATTCTAATGATTCATTCTTCCAGCATTAAAGTGTCCCTGGCCCGTAGTTGAACTGTCTTCCAGCAGTCAAGCCAAGACTTTGCAAGTTCTTTTAAGGTGTATGGACTGTTATGTGCAGACTTAGTGGGAACACAGTGTTCTAGGAGTTAGGTCTCAGTCTAAATTCTACAGATTACCAATGTACTCACAAATCTCTGAAAGGATATTATATGGTGGTGGCAGCCAGTGCCCTGGCAGGAGTGGTTCTTTTACCACAGTCTTAGTCGTGTTGTCATGTATTCTTGGTGGAATGCCAAACTTCATTCTAGGGAACTCTGATTGATTTTTGTTCTACTAGTGCGTGTAACAAAACGGAGACATCGAATAGCTCTGCTGCTCTCCTGCATTACCAAACATGTTTATATGCTCACCACAAGTAAACAGACCTCACCTCTATTCTGAGCCCCCTAAGCATCTGAGTAATCAGATGTGCATGTAAAGAGCATTACAGTAATCCAGTTTAGAAGTAACTAAACCAGTAACGTAGACTGTGGCAGGTTAGATGAGAATCTGATTAACATTGCATTCCCAGGTGAACCCAAAACACATTTAATTTAGCACTTCACTGCTAGCACTTACTAAGCCTTCACAGTCAGAGGGACCCTTGTGAAATACACTTCTCCTTATGATCCAGTGCATGTGCTGTCCCTTCCCCACACTTTCATCAGGTTGTTTTAAAAGACTACATTTTGGGCTCCTTATGAAGTCCAGCAGTAATGGTATCTAGCTCATCCCTGTCAAGATGTTTTATTACATGAGCCATAACCTGTCACTGTGAACAGCCAGTGGTTGCTTGCTATACCTGCCCATCAAAAGTGTCAAAGTTCTTTAAAAATCATCAGCTGGTCCTCAAAGCATGCAGTGTATGAAATTGCTGTCTGGAGCAGTGTCCTCTAGATACACAGTGCATTGCTAACTGGGCTGTGCTGAAAGCAGTACTGGGCAAATAAAGGTGGGAGATAGTGGAACAGGTTGCCCAGAAAAGTGGTGCAAGGCTCATCCGTGGGCACATTTGGGGTCAGGCTGAAAGGAGTTTCTGAGCAACCTTATCCAGTTGAAGATGTGCCTGATTATTGCAAGGGGGTTGGAACTAGATGGCTTTTAAAGGTCCCTCCCAACCCAAAATATTTTGTGATTTTATGGAAGTGATTCATCTCCACCGTTAGGTTGAAATGACCATCACACTGGACAATATGAAGGGAATAGATGCAGTTACCCTATTGCTTAACCTAATGCATCAGTGAGGTGAGAGGAATGGAGACCTCATATACAGAGTCCAGAGGAAACAGAAGGCAGTGTTCTTTTGGCAGGATTAAAGAGGCCATTTGAATTTAAACAGAGAAAATTCTAAAACAAAATCTAGTCCAAATGAGGTCAGCAGCAAAGACTGGGGTAGTCAGAGGTTATGAAGCCAAAGGTCAGTGGTAGTAAATAAAGCCAGGGAAACAAGCCCAGTGTCTGTGGCTATCAAAAATAAAGGAATTTGATTTTTGCTGTCTGTATCAAATGTAAAAAAGAACAAACTAAGGAGCACTAGGGATTTTATAGAGGAGGTAAATTACTTGTGATGGAGGAGATCAACTGACATGTCAAACCATAAAAACTCAAGCCCAGATACCCTTACTGTTAAAACAACCATTAAGGTTACTTACTACCTTGTTATAATAAGAGCATAAAATACCCTCCAAATTATGGGAAATGCCCACATATGCTAAGAAAGAGTATGGGGAGGGCAGACTTCAGAAGATGTGGTTGAACCCAGAATGTTTCATTTTATCATATTTCTTTATTACAGACTATAAAGGAAAGTTAGTGATGGTATAAGGATTAGACATGGGACAAGAAATGCAGTGTGGGAAGAAGGGTGAAATTTCACTGTGATGTGCTTAATGTCATTTGTAAGTCAGTGCCTGATAAATTGGGAAGTGAACACATAAGCTTTTCCAATGGTCCAGTTTACTTGGAAGTATCCAAGTTTTTCAGATCTTAAGTTTCTGTAAGAGTGGTTTAAATTTAAAAACTGAAAGCTAATTAAAGGATAGGAAGAAAAGGAAGGGCTTAATGGTCACTGTTCAGGAGAGGAGTCTGGGAGGTGACAACTTTCTCCCTGTTACCCTCCCAAGAGTTTTGTGCTGAGATCAGTCTTACTCATAATTTCCCTTGTGTTGTGGTGTAAGAAATGCACACAGTAATTTCCACGTTTTTGAGTGGTGCTGTGTGGTCTTCAAGTAATGATACTGATGCTGATGATTTCCAGAAGGACATCTAAGAAACTTCACTCTAGCTGTATGTGTGGTTTAAGGTCTGGGTGGCTGGGTGACTGATTGCATGAAACTGAATTCAGAACTGGCAGTTGCAGTGTGGAGATAATGATTTCAGAGAGCTGTTGGTGCTAATTCTGAGATCTTTCCTATTTGCAGCAGCAGCCAAAAAGCCACCAATGTTACCATCGTCAGGGTGGTGAGAACAAGATAGAGGGTGCTCTGCTTGGTCCTGGAAGCCTTGGGGCGCTCACATGTGGAGCACTGCAGGCGGGTTTGGTCTCCCCATCTTGAGTATACACTGGAGTTACAGAAGATACAGAAGAGGCCTTCTAAAATGTTAGGGAACTGAACACTCAGAAGGCTGGAAGTTTCAGTCTCGGAATGAGATGGCTCCAAAGGGGGTGGCATGACAGTTTACAGAACTGGGAAAGCAGTAGATGAGGTGAACGTGCAGTGGTAATTTTCCAGATTTTACAGTGTTAGAGCTCAGGGGCACTGGGTGAACCTGGTAGGCAATTTAAAGCAGATGCACAGTGTAGCGAACTTCTGGAACGTGGTCCTGTGGGCAGTTGTGGAAGGAGGTTTAAAAAGAGGTTAAAAACCTGCATGTACAACTGAACCATAAACAAATACTGAAGGAAATGGACTTCAGTGTCCCTGATGCAACAGTTAGGGTTGCTGGAAAAAGACAAAAGGTGTGCATGATAGGCTTGTATCATGTCCCCACACACCACTTGCTGTTGCCAGTGGTGAAGGTAGTGTTAGATGGAGCACTTGTCAGACCTAGAAGTTTGTATGTTCCAGTTAGGAGCATGAGGAATAGCAAAATGAGCAAGGATGGAAAATAATATTGAATTATACTGAAAATTCCCTTTCTTGGGATGTTGTGGTTCTGTACATTTTGTCAACGAGCATTTTGCTAGAAATGTGAGAGTTGCTTCAGAATCACTGCTGTGCTGCGCAGCTGTGGCAGTGCTGGGGAAGGTCAGCTACGACTTGGGAAATGCTGCTGCACAGAACATGCTCTGCTAAACCAGAAGCACCGAGTCTCCTTTCTAAAGAACTTACGAAGAAGCTTTCAAACTCTAGCTCGTAAGTGACGTGGAGGATCCAAACCTAGTTCAGGTGAAAAAAAAAGATTTAAAAAGGAAAATGAGTTTATTGACCAATGAAAAGTTCGCTATACTGTAACTGTAGTCTTGCATTATAGTTTCAGGTTTGTTTTATTCAGTCTTATGTATATTAACTTACTGTATAGAGTGTTGCTTATTGGTATGTGGCATGAAGTAGGAAGCTGGTTTTAAGACCCCAGATTCTTGGAAATTAAATGAATTACGACTTTACTGTTGAAGGAGGTAAAAAAAGCCAGATATGGCATGGTGCCCTAGTTCATTAAAAGATTTTGTTAGAATTTCTAAATACATTTAAACCACCTGATTTGTTTCTCATACGAATGGGGAAAATTTGTGTTGTCCTGGTTAGGTCTTCACCAGCTTTTTGAGTTGGCTCAGCAACCCACTTCCAGTTTTGTTTGGGTGCCGGGGTTCAGCCAGCCTGAGTGTAAATGGGTCTCAAAGCAGGCATATGGCTGCAGGAAATAAAATCCCGTTTGAATAAATACAATAATTTCTTATGGTCACTTTAACATTTTGAATGAAAGGGGTAAGTGAAGGTAAGTGGAGGTGGGTAGAGTTACAGTGTTGGTTTGTACTGTCTGTGCTTGCAACTTGTCCTTTCTTTCTGAATGGCTCGTTTTTAGCCTTATGGCTTCTGATGATCGCAGTGATGCTAAGGTGATTCTCTTTAGTTTTTGAATTTCCAGTCAAGAGTATGTGAGAGTCTGGCCAACCATGAAGGGTTCATGGAGAAGAAAAACACAACAACTTCCAGGCTAAAAAACTGTTGCCATTACCATAGACATAGTTTTGGAGGTTATGGTTTCTTTGGTAATGCCATGATGTCATCATCTGAATTTGAAAAATGGGAATTAAAAATACATTGTCAAAAACACTCAGTTCTGAAGCTGTGGCAGCTTGCATAAAGTTGCTCATTTAGCGTTGTTCATGGTACTCCTGCGTAATTTTGGATGTGTTATCTTCGTGGGACTAAGCTGTGGAGCTAAAAATCTCGTGAAAAATACCTGTTCTAAGTGAGGTTTTTACACCGTGATGGTATTGGCAAGGTTTCGGATTTCACGGTGCTGAATGAAGTGTAGTGCATTGTGAAAAATGAGATGTTTTCTGAATCACCAGTTTCTGCAAATCATGAATCTAAGTAAGTGCCTTTTCCTTCTTTTCACGTTTCTGTTGTTTTTGTGCAGGTCCTCATGCTGAAACCGCCAGTGGATGCCAGAATTTGCAGTGTGGTTTTCGGGCCTGCTGCCGCTCTGGCGAGTGACCGCTGACTTCTGATCTTTCGGTCTACTTCATTTAGCTGAGCAGGCTTCCTCTCATGCACTTTACTTACAGTTCGCATCTTGTGTTAACAATCCTTGGAGTGAGACTTGTTATACTAGCCTGACCCTGCCCACAACTTCAGAATCTTAATTATGAGTGTACTGTACAGTGTTGTAACAATCTCACAACCTCATTTGGCTTGAAGGGTGTTGGGTTTTATTTTACATAATTTGGGGAAGATGGGAAAATCTTCAGTTTTTTAAATGCCACTTTATTCCAATTTTGGCACTTAAGTATACTTTACTGAATTATTTTGTGTTAGGTGACTTTCTTTTTATAATTTTGAATCCGTAAGTATAATATAAACCTCCGCAGAAAATTTGAATTTTTAAATTTGCATTTGGGTAACAATTATACATCTTTAGGAGCCTGGTTTCTTCCCCTTTCCTATCATCCTGAAGTCGTTCTTTATATTGCAAAATTAGGGAAATTGCCACCTTCCTTTTGCATTTGGTTTTGTATTTGGGCTTGAAAGACATACTCAAATAAAACATTCCCACCTAAAAAATAAAATGTGTGCAGCGGTTGAATATCTATGCTTTTAAAGTATAAAGTGCTGTGCCAGAAGGCTGCAGAGGTTGGGCAGGTGGGTGGGTGTCATCATGGTTGCAGAGCTGTGAACTGTGCAGTATGTAAGGGGGTTTTGGTTTGGTTTTATGGTTCTCATGACTGCTGAGTTTCATTTTTGAAAGAGCTTCCAAGGAAGTCAGTTTTCATTACTCTGATCTCTGTGAAAGACAGCAGTACATTTTCCCCCTTGCTTTGGTAGTTAGAAAGATTCCTCTCTGTACAGTACAGACTGGCAGGGAGCAGAAAATCTGTTGTGATGAGTGAAACCTGTGCTAGGAAGAGATGAGTAGTGCATTAGTGTGTGTGTGTGGTAGTATGGGGGAGAGCCCACTCTGTGAGGGATGAGAATTGTAGCCCATGGCAAGTTGTGAACTTCAGTGGCCACCTGCTCATGGTTGGCACAGTTGCAAGCTGCTTTGTTCTACAGCAGAGGGGGAAGTGTCTGCTTTTGTAGAAGGCAAACTGGTTTTTGTTCTTCTATCCTGCCTAATTTTTAGGAGTGACAATACAGGCTAGTAATTTTTACCTGTTTTCCTAATTTGATAAATTTTTTTGAGTAGTCTTTATTTAGAACAGCAGTCATGGTGACATAGTAGCTTTCAAGATTCCTTGTGTCTGGGAAGTCGGTATGCAGGCAGAGCTGGAGGTTACAATAAACTGCAGGTTTTGCCACCAGCTTGGCCATGCTAAATTGAAGAGTAAGGTAAGAAAACCACTAGTGAGTGTAGACACAGCTGGGGACAGAATGAGCTGCAGATACAACGTGGAATACACTTGGGAGATATCATCAGTGTTCAGCAAAGCATTATGGGATGACAGTGTACTTCCTAGTGAGACCTGTAGAAGGAAGGGAACCTGTGGCAGCAACCCCGTGACACTCAGCTAGTCCGTGAGTGCTGAGAGCTGGCAGACACTACAGACACTATGTAGACACTCAGGATAATCTTTGAAAGGTCATGGAGAAACAGGGGAGGTGGCTGAGGATCATAAGAAAGCAAATGTCACCCTCATCTTAAAGGAGAACCCAAGAAACTACTGGCCAGTCAGCATCACCTCTATCACTGGAAAGGTAATGGAGTATCTCGCTCTGGAGGCCATCTCTATTCACATGGATGGCAGGAAGGTGATCAGGAATAGTCAGCATGGATTCACTGTTTGACGAACTTGTTTTTGTTTCCCTCTATGAGGAAACAGCTACCTGGCTGGATGAGGGGAGAGCAGTGGACTGTCAACCCTGACTTCAGTAAGGCTTTCAGCACTGTCTCGCACAACATCCTCATAGGCAAACTCAAGGAAGTGTGGATTGCATAAATGGACAGTGAGGTGATTTGGGGCCTGGCTGACCAGACATTCCAGAGGGTTGTAATCAGTGGCACAGGGTCTAGCTGGAGGCCTGCCACTGATGGTGTCCCTCAAGATTCAGTACTGGGCCCATTCTAATTTCACCTCTTCATCAGTGACTTGGATGAATGTCCAGATACCCCCTCAGCAAGTTCACTGAGCACAAAGCTGGGAGGAGCTTTGGGCTGACCCCCCTGAGTGCTGTGCAGCCCTTCAGAAGGACCTGGGCAGGTTGGAGATGGGGGCAGAAAGGAACCATCTGAAACAACAAAGGCAAGTTCAGAGTCCTGATGAATGCTCTTCCTAAGCTCAACCCACTGTTTTTACTTGAAGAGTTTGATTAGCAAGATAACAGCAGGAAAAGGGTATGTATTTATATACATAGCACAACTATTTACATACTAGTAAGTGAATTTGTTTTTTAGTTTAACTATTTCTTTGACAATCTTTTACTTGCACACAAGGATTTCATACTCCCAAGTGATTTAATCAAATTCCTGTATAAAAGGAATGAGTTTCTGCTTAAGGTTTGATATAAATATTTATTAAATCCTTCATCTTTAAATTAAGAAAATGTCTTACACCTTCAAATGGTGTTGGTATTATACAGACATAAAATACAGAGTAGGATATGAAGCAGCCTCTTGAAAATTGAATTATGGTCTTCACTGATGGCTCTTAGGTATATGAAATTTATTCATAGCTAAAAATTCAGGAACTAGGTATATTAAATTTATTCATAGCTAAAAATTCAGGAACTGAGGTACAGGAAATTTCTTTATTTACAAGTGTCTTTTGAAGAGGAAGAACCTCTGTAGATAAACTGACTAGCTACAGAGGTACCAAGGAAACATTTTACTCTGCACTGTCACTTACATGTGAGCATGTGTAATGCTTTAAGAGTGTGAGGTCCCACAGGGAGCTGTAAGAGACTATATAAAGATCACCTATTAGTACTGGAAATTTACTCTGTCAGTCTCTTCCTTAGCAGTAATTAGTGGTTTTAGAGAAAATAAAGCTACTAAAAATCATGTTCTCATCTGATTTTACAAATACTTGGAATAGTTAAGCAGTGAAAGAAATCATGTATTTACACCTATATAAGCAAACTTACACCTATATAAAGCAGTATTCTGACTGGTCTATACTATCTATTTCGCACAAGTGAAGCAACATAAATCCATATAGAGAGAACATTTTGGGGATAAGCATGAATATACACAGCCAAAGCAAATTCAACATTGGAAACATCAATGGTGTGAACTCCCGTGCTGTGTACAGCTTCTATTAAAGGTCTCACTTCAGAATATGGCATATGAATAGGAAATCCAGAGACCTGGAAGAAGGAAAGAGAAGAAAACATGTAAGAAGAAAAGATGAAGGCACCTGAATAAATACATAGTTTAAAAAAAATTTACATGCTGAGTAAAACAAATTAACTTCTCTACTGCCAGCCTGAGGCGATGCAATAGAAGAACTTATGTTTGTATTTCGATAACACCTCCCTTTTTCACATACTCCTGGCAAGCTTCTGACATTTCCCCTCTTTAATTTGGTTTAAGTTCAAAGTGAAGTTCTTTAGAAACCACTAGAAAAAAGTTACATTAATGAAAACATACAGCAGAACTTCATTACTTTTTTGCCTTGTGGCTGGTTTTAAATCACTCTGTTCTCCTGGGCTGGGATTTAAGCAAATGTCTCCTGCTCAACCAGAACTGAAACCAACTCATTTTGGGGCTGCCTAGAGCTGCCAGTACTGTCACAGATGTTCCATGTGGAAAGCAGAAGGCCCTTCCAACAGCGGGGAGAAAATGCACAGGCACACCAGTGGTTGCAGTGAACACATCAATTTTCTTCTGTCTTTAGAGAGTGAAGCAAAGATCAGAAAACTGAAGAAAAGCATGTTGTGTGGGCTCCTGCACCTCTAAGTTGATTGTGTGTAGCACCCCTCAGCACCAGCAGCAGGTTCCTACTGACACTGGTGCTGGGAGACTGCACTTGTGTTTATGTACTGGCAGTAGTGGCTGTTTGCAGCACTTAACTTTATATTCTTATGTTCAGCAGAAACTTATCTTCAACATTACAAATGAAATAAACCAGATCATTACTCCTTCACTCTATAAATATTATAATGGTTTATCTTTGGTATAAAACCTCTTGTGAATTTTGGTAGTAGAAGAAATAACTAGCCTAGGACACTCTTCCATACCATAGAGTGGAGATACTAAAACCTAGGGATTTAACTTCTTGCTTCCATGCACAAGCCATTTATGTTCACAAGTGTACCCTGTAATATCCCAGCTGTTTTTGCAGCTCTGCCTGATGGTCATCTTCTACATCTTTGCCTTGATTTTGTTCCAGCAGTGGCAAAAAATTACGGAGAGTGGAGGTGCAGTATCTGTTCCAACGTGTTGGGCGCGTTGGTCTCCATTCCATAATCTTATCTTTTAGTATTTTTTCAATCCTGCAATAAGATAGACTGATTATTACAATTCTGGTATTGGACATCTGAACTGATCTCCCTTGGCAGACAGTACAGACTCTGAGAACCACACATGACCTCAGTTAAACTTACTGCTCACTAAAAGTGCAGAAAAGCCAACATAGCAGTGTAGTTATGTACGTAATGTCTGCGTTGTGTCTGCATGGAAGGCCATGGACAACCCCTTTTTAGTTTACACCCTCTTCTCTCATCCCCCCACAGCATTTTGTTCTTAGTGATATGCTAGAGCAATGATAGATTAGTTTTTGCTACCTGGCAATCTCTATTGAAGAAAGAGAATTTTAAAAAGCCCTGAAACAATAGTTTCTGATTTTTTAGGCCATTCTCCTGGCATTGAAAGCAGATGTTTAGGCCCTAGGCATGAATACCTAGGAATGCTCTGGTATCAGCATTGACTTGTTTTGGAGGTAGCATTACCTGCTCTGTAGTTCCAGTGCAGCAGCCTTATCCGAATGCTCATAAGTTAGTTCTTCGGGCTAGCAATGAATAAAATAAATATTAAAACGTGCAATCTCTTCTAAACATATAACAGTGTAACTTCAGGAGTTTCTGTCTTGATGATGCTCACAGGAGTTTACAATTGTGCTAAAATAATTATTCTTTAACAGAGACATGTTAAAAATGTAACTAGATATTTGTGTGTAATTCTGATTTTTTTCCCCTGGTAAATTTCAACTGCTTACACCTTTGATAAGTGTACAGAAATTCCCGGCTTTTTACTAAGGATGTTCATACAGCTTGAAAAAATGCCTTCTTAGCCATGAGACAAAAGTTGACTTTTTCTTTATAATACTGAGCTACTACTTTAGGTATGTTTGTGTTAAAGATTTATCCCATTTTACTTCACTGTTGCCCTGAGACCTTACGTAGACAGAGGGCTACAGCATGAATTCTGTATAAAATCAACATCTTGCAGTATTCCTGCCTTCATTTTTTTAAAGGAGTAACTGGGAAATCTTCTTAAAAACCAATGCTATTACATAAATACACTTAACCAAAGAAATCCAAAGAACTTAGTATGTGCTACTTCATACCAAGTCTGTGATGTCTCAACCCCTCTTTTTGAGTTGGCAATAGATCCATCAATACCTGAATGCTGCGGAGACCAGGGAATGGCAGACTTCTTGAAAAGAAAGGCTTCCAGTGTTTTGGTTTGCTGGTATCAAAATTTATCCTTCCTGGGGAATCATAATCTTGCATATTAAACCAAATCTACAGGAAAGCAAGTTTGTTTTACTTTCAGCATACTATCACACCTATAGAACACATTCCACTTATATAGCAATAAAATACTATATGACGTTAACCTCCTGTTCTGCTATTCTGAGTTGCATTTCCACCCCTCTGGATTGCTGAATTCTTTCTGAATTCTGATTAAATTCTTCAAAGAGCCCAGCCCAGTGCTGCTGTGCTGGGTAGCTGTTAGCTACTGCAGCCCAGCACCACTGCTCTTTTAAATGAGACTGCAGACACACAAGACACAGCTTCTGTGCACATTTTGTCAGCAAGTGGAACTTGCAAGTGAGTCTTGCGCTGCTCTTCCTTACAAACATTCATTTTGGCCTCTGCACCTAGTCTGGAGCATGCAGGCACTTTAAGTTTGCTTTCTATTTTCTCATTTTCAGACTTTCACACATCATTCTACCTCGTTGTCATGCCCCTGTTTGTGTCCCCAGAACCTGGGAGGTCTGGCTTACAACCAAGTCAGGGAATGCTGCTGCTGGCAGAACAGTTCCCAGGTTTCTGAGCCTCCCAGCACAGGCTCAGCTCCCATCTGTGGCTGCTCCTTCACCTGCCCAGAACTGCACAGCTCTTACAATCTCTCCTCTCTCGCCCCAGTCTTGGAGAGTTTACAGCCACACAGTGAATAATATATTATGAACATGCACTAGTATTACTTGTGTATTTCCAAATAAATGGGAGGACTTGATGCCAGGCAGAAAACCAGTATCTGTGTTGTGCACATTGAACCATTCAGGCTGTGCCTAGTGTCACACGGGCAACTCAAGTGACTCCTTTGTATTTTTTTTCTCAGTTTTCAGTCACATTTCACCTGCAAACTATTATATTTAAGGAATGACTACTCCTCACCTAAGCAGTTGTAATCATAGGCCATCCACTCTGGGAAACACGTAAGTAAAATTCAGTAGCAAAAATTACATTAACAGATCTCTTAATCCACCCAAATGCCGATGAAAATGAAGTATTTAAAGTAGCTGAAAAACCTACTTAAAATTTAATAATATTTCTAATAAATGATAGCCTAAATATGTCTACAATCATGAAGAAATGATGCCAAAGGTTAAAAAAAAAGTCAAGTTAATAACCCTTATGTGTACAGAGATGTGGTAAGACTGGGCACACTTACATTATCACAGCTGATCAGACAGTACACATTTTGTAAGGGACAGAAAGTATCATACTGCCCATAAAAATATCCAGTACTGGGATTCCAAATTACATATTGACTTTGTTCCAAAGTTAATACATATGCAGTTGGTCCCTAGGAAGGAAAAAAAAAGTATGAGAAAGATGTTTGAAAACTGGCCACAAGGACAGTATGCTTTGTATTCTTTGGAATACCGAATTTTTAGTATTGAGGGTTGATAGTGCTTTTTAGGACAGACTGCTTGGAAGAATTTACAGGTCGTTACAGTTCAACACTTACATAATAATGTGGCAGAGAAATGTCAGACATGCAGAGCTCTGAGCCATTCTTAACATATAGATTCTGAAAGCTGTCTAGTCTCAGATACAAACAGATGTGAAATTCCACATACAGGAATGTTTACCAGATGCTGCTTCAGTATCAACACGTCCTGCTTGGCTACTGCCACAGCTCTCATCCATGGGCAATCTCCAAGCTGAAGGACTTCCATCTGGGCAGCACACTGTCTCAGCCATCAGTCTCCCTCTCAGGCACATAAGGAATTTCCCAGCTCTCTTTATATTCTCTATTAGGAATCCCTAAACTGCTCTTCTACGTTCTTGTCATTGCTTATATTTTCCAGGTATCTTGAAATACATGGAATAAATCCCCTCCTCATAAAATCCTTTATTAATTACTAGCATCTCCATCAGATTTTGAGGGGAAAGAATGTATCTGAGTACCTGTTCCTGTCACTGCAGTATCTCAGAATGTGCTTAAGAAACTAGCTTAGACAAATTTTTACCAAAAAGCCTTTTCACATGTATGTAGAAATTTGCATTATAAACAGTTACCACCTTTTTGAAAAGAGCAGAATTGGTTAGTTGGAAATCTGAGTGCTTCCCTGAGAACAAGGGCATCTCCCAAGCATCAAAACAACCTCCCTGTTTCAGTTCTGGGCCAGTCTGAGCCCAGCTGCTGCCACAGGGGCTCCCAGCAGCCCAAAGCAGAGCAGACACCTCACCTGCCTGCACTGAGCAGAGGGAGAGGGACTTGTCCAGCCTGAACCAATCTATCTTTACTCCTGCTGCACCTTTGCCATCAGCCAGAGAGAGAATCAGCAGATGTGTGTGACCACTAAGAATCCCTGGCATGCCCCTAGCCCTCTCCTATCACCTCGGAACTGGAATCCCACACAAGCTCTGTCAGAATCTGCGTATCCGTGACTGAGATGCTGTGAAAGGATCCATCAGTTTGTCTTGGATACACCATTTATACAAGCTAAAGTCAAATCAAGGGCTACAGATGCTTGGTACAGATGCTTCCTTATGATGACAACTACGGCAGTTTAAGCATGGAAACAGAGGTCCAGGGAAAAAACCCAGACATACACTAAGACATACTTTCAATTTTTTATTTGCTTCTCTGAAAAGAATGAGTTCTCAGCACCAATGTTTAGATAATATCCTGGAAAAACATCCCAGCAAGGAACAACTATCCATTGCTGGGGGCCAAAGATTTCACAAAATAAAAGTTAGTACTTAGGCCAAATGAAAGAACCCTCTTACCTCAGGAATGGCATTTCCAATGATAAGCCAGGCTTTTTTCCCCATACCAAGAAAATAATTACACAAGAGCACAGCGTGTTCTTCCTCATCTCCAGCCAGAAGATAAAGAAATTGCTAATTGAAGTATTAAAGAAAAAAAAAAAGGTTTTTCTAGGCAGTCATCAACTTAAGAGTATTTGATAATTGATTGTTTCTTAACACATCTGAAGCAAGGAGTCCTCTCAGATCTTTGCAACTGATCTTTACTGTTTATTGGTCACTGCTTCAACACACAAGATAAAGAGTGAATGGTGTGAGAATCCATGAGATCTGAGATCTTATCACAAGAACCAAGATCTTTGCCTTTTTTAGAAAGTTCAGAAAAGTTCTGAGATGTTAAAAACTTCATCTATGATAAACAATGTCTGTTGTTATTCTCTAAATGACAGGATCTGGGTAACAGGGAAGGCTAAATATCCGATTATTGCTTAAACTACATGCAATGTCTTTTCTGTAGTTCCTTGGAATGACAATGGTCCATTTTAAGTCTAGTTGTAAAGTCTCTATCAGTCAGCATCCTTTCACTTGTGCATGACTATGACATTATGGACTGGTTTATAACTGAGAAAAAAAATGGAAGATGGTTTGAAGCCCTAATGTATTCTTAGCTTATTGCAATCTATCAAAGAAAAAATTTTTGGCTCAGATCAGAATAAGCAACTTCTTTCAAGCTCTGGTCCTTAATAACAGAATCACAGAATAATATAGGTCTGAAAGGACCTCAAGAGCTAATCTAGTACAATCTCCCCCCAGAAACAGTGGTCACTACATGCTTCATCACATTCAAGAGGATAAAGAACTTCTTTTTAATGCATTGCTTACATCTGATGTACTCCATAAATCACAAATTCCAGCAAATGACACGCTATCTGGCAAAAAAGGAATCAAAGCAACATATCGAGCCACCAGTTCCTGTAAGAAAACGAAACAGAGCAGGTTACCCCTTTAATTCAAAATGCTTTAGTGTTATTTTACCAGATGTGAAGGATATTGCTGTTTCCACTCAATGACAAAACACTGAGTAACCTCAGTAGCAGCTAGCTCATTTTAGAACTTGTATCAAAGACTGATATGATTTACTGCCATTGAGGTTTGGCATAATTCTTTGTCTTTTAAAGGACAATACTCATTAATACACTTATTTTTTCCCCCGAGAAGACAAATATTATTTTACAGTATCATTATAGCTGGATTTACTGTCTATTACACATAGTCATTCACAGTCACTACTTTTATTTTGAATCTGTAGTTTTCCTTTGCAAAAGGTGTAGCTGTACAGCAGAGACAGAAAGCTGGGTTTTGCTTATGTGCATGTGCACAGGCAAACAAACAAATACCTTGAAATCCGTATCCCAGAGACTTCACTATCTTTCTAAGTACTTACTGCTGCTGTTTGAGATCTATCTGGGACAGCATCAAGAAGCTCCTGTGGTGGATTCAGAGGTTTGATATATCTGGTAATAAAAACTGTTTTTCCATCAAGGTCAATTACAGTTGTTAGGCACTGGCGGCTTGGAAACTTTGATGTACATTCAGCTTCATATTTTTCTGCTGCCTGAAGCAGTTTCTCATCTTCTTGGGTATCAAACTTCAAAAGACAGTAGAATTTATTAAAAAAACAGTTTTATTTATAGTTTGGACTTAATTCTTTAGTATATTTGGCCATATTTCACCATTTAGAGGACAATAAAAGGCGTGTGAAATTCTTTTCTAATAGCATTCTGAACTTGCCTTGAAGTATAAAGTTTTGCTTACAGACATGAAAGGAAGGTCAAGGCAATGGAAAATCAGGTAATTTGCATTTACTTACGAATGCCCATAATGATCTATACATATAAGCTGGCTTTATTAAAGCACTGAAAAATGTAGTGAAAGTTATGGCCAAGTAACACTGAGGGCATGAGGATGTAACACCACATATTAAGTCAAAAGTAAACAATTATGGTTAGGTACTAATCCAAGGTGCTACTCCCACAGCACTCCATTGAAACCACAATTGACATTATGCATAAAATCCCAGTGATTTTTATATACATAGTACTGCAACAACATGCTCAATGCCAAAATATTTGCAGAGAAGGTTCAAGTGATTTTTAGATGAATCCTTATAATTCAGAAGTCTCTAAAATTTCCACATTTTAGATGAGATTTTTCAGAAGAAAATGTAGAACTCAAAAGCACTAATTAATTATATAACAATGACAGTAATTTCATGATGTTACCTAAGATGTCATCATTTAAAGGTATTAAGATTGCTCAAAATTATCTATTTAGAATTCCTTGTATACTTCTAGTGGTGCTGAGAATTAAAAGTTCATCCTTCATAATATTTTTGTTTAAAATAAGCCACTTTTGTCATTTGTTACTCTTCTCAGACTAACCTGAGGAGGAACAGCTGGGCACTGCCCTGAAGCTAGACCTCCAAGTTAGAAGAGAAGACACACATGTGGTTGTGACTCTTCTCAACCACAATTAACAGCAGAAAAGTAGAGCCTCTGTCACGCTGTAAATTTAAATGTAGCAATGTACTGCAAATATTACTATGGCAAATTACTATGTCACAGTCAAGTAACACAAACTGCAAAAAGGTTGCTGAATGGCACAAACCCAGGCTAAACCTTAAACTGGGAACAACAGGATTATCTCAACTGATTTATTAATATTGTACCTTCTTAAGCATTTCATTCATCTAATAGAGGTTCAGGAAGGACGGCAGGAAAGAGAGGAAAAATAAGTAGAGCAACAAAAAAGGTATCATAAAATTAAACTAAAATTATGCTTAGCATCCTAAAACACCATACAAGCATTTCAAATTAACTGCAGGTCAGGAATAGGAAGAAAGTAGGGCAAATTATTTAGGTTTTTTTTCCCAAAATATGCTAAACTTTTTCTATAGTAAGTGTATGTGCTGCATCTGGAGATATACAGCAAAAAATTGTAATGACTATTGTTTTTAGTCTAAAGCACTTCTGGTTTACTAATGAAACTGAAAAAAATAGGAGCTGTTATTTAGGAATTATCTTCAAGATCTCGAGGTATGCATGAAGCCATAAATAATAAATGCTCATTTGAACAGTATTAACACAGAAGCAAGAAAATACTCCTTGCACCTGCCACCTCCTTTTTGTTCACTGTTCACAGTTACTCACAGGAATGCTTTATTCTTTACACAAGTACATGGAAAAACTACATGCTCACAGATAGGAATGCCAATTTGCTTTCTCTTAAGATTAAAATTAGATACCTGGGAAAAGTTATTTCTCATGCATTGAGTGCACATCTCACTTAATGGTGCATCTAATTAAAGTGAATTGAGATAAAAAATCTGAAATAAAGCACTCCAAATTTGTATGAATGTCCTTCTGTACTTGCATTCATGTCCTTTGGTACACTAAGGAGACCTATTAATATGCATCTCAACAACTGCACCACTGGAAACAAAGAGCAAGAGTATGATGAATTAGTGATTAGTTACCTTCTCTCTGACAGACTCTCCAGGGATGAGCTGTGGTTCAATGGTAATAAACAGTGTTATGTATGAGCCCTCACTCAGATTTCGCACAGAATCATAACCTCTCTCCATGCCCACGTTCTTTTCTTTGCTGTAGCCAAGAAGGACTGGAGGAATATTGACCTTAAATGTACCATCAATCTGCAACAGATATAGAGAAATACTTCTCATTAAAAACAAACAAGCAGAAGTTCCCTCTCACATAAATTTGCTACTTGTGTCTGCATATTTTCTTCTTTTGATTGTTATTTTAAATTACAAAATGTAAAAATGAGAGCATATGACATTTATGTTGATTAACAGTGGGGAAAACACCAGCTATCTCATTGTTAAATATATTAATCACAACTTGATTTCAGCCTCTCTTGCATATTATGAACACTAATATTTAATGAAATGGAAATCATACCCACTAGTTCACAGAGAAATAAAGAGTGCCAGCCTTTCACTACTTTTCTTTAAACAGCAAACTCTACATGGCTCTGTTTACCTGGAAAAATTTAAAAATGGTAAAATACAGGTTGCACAACTATGCTTCTCAAGGCAGCAGCAGACCAACATGCCTTTACTTATGAGGGATGTGGGAATGATGCTCCAGCAACTCAGAGGATGGATCCTCTTCATGTATAACCTACTGATGCTTCTTGGGGGGAACTGGATCTTTATCCACCTTCTGCATGGAAGTGCCCTGACAGACTCACCAGCCCTTTGCAGTTCCCCCTGCTACCACAAACAGAGAATTAGGTCTTTCTGAAGGGCTGGGTGAGACAAGAGATGGGAGGCCCCACACTTGCTTGGGCAGGTTTCAATAGTGGAAGTACCCAGCCTTAAAAGCAAAGCAAAAAAATTAAGCTCCAGATTTGGACACAATGAAAGCCACTGCCAGAACGGGTATCTTCAGTGGATGTGGAAAATGAACAGATGACTCACTGGCATGGCTCATCAAACATTTAAAAACACAATTAAGTTTTGATGAGGAGAAAACTAAATATATCACTCAAAATTCTGCTCCAGTGTATTAGAACAGGATGATAAAATGCTTCATTTGCTACTGAAATTTATTTACTAGATGCACCTTGATATAACCACTGTGCTGATCAGGCTTTTTCAAATTCCATATGAAATCCTGTTCAAATGCAAAGAATCTCTACTGCTGGGAAGATCTATTCAAGCACTCCCATACTGCTTAAGCAATCACAAACTCCAACAACTCCTCAAAGAGAGTCAGAAGTTTATCTGACAGGAATTCTGGAGCTACTCTGGTTCCAGAACAGAAAGACCAAGAAAGACCAAGAATTAACAGAGGTTGACATCAGTATGGGAAATCCTTAAAGATGGATTGTGGATGGTGGCTGTGTCCTTCAATATGTACCGGAAAGCAGTCTGTTAAAATGTCAAGTCTGCCCACTAAGTCTCTCAGGACTGTGAGCAGACACACTTCTCAGGTGGATTTCATTCATTCAATGTGGAACAATTCCCTAAAAATGAGCACTGGATCATGTTGTTTCTTGTTTGTTGACCTATAGCAATGGCAGTCACGTTATGTAACATTGTCTGCACAGGATGGCCAAAGACTCATGAAGACAAGGTCACATCTTACTACTTACCTCTCCTTTACAATCAGTGAAAGCTTCAGGCTACAGGGCACTACAGCCCTTAAACAGATAAATTAACTGATTAACCTCCCAAGCTGAAGAGAGCATATTATTAATGATCTAGCAGAAACAAATGGACTAAGTCTAGTTAGACATACACTGTCCAACATTTCTCAGCAATGCAAAGTATCCCATGCTTTCCTGAATCCCACAACTGCATTCTGTTACACTTTGCAGACAGCCCATGAGAACCACTTTGATCACCAAGCACTTCACTCAAATTAAATTAGACTCCTACAGACTTTCCCTCCACCCAAAGAATCTGGGAGGCTCAGAGCATGCCTTGAAGTCCTGAAGGTTTTGGAAAGTGCTCCACAGGGCCAGAGAACAGCAAATGAATGTGTCATTGGGAATGCAGTTGATGTCTCAGTTTCTTACTTCATGAAGATTCTGACTTTTGTGATCAGATGATTTATCTACACATAAAAGCAACTGCCATGCAGAAGAAGTCCTACAACTGTGTTACAATATGATAGGACTATCAATGGAAAGAAGTTGCTTCCTTAAACTATGTCCAGGATGAGTGGCTGGGCAAAAAAAGTATTTCCTTTGTGAAGAAGTGCATGTTTTACTACTACTCCCATGACTAACTGTTGCTATTTCTTGAAGAAAGCTTCTCTTGAAAAGTTCTAAAAATGGAAGAAGGAAAGGACTGGGAGAGGCAAAGATCAAAATCATGTGATTCATGGAAAGTGTGAAAAAAAAGTTCAATCAAATTTCCTCATCTATCTAGGTGATTCTATTCCTAGTCCAGCCATCTCGGCTGTGCAATACCAGAGCCCTCAAAAGCCACTGAGAAAACCACCTAAAAAATCTCTGCTTTTAACCTTGCTACTTCCTTGCTAAGGAAGCCAGGCTGCATTGTCACTATTGAGTATGTTTTATCTTTTCTCCCTTCAAAACCTTGAACTGACTGGGAAATACTCACCAAATCTGTCAAAAAATATCCCAGTGGTTTCAAAGACATCTTCAAACAATTCCATAAAAATAAACTAACAATTACAAAAAACATAATTACATCTGACATTTCATTTCCAGCCGTTTTCCATTCTCAGTTCTGTATTTTACTTCAAATAAAATCACTTACCCTTGCTTGAAAATATATGGTAGTAAATGGAATCTTAACACATCCCAGCCAGTGTCTCTCAATACGAGTGTGGATTCCACTTCCTCTTTCACGATCATCCTATTAAAAAGTTGCCCAATGTAATACTTTGTAAGACAGCTTCATTTCCTTTAATTCAATTAACAACTGAATCAAGGCATTAATAAAAATTCTGTATTAATTTTCTCTAAGTATCAGTTCCATTACTAGTGCAGCAGTAACCATTCTGCACATCTTTCAAGCACACCAGATGCAGAAAACATTTAAGAACATCACAGTCCATGATACAATGTGCTTGCACTGTAGGGTTTAAGTCCTGTATAACCTGTGATGGAGAACTTAAAACTCTGACAAGGAGTCCACAAGACTCTTCTCAGACATAGTAAATGAAGCTGTGGTCTTTTAATGAAATATTTTATTGGTATTTAGGAAAGCTTTTTGAAGTTAAAATTGTATGAAAATCTAATTTCCTGGGAAATGCAAAAACTGTTTTCATGTGTACTGCCTATCAGATTTCCAAATATTTTATGATCAGCCTAGAATTATTTAAAAAAAACCCCTCTGACATGACATCCAAGTTCCAAGACTGTAGCTTTCTTCTTTCTGCTTCATCAAGTATCATTTCAGTTTTGAGGACAGAATGCTGTTCTCAGTGAAATGTATTTATTTCTAGGTTACATTTTCAAGAATGTTGAGTGTTGCTGTTTTTGTGTCTGCTGAATTGACTAGGAAAGCTTTCGCTGGATTCAACAGGGGAAGGAATTATGCCAACACTGAGAGCTTACAAAAATTTCTTGTTACTAGTACTTGCAATTTTTGTCTCATTCCAAAAAATTAATACAACCAATAGATGGTTTGGGCTTTTTTTTATTTCACCAAAGAGCTTGTAAAACAACATGAGACAAAGCATAACAAGATAGGCAGTAAAAAGCACAAGAACTGAGATCACTCATCTGGAATAATGCAAAAAACTCTGATTAAGGATAAGAACAGAATTCAGATTACAATTCGTGATGCCTCTCAATTTTAGGATCTCCAATTTCATTAAATATCAGTAAAACATTACATCCATGTGTTGAACTCTAGCAGCATTTTATGTGGCACAAGCTGAATTTGTACAAAGGTTAACACTGTAAAGATTGCTCCCCCTGACAACCTTGCAGTACTGACTAGATGTAAAATCATAAGGAATGACAAAATAGAGAAAAGAGAGGAGGGGAAGTTATTTCATAAGAAAGCTTTTTCTGGCAACTTCAAAAAACTCACAATGTTCTCTAATGTACATTGTCCTTCAATTATGAACTCACCTCTACAGCATCATGAAGTACTTCATCAAAAACATTAATGAAGACTTCATCCTTTACTGACTGCAAACTGTGGGTGCTGTAGTCACCATTAGGAGCTCTGAAGTGGTTAAATAAATCAAAAACGTGATTTGAACAGTACAGGAAAATGAGGACAAATCTGCATGCTCAAATTAAATTATTAATAAGCAGAAATAATTTGGTTTCATTTTGACATACCTAAATGGAAGCTCAAGTTCCTCATTCCAGCAGGGGCTTGGACCTTCTGCTGTTGTTGTCCGGCAGACCGTTCGCTGAAAAGAAACTTCTACAAAGGGACGGACCAAAACCTATAAATAGGTATCAAAACAAAGGAAACAGACCTCTGTGGGAATTCATCAGAGCACATTAAATTACACATTTCATGCATTTGGAAAAACATACGTTGTGGCAATCATGCTGGTTCAGCCCAGATGTAACTTTAATACACCTTAAATATTGCACTTCTTGGGTTTCTAAGGATTCATGAAGCTATTAAAAGCTTCATAGCATTTTCAAAAGGTTTTGTGTATTCTGAATAATTGATGTATTTATATACACTGGGAAAACCACTTTTTCTCCTGAGAGTGGAAAAGCTACAGGCTTTCTAATCAAGGGAAGTAACTGAAACAGAACATATGATCCAGACACCAGTGGAAAAAAGTGCACTTGTATCCTCTTATCTGTAATCCAAGAAGCCTTCAGCTGCAATCCCAGTAGTCCCTGAAACTGGCTCCTATGACAGATACGCAACTTCTTCTAAACAAAACAAACCCTCTAATGTGATTAAAAATGCCTTATTTAATATTCAAATGCATATGGCAGAACTTTTTTTACATTTCAAAAAGCTGTAATTTTAAAGGAAAATCATAAGGAAACCAGTAAAAACCTTGAAGGTCTTTCATCTTCATTCAGAAGGATGCTGAATTTAGTTTTAAATAGCAAGCAATTGTAATTTCAGTGCTAGTCATAAGAATGGCTGTGCTGGTTTACACTAGGAGTGTACTGGACCCAAAGTGTAGCCTGTGAAAACAGCCAGCAGCCAACACACACAGAAAAGTAAGAACTGAGCAGGCTTAAATGGTATTTTCTCCTATTACTCTTCCAGACTTCAAACACTTTCAGATGAAAGACTTTCCTAAGTCTGTAATGATTTTTCTATTAAGTGACTCCCAATGGATCACTCTTGCACATACTTGTCCAATACCCACTTCAGCACAAACTAACCCCTTTCAACCACAGTACACATAAGCAACTTCTCTGGGCACTGACCAACTGCTGAATGAAGAATCACAACCTTCTTCTGAAGGTTTGTCTTGAACCTAACATCTATCACCTTCATTTGCCCATCACTCACACTTGTACTTACAGTGCCAGGAAATAGCCAATCCTTATCCAGTGTCTATGACTCGTGATTTTGTGCCTTTCTGCCTTATTTCTCCTCCTCTACTTGCAGCTAGGGGTGTTCTGGCTGGAAGTCCCACCATTTTTCACTGGGAGGAGACATTCTGTGTATCTGACATCCTTATCACCCTTCTCTGAACCTTTTGCAGCTTTACTCTCTTTTTGGAGATCAAAGGAGTGGGCAAGGCAACCCTGCCAACAAGGTATCCTTCTGAGGGTGAATGCTACTGTCTGTGGAAAAGAGGAATGCTGCTCACAGCTCCAATGTAAATGTCAGTTTTGTAACATACCTGGTTGAATGCCCAATCTGGGCTGTTAGGTGTGCTCTGAGCTGATGGGGAGGCTGCAAACATCTCATTAAAGGACCTTGAAGACTTTGATGGCTGTTGAAGTTTGCTACAAGAGGAAACAGAAAACAACCACCAGGGAAGAGAGAGAATTCATCACGAAATATTAATCCCTCACATTATCTATTAGCCATACAGACTTCTGGAAAAACTCCTGATGTTTTTTGTTACAATTTTAACCTTGGGAAGATATTTATTAGATCAAATAACAAATAAAATGCCAGAAAGAGGTATTGAGAGGATTGAGTTCTTACAAGGTTCATTGCAAAAGAGTACTTTGTGCCTAGAGGCTCTCTCTTCTGAAGAATTTATCAACTGCAGACTTTTTTTTTGCCTACGCCACACAATCTCTTTGAGCTACAAGTTTTTAGTTTAAGTAGTTGAATCCCTGCAGAATTCATGAACAGTGTAGATCTCATTGTATTTAGGCAAGACCTCTATGGCAAAAAAGAATTAATACAAATATTACAGATTTGTCAACCCTTGAGTGAAGTAAAGGAAAATAAATGTTGAAACATTTATTTTTATAGTACTTCCACATAACTTTTTTTGTGATAAGACCACATTATAGACCATAAAAGAGTAACTAGTCACGTATAAAGCAGCTATATGTAAAATATCATATAATGCAAAAAGATAGGATGGGGTTTTAATTATTTTTGTAATTCTGGTAATGAATTGAATTTTTCATCTTCTTTTTCCTGTCAATTGCTTTTCTCAGTATCAATTTACAGGGTGCAACAGAACCTCTTATACAGTAAGAGAAAGAACAGCTGACAATGCTAAATTCTGTAACTGGCCAGCTTGGAAGTACCTTGAATTAAATGCAAGGTGTATGCGTTTTGGGGGAGAGAGAGAGAGAACACTGCATTAGTACATTGCTTCTGGAGCTGAACCAGACTGTTCAGTGTCTCTACATGACACACCATCATGCACTGCAGGCACTGTCTTAATCTGCCTGAGTGTAAAGGTCACCTTTAAAATTAGAGCCACATTAGGCTCAGTCTATTAACTTAAATGGTTCATCAAGGAGAAGACCAACATGCTGCACTCAGGAGGCAAATATAGTATCCCACAGTGAAGAACTGGACTTTTTAATATTTGTTTTTGGTCTTTAATTAAGATACTATGAATTAAAATTTCCCTGAGTATTATCAGGAGGCTTTCTTAAGGGATAATTCATCTGGTATTACCAGAGTTATAATGCTGTCAAAGCTGTAACTTATTCTGACAGTTTCTGGTACAACATGTCTTGAATTTCACAGCTACTGAAAAAAATATTGTATTAATCTACAAACTTACAAAATATTAGTCCTTTATCATCATTAATAAAAAGATAAATGTATATTTATATGTTTTTATCATAAGAATCAAAATGGCACACATGGCTGAATTGTAACATCTGTTGCTTCATCTGTCCTCAAGACAGTGGAAGCCAGAATATAAATCTGTACTGGAAACAAGCTTTTAAACATACCTCATCACTGGTTTTCTCACTGGAATATCATAGGCTCTGATGATGTTCACTAACAGTTTTATGTCTCCATCTGATAAATTCTGTGCTGTGACCTTCTTCCTTTCTTTTCTTCTTGGCCTTAATGGTCGTTTTGGCTCTGCCAGTTTAAAGAGGCCGAGTCCCAAAATGCTAATAATCATAAACCAGGTATTTAGTCAGTTTTGCATAGAATCCAGCATTCTAGTGTTACCATGACATACATGAAAATTATGCACTAACATGAAAAGGAAATATTTGTTCCTGCTAGAGCCAAACAAAACTCTCTGAAAACTCTCAAAAATGTTGCAATTGTTTAGTACTGCACAATCCAGTTCTGTCTTATATTTCAGGAATTATAACTTCAATGTGCAAAAAAGTTTGGTTGTTTGGGTTTTTTTTTCCCCCAAAACTGTGTAAGGTGCAAAAAAACCAATTACACAGCTTCAAGATAGATCTAAACTACAGAGCTATAAACAAGGGATCTAGCAGATGATGATAACCACTGTATGGAAGAGGCAAAGCATCTAACTACACAGCTACAGCAGGCTACAGAAAGGAAGCAGAATCAATATACTACCACATACCCTGGACCCTCAGAACTTATAACGGAGGCAAAGCAGAACCAAAGGAAAAAAGAAAAATAGGAAAACAATAAAATGAAGATGTATGTTTTGTTTATGCAGATGTATGTAATGTTTTCATCATTGATACCAACTGCAGACATTCAAAAACCATATTTAAAAACTGATAGCTAATAGCATTTCTTCCTTATATGTAATAAAGCTGCCACAGTAATTACTGTTAAAAAACACAAAATCATGAGTTACTGAAATACCTCACTAAGTGAATATTAAATAAGCCATGGTGTATTTTAAATTCAGTAACCATAAAACTTTGCAAATAGAATACAATTAGAATTAGGATTCACGATGAGAAAATATAAATGAAGCATTTGACTTTAAACAAAAAGCTAATTGTAGTCTTGTTTGGATTTTTCTCTATTGTGATGTGAGAAGAACAACTAAAACCAAGCCTGAAGTCTTTTGTAAGAGAGCAAGTCTCTGTGTCTCCAGCAGATGGGACTGTTTAGATTTATACAGCTGGCTGAAAACCACTCTGACTGCATTGTAAGTAAGGGTGTTGTGTTTAGAGTGAGCAGAAGCAAGTTCTACATGAAAGAAAAAAATAGCTTTCACAAATTGTTTAATTACACAGATTTTAAGTGAGCAACACTAAGAGTCAACTATGCTGTGATGACTGATATACATTAAAATCAACAGGTATGGGATTTGAAACAAAAATCCAAAGGAAGTGCTCAAGTAATAAAAGTCCCAGTAATCTTAGAAGAGAAAAGCAGTAATTTTCAAACTCAGTATCTTTTTTGAACATAAACAGCATATGACAACATTCAGCATCAGCATCACAAGTATATAGGAAGTAAAACAAAGAAAATTATAGTTAAAAATCTATTGCACATTATTTGCAGGGCATAGGCACTGACTGTAAGCAAGCACCACCTACAGAACCAGTCAGTAATGTGTTACTACCTCTGATAACTTGCCTGAAAATTGGCAATATTCTATCTGGCACCAGCTGGACTATGCTTATCTCATCAGAAATGCATCATGTCCTGTTGTATCTTATTTACACACTGTCACTGTATTTCTGTCAAAACCAGACTTTTTCTTAAGAAAGTTTTGACTACACTTTGTTTACCAGTACACTTTCCTGGGAGAGGTGTACACAGTAATTGGAAGCTTATCTATTATACTAAACACAAAGTCATATCAGTTAGTCACATCAACACACTTTGCAAAACAGAAATAAAAAATGCAGGTGGTTTCACATTATTTTCTTTATTTGGAACAAATAAAGATAGCTCTCTTACCCCAGGCTTGGAATCTCCTCTTCATTGACAAGGTCAGAGAGAAGGAAATGGTGCTTTGCTATGAGGAAACGGTTGATCACTGATTCTCGAACCTGTGAATGGGGAGGGAGAAGAGACAAAAGTGCATTTCTAATCCAAACCCACTGCCAATATTTGCATTCTGATTAACACAAACAAAACATCCGATACATATTCTTCATTTTTTCCCAATTTCACAAGGGTCACAGTTGAAAGAAAAATTTCTTTCCATCACCTATTTCCTTAGAATGTAAGAAGAGCTCATTTTAGCAATAAAATGCTTCTCTACAAACACACTGGCTAGATTGATAGAAGAATATATGAAAACATACAATCATGTCTTTAACTGCTTACAGCTCACCATCAGAAACAATTACAACAACAAATGACACTAACGGACATCTCTTTTCCACATCTAAATGAAGTTGCACAAAAGCCTGCAGAAAAATCTATATGGTACCAGTTAGGTGGATCAAAAGAAATACTTTGGACTACAGAACTGGTGAAGCCTGTATTACAAATACTGTTACTTCAAATAAATGTTTAAAATTCTTAGTTCCTTTCCTATTTTGCTGAGGTCATAGAGTGAAAGCACAGAGATGAAAGCCTTCCCTCTCCTCCTAACAACTATGTGGAAGCAGACTGAAAGAATATTGCCTTTGTCCATTTTTCTTAGCACTAATGTTAGTAATGGCTTTATACTCTGTGCTAGTACAACATCAGAAGCAATACACATAGAAAGATCACATTTCAGAGTGAAATGAATTTCAGTTCTGATAGGAGCAATCTACTTTTCTAGCCCATATGACAATTTATAGAAGTGTAAAATATCCAAGTACTGTTTTTAAAAAGGCTACTTGTATTTAATCTAAGAAAGAGGCAAACCAAGGTACTATAATGTATGCTATGCTGTACTACCCCATTACTATTCAGCATGCTGCAAAACCCATATGTTCAATGCCATGCAAAACATACAGGGCTGAGACAGACATGACAGCTTTGTCAAAAATAATTTTATTATTATAATTTTATTTATGTCCTACTTTAATTCAACTTTATCATCATATTTCATGTTCTGCTGGCAGGCTAGGATTTGATACACTTTTTGATATTTACACAACTGGTAAGAAACTGGTAGCCATGTTTTGCACTCGCTTTTTTGCCAGTCTGGAATTGTAAACTTTTCTTGGTTAGATGATGAATGTTTACCTTCTTTTGCCCTAAGGATTAAAGAGAAGGTCATCTTAATATAATGAAAACTAGAAAAATACATTAAATCAATATAAGGGGAAGATGTTACTCTAATACCCCGGTGAAGGTAAATGTGATGGAAGATATGCCCTCTGCCTTAGGCTGCAGGACAAGACACTGTATTACATTAAATGATTTTTTGAAGTCATTAGGGCCACTTTCATGGAGATAATTAGCATCACAGCCTAGAACAAGGAAAACAGGGAGGAGGGAAATCACTGAACTCCTGGGACTCAACAGTACAAATCTCTTGGGCAGTGGAGCAAAGAAGGATTTACAGAACTGACAGAAATATCCAGAATGGCTGGTCATTTTGTATATTTCATCCTTCTCAATAGCATTAAATAACACAGACCTCTAATTGTTCAATTACACCAGTTTCAGGCCTAACTTGGAATTTTAAAGATGTCCATAGGTCACAATTAGAGATGAATCAGGTTTTATTATTCATGGAAATTAAGTATCCAAGTACAGAAGCAACATACGGCCTACAGGAAAATGGTGGATCCACATATTTAGCATCTTACCTTCTGCAGATAGTTGGCAACAACTGCTCTGTGTGCATCTAGGTAATTTTTGCTGTCAGTCACATCCCTCTCTTGCACTCTCTTCTCATAGTCCTAAAGATATTTATTACAGTTTGTGCTTCAATATATATTCAGTGCTTTATCACATATTAAAAAAATGCTAATTATTTCATTAACAATAATGTATGTACCACAGTGAACCACAGCAGATGTGAGAAGTCTGTAAAGCTATTTTTAATGCTAGTGTATACAATATATGCTAAACTTCCATGAATAGAGACAAGAATACCATTCAGTTACAAGATTCACGTGGTTTAAATTACAATGAATAACATGACAATTTCCCTCTCTTAAAGCTGAACTTTGACCTGCTGCTATAAACTGAAATTCCACTTGAACTGGAAGTGACTTCACTTACTGCAGCTTCAACAGGAAGAGTCCTTTACAAGCAGAAATGAGCAGTATACAGGTCTGAAATATGAACTGTGTTTTAATACTAGTAAGTACTTTTCCAAATAATTAGTAATTACTTTTCATAGGGTATAAAACTCACTTGGTGAGTAGAACTGCACTTGGTTCTTAGAGAGAAATATGTTGATGGGGTATCTCTCGGGGTTGTGGTTACTGTTCTGATGGACTACAGTGAAAGCTCTATTGACAGATGCAACTTCTTCACCACTTTTAGGAAAGTGTCTCATAAATTAAGAAAAGGCTAGAGCTAACACTCAGCTTTCAAGCAAAAACCAGAGCTTACAAGTCAAGAGCATCTCCCAGGATGACACTGGCTTTAGAACCACAGCTAGTTATGTAGAAGTACTCAGTAAAATCCATCTTCAGGTCTCAGCCCTAACAGTAAAGACAAACAGCTCAATGCCTAGTGAGCGTCCTCTAAATAGCAAAGTGTCCCTGGGATTAATTCTATTCAGTTTCTTCAAAAGTGACCTGGATGAGGAAGGAAACTCAATGCAATGGCAGCAGTTTAGCCAAGGATGCTTGATTAGGAAGAGTGGTTAATATGAGCGACTGAAGCATAGTTCAGTCATAGTTGAAACTATGACAACTGAAGCCTGAATTAAAAAATGGGAAAATTCTGCATTGAGAGTGGAGTAATTTCATGCACTGGCACAGACAGGAATGCAACCAGAAGAATAACAGCCATATTGAAATAAGTGCAGGTTTAATGACAACCAATGACTTGTTCTTTTGGCAAAAGGCAAACCACAGGATATGTAAGGATCAGCATGTCCTACAGACAAAGGGAAATTACCAACCTCTCCAGCTTGACACTTGAGGGGGCATACCCGAAATACCGCAGCCAGTTTGCAGCTGCCAATTCAAGAGGCATGCAGAAACACTGGATGGCATCTACTAAAGGGCTATTAAGATAGCCAGAGGCCTAGAGGACATGATCTACAAGACGAGGTCAGAATCTTAGAATAATGTAGATTTGAAGAGACTTCTGGTAGTCGTCTGATCCAAACTCTCAGAATCAGAACAACTCCAATCAGAATGCTCAGGACAGTCGAATTTTCAGTATCTCTTGAGATGGCAATTTTACAAACTTGATGAAAAATGTGTTCAAAAACTTGAATATTTCTTTGTGAAAAATGTTTTCACTACATTTAACTGGAATGTCTCTTGGAGTAACTGGTGTCTATCATCACCTCACCTCTAAGATGAGTCTTTCTGTTTTCTCTGCACAACTGGGCACCTGGAGGATGCAGTAAGAAAGCCCCTCAAGCCTTGCCTGCTTAGGCAAGAACAACTTTAGTCCTTTCTGCCTCTCCTTGTAGGTCATGTGCTTCAGCACTGCACATATTCTGGTAGCTCTCTACTGGACTTACTCCAGTGTTTCAGTCTTTCTTGCACTGGGCAAGGTGTTCAAAGTCATCAGTCTGGTAAGGTAGAGATTAATGAGCAATGCAGTATCTGCCCACAACTCTTCGAGGGGCAGTTACAAAGGACAGGATGCCAAAATCATCTCTCTAGTTTGACAGTAGAACAAGGGAAAGCAATCATTAAACACAACTTGGAAGGTGTAGGTTGGACATTATTTTCTTTTTTTTTCCCCCCCCCGATCAATCTCTGGAAGGATAACAAAGCACTAGAACAGGTTATCAAAAAAGGCAGTGGGGTTTCCCATGTAGAGGTTTTCAGAGGTTTTCAAGACTTGGCTAGACAAATAAACAGCTGATCTCATCTAGTGCTCGCAACAGTACCACCACTTCAGTAGAAAGCAGGAGCAGATGATCTCCAGAGAATATTTTCCAAATAGTATTTCCATTATTTTACGAACTTTCAGACCTTTTTGCCAAATAGCAAGTAAACCCACTAGGAACAATATCACTTGAAACTTAGTTTTGGAGATCACAGCATATAAAATAAACTTGGAATGGGCAATCATGGGTTTATCCAATTTACCCTTAATAGAAAAAGAACAACCATCCATTGAAATAATTCTTAAACTATGGTTTTCAAATTTTGAATGGTAACATAAAATGAATGAAAACAATCCATAAAATGAACTGGATCAGAAACGTACAGCAAACATGTGGTACATTTTTAAATAAAAGATACAAAAGTAACCCAAAATTTAAAAACTAATGATATTTCTTGCAAAGACCCAGGTATGACTGAATTAATAAATACCTTTTAAATAATACATCATCCAATAGAAAGGAAGAAAATAATTTCTCAAATAAATCTATGTCAGAAGAAGTAGGGATGAAACAGCAGTTGCCAGAATCGGAGATGATTCTGATGCTCCTAAGCCAAAGAACACATTAAAATGCTCCTTAGCTACGTGACTTGCTAAGAACAAAAAAAATCCATCACGTAGCACTAATAACAGAGTTGAGATAAAAATAATTGAAGTATAACCCAAATTAAAAACAAAAATGCACACACTGCATTTCAATAAGGTAATTAACAGACAGACAAGGACAAGGTAAGCTAATTGGAGCAATGTACTAAACCAGAAATATCTACAACAGGCTCTAATAAAACAGAAAAAGGTTTTAATTCTTGTTGGAGTCATTGCTTCTAACAGTCCCCCCAAAAAAGGGCTCAAAAGCTAATGAGCATAAGCCTGAATTATCTCTGAATTATCTTTTTACATCTAAAATCACTTTTAGAAGAAGTATCTTAACTTTAATGAAAACTATCTTATAACATTTTTTGTCTACAGCAGTTTTTCTGTTTTAACGCTTAACAAAGTATTGCTGTGGAAATATTGCCTTGGAAGGCAGCTATTTTAATTAGATGAAAATAACACTAGAAAAGACTGAAAGAATAAAATTCTTTTTTTTTTTTCATGTCAGCATAGCTTTACATTCTTCAAAGAACCGCTTGACTTAATTGCAAGTCAAATATTATAAGCATTTAAACCAGAAAAGAAATATTTCAGACAACATTTTACCTGGAAGATTTTCTCACTGATTTCTCGTTCATGTAAAGGGACTTGCTTGTAGTTTCGGAACTCTGCCACCTCCTCATTTCTGAGCTTCAAGAGTCGGAATCTCTTTGATCTGTTGAACTCCTCATCAGAAACAAAATTAAACTCTTGCTGCAACTGTTCCAATCTGAAGAAATCAGGGACATGTGCCTCTCCACTTGTTGTATTCTAAATAAGCAACAAAAATATTAACCTTTTCATACAAAGTGACAAAAATCTATAAAATAGGTTTTGTAAGTTTTACATGCATATTGCAAGGATGTTCACTTTAAGCAAAAGCAATAAAGATGGATCACACAGACTGAAATATTTTATTGTATTGTTTTGCTGAGCAAAGCATATGAGATTGTATGTTACAAAATATAATAAAATTCTATTTCCTTGTACCATAAGAAGAAGATTAAAGAGTATGAAAACTATAACATGGCAGAGTAACCTAGGAAGCTGTACTGTAAAGAAGGTCCTTTTAAGAACTTCAGCTTTGTAAATAGCTATGTAAATTAAACAGCTATGTAAATAAATAGCCATGTAAATTAAACAGCTATGTCAATAGCTCCTCAATTTGTTGTTTAGAAAAGCTGAAGCTTCTACAACAACCATAATCTCTTTTTGCAAGCCCCACTAATGAGCAGCTTCTTATTTAGTACCACACAAGTACACTGGAAATTCCCTTGCACTTTAAGGAAACAACAAACTCAAAATCCGTATTTTGTTTTTACTTTATTAACTAATCTGTATGTACATTATACCTCATACCTATTTTTTGCCACCACTGAATGGATTAATAAATCATATTCATTAATAACAACATAAATCACATTCACTAAACAACCTACTACTAAATGCATTAATTATATTTTTTGTAGATATTTTGTTTCTTAACATTCACACAAGTATGTGTGCATGCATGCAGATTGGGGAGGTCCTGGTGACAAGGAGTTCCACAGCTCCTTTAGCCCTTCGGCTCTGAAATCACCACTTACCATGATCAGCTGCATCAGAGCTGCATTGTTTGGGTCATTTGGATCAAGTTTTGCTTCAGCTGCCCACTTAGCTAGTTTCTTCATATCAGTTAAGCCCGACGTGCCAATGGATGCAATAGCATCAATATTTTTTAAAGCACTAAAAAGACAGAAATGACAGAACTTACACCTAAAACACAATTGATTTAGCAATATAAAAAATGTATTTAAAACAATCTTAGAAAAAAGACCAAAAAGCTCCCCACAACCTGAATAGTAAATTCCAGTACACAGTTCTCAGTTGCAGTTATAGAACTGAGGGAATGATCAAAGCAAAGTGGAAATATGAAAGAATTGGTGGAAGTCAACTTTTATACAAGGTAATAAGGTGCTTTCTGATACACCTACGCCATCCCACGTTGCTGCAGACTAGCAAGAAAGAAGATAAATTGCCTCACGCTGTGAAAGGAGACAAAGACCTTCTCAGACACACAGTCCTTGCTTGTGCTGTATCTTAGCTCCTTTCTTTGACGTGTCCTCCTGGATGGCGCATTTTACCTGCATTGTAGCCCTGTCTCTGCCCACTCCTTGCTGTTTCTGCATAGACCCTGGGGCCTGAATCATCCCCTCACCATGTCTGGGACTGCTGCCAGCACTCTGCTCTGCCTGCCATGTCCAGACTGCCTGCTGGCTGGAGGGGACACTGCCTGGGCTTGTGAAACCCTTGCAGCCTTCTCTCTTGCAATGCAGCACTGCTTATGGCCCTCCCTCTAACTGAAAGTCCCAAGTCTTTGTCCTCTGTGTGCTCCTACTCACTTTCTTGTGTTCACAGTAGGCAAGGAAGTATGGAAGGTAGTCTGGAGGCCATTTCTACACTGCTCTGCTCACCAGGCTTCTGGAATCTTCTCACAGAAGCCACCCCTGAAGGCCCACTGCTACTCAAACCTTCACACATAAGCCAGAACACCAGGACATGTGTGCTATTTATTAGCCATATACCACTAGAGTGGTTGCTGCCCTTTCTCTTGTTCAGTCTTTGATCTCTACTTACTTGAGTATTCTCAAGAAAGCTTTAAAAACTTACAGATCTGTCTTGTGCTTGGTTAGAATCAGCCAAATATCCAGCAGTTACTGGAGCAGAAGATAAAGCAGCAACATCAAGTTTATCTATAGGCATCAGTCCTGAACAAATGCCAACTGAATCACAATTGTGCTAAAAAAGCTCATGGGCAGCAAAAGCTAACATTAGTCATGAAAATCCTGTCTCTGACCTTCCCAAAAGACAACAGAAAGTAACAGAGAGTTGTTCATCTCCACAAGGTGTTTCAAAGAAGAGTGTTTCACAAAAAACTTCCTTCTGAAATTCTTCCGTTTCCTATTTATTACAGTGATTAGTCTTCAGAGTTAAAGTTAGCTGTTGGTAATCCATCTTTACATGTTAATCTATTCTACTCTCATTGAAGTCAGCAGAGAACCAATATGTTGATCAGCAGAGTACTTGAATGGCTGCAGCTTGGTTAACAGTAGTCACAGAATGATTTGTGAGCCAATGTCTAGCCTCTAAATTAATAAAAACCTGACAAATGCATCAGCTGGAAGAAGTATTCATACTTGCTCAGTATTAATAACTATGAGAAAACTTTTAAGGGTTTATAGTGAAGGTACCTAAGGATGTTACAAAAGCAAGCTTTAGGTATCATCTCTTCGACTTTGTAGAATTAAACAAAAGGAACAGAATGGATAAATAACCTACAATAACCAACTTGTAGCCTCAGGGCAAATTAGACATAGCCTCTCCAAATGCACTTCAGATAAGAAAGAGCTGGAGTTTCTGCTCTTAGCATAATAATTACATTAAGGTTCCTTGACAATATATTTACTCTCTATTAGAAAATCATAAAATTGAATTAATCAGCTTGAATTGTCTAGAAATAATATGCTAAAAGGTAAAATTCCAACTAAAACATATTTACTAAAAAACATGTATTCTAAGATATCTGCAGAGAGCTACAGCACAAAGTAAAACATCTAAATTTAACAAAAAAATATGAAGAAAAGTCTTGATTATGAAAGTAAATTTTTTAAAAATACTAGTATGATCAGTTTCTCATGAATCACTGAAAATTCGTTATCTTATTACCTTGGAATGCCTGTGTTTTGCTGAGATACTGGAGGAATTAAAGGGATTCCTTTTTCTCCAGCTGCCCAAGAGACACTACTGGATACTTTCCCAGAGGTCATTAAAGTCATTTTGTTGCTACCATCAGCTTCAAATGAAAAGGACACACCTATCAAAGGGGAAAAATCCAAAGTAGCATATTTCTGCATTCAAGCACAATATCTTAACATTTTTAAAAATACTTCCAGAAAATGAGTAGTCAAATAACTTGTGCCTTTATATAAAGGTTAATGTGAAACAAAAATTTTGCTCTGTGCTGTGGGAAAGAACTCTGTTCTACAATAATGAGTGAAAGATTCCATTACATCTACAGAAAGGCTTTCCATTCGAGCTGGAAGGAATGAGCCAAAGGCTCATTTTTTTTCCTCCACAGATGCACATCATTTAATGGTTCTGGTAGTTTTCAGATTCTGCATACTGTTATTAACAAAACAGAAATTCAGAGTCAAAGGAATTATGTATAATTGAAAAGTCAGTCCTAAAGCTTTTGACGCACAATTGTACATATGGTCATCCCAGTCAGTAACATTTACACACACATTTGCTGTAATTTTTTTTACCCTATTTTTTTCTCCTCATTTTTTTATCTATCTTGCTCTGGTTTTATCTGTATTTATATATGGTAAATTTATGCAAGTCAGTCATCTCACAATGTTGTTCAAATTCACTACACACACTTGCAAGTTCCACATGACACTATGTATTCTTCTTGTTTCCCCTTTTCCTATTGCTCCCTTGCTTTATCTTTAGCCTAAAGCCCCAGGGAAAAGGTGTGTGCAGGTTGTCAACAAAGCAAATAGGAGGACAAAAAATTACTCTGCATACACACTTCTACAGACAGTTTTTCAGTGGTTTAAAACATTAAAATCACTGGAGCTACAGTGATTGACATCTGCTTGCTCTGCAGTGTCAGAGGCCTGATTACTCAAATGCTCAAAAAATTCCAAACATCTATAGCTTGTAAAGCTCCACTAATAAAACAAGACAAATAATAGACACGTTTTTATTATGCAGAGCTTAAAATTAATAAGAGACAAAAATTCCACAGCAAACTTCAACAATAAGAATCATGACTATTATGGAAGACTCAGTTAGGGAAGCAGTGAAGGCTCCTAGCAGGATTTACTCCGAAACCCACTCCAACCTCTTACTGTTGCATGGTTCCAGCAAAATGAGAAACATTGAACTAAGGAAAACAAGAGTCCCTACCACTCCCAACTCCTTCATGATCCAACATCACACGCTGATCGCTGCTGAACTCTATTTCTTCCAGAGGAGCACTGCCTGTCAGAACTGCAGTCTCAGGAACAGGTAAGAACACTTCAGCCAACAAGGTGGTACTGCTGATACCTGTAGTTTCATAAATCTAGAAAAAAATACAATGAGGGGCAGAAGAAAAAATTTACATGTGCATTCTTGAGAAGCTGAAAACATATTACAGGATATTTAGAGAAAAGCTTTTACTGTGGCTTAAGCGTGAAATAAATAATTTAAGAAAATTGTATTAATTCACCTTCTAAAACATCCAATTAGCAGACATTTCAGCTATCAGCAGTTTACTTGATCTGAATTCTTCCTATAAGTCTATCTTCTTCACTTTTCTAATGCACCTGAGACAAGTATGACGAACTCCAGTCTTTAAAGAGCATCACTGTACAATATGCAACTGCTTGTGACATTCACTTGGATCAGCTGAAGATTCCAGAGGGGTTCCGCCTGACTAATTCTCCCTTAACACAAAAGGCAGGGTATGGCACACAGTCCCCATTCTGGCAGCACTGCAGGTTGCTTCTCTCTCTGCTAGCCAGCTGCAGGTCAGTATGATGTGAGTGGTTTCTCCATTCAAATCCAGGAAAATTGTATTCCTTCTCCTTTTCAATTTGTGTGTTAAATAAATAAGCAGACAATGGGTTTTTACGCCTTTCCCTGAACTATCAGTTTTACCTAAGCAGAAGAGTCTTCTAAAGGGAGAAGCAGGATCCTGATTCTGTTTCCCCTAAATATATTTCATAACTAAGTCTGAAAATATTCATGTGAACCATTTATTAATTCATACTTGGAATAGTTGGGTGGTAGTGGCTTGATTTAACTGCACTGCTGGTCAAGTCAAGTGCAGTTGTGGACATTAGCAGAAATTACTTTTTTTTTTTTCTTATTCCACTCCAGTAAACATTATGAGAGTTCTTCTGTGTGGAAAATAATGTTCTAAGAATACCATGTTAGCAATTTGATCTGCAACACAAATCAGTTTTTCCAAAATTAAGAGGCTGATCCACTAACCTGTTTAATCGCAGGCCCCAATTATTTAATTTCTCCCATCCAAACTATAGTTTTCTTCTATATATATCTAGAAAGTTTAAGCATCCAAAACATAGCAGCAAAGTTTAAAGTTAAAGACTGGAGAAGCAAGAAAGGAGCACAAAAAATTGATGATTTACAAAAGGTCTTTCAGTATTTATGACACTATCATATAGAGCAAAACACAAGCATTACAGGAGTAATTACATTTTATAGCATCATTTAAAAGTTACTGCGATAAATCAACATCTACCTGTAGTTTCAAACTCTCTGGCCAATTCATTATTTGTAAATTGAAAATCTGTCCAAAGTGAACTCTAAAATCAGAACTTATTGGTCGGGTGACAGTCCTTGACACTTCTTTGGAGTTGAAAAGGACTTTTATAAATGCTGAGCGTTTCTTCACATCTTCTCGTCGCAAAACTTCTGCTCTGTAAATATGTCAGACAAGCTATCATATCATTTTTAATAACATTTTTATTATTTATTTTTAATGAAAATCTGATTTCTCATGGGGAGACAGAACACACCTAAAAATAGATGGTATTCCTCCAAAAATGTCACTATACAGGAATGAAGGAATAACTTTAGAACTCTTAATTTAACAGTTGTTTTATCTTCTTGTGATTATAAAATCATTTTTAAAAGATAAGTCAAATTTTGGATCCACTAGGGCTAATTCGATACAAAAGAAGTTATCTAGGAAAAAAAAAATCTCTTCCACTCCCTTCCTCCAAAGCACAACAAATGATGTCAAATTGAGTTAAAATTTTGAAGTTTTCAGTCATTGAGAGTACAACAGCCAAGCAGCATTCCCTGAAAAGGCTATTTGTGAACTAAGTACAAAACAAAGTAGTATCCAAATTACTGAAACACAGGAGATGTATGTTAAATTGTGTGTGCAGATGTGGAAAGTAACAGAAAACAATTACATTTATTTCTTTTATCCACAGTGCAGTCTCTAGTTTACTGCACAATTTCTTTTCCCTCTGTTGACTACAGCACAGACCTCATGCACAGGACTAGCTAGTGAAAGTGGCAGTGCTAGCAGTGACCCAGACTCTACACTGAAACCAGCTTCTTTGTATCTGCACACTGCTCTGCACAGATGCTGAAGACATATCAGAAGGTTCAAAGGGAATGTGAAGACATGCATTTTTTAAGTGCACTATGTACAAGGTTATATGTGACTTGAAAATGAATTAAGTTATATCACCTTCAGGAGCAGAAGTTTCATCACTAAGCTAAACAGAATGGTGAGCTCATGCTTCTGAAGTTGTATAAATAAGCAATTAATAAATTACAGAAAATCACAAATAACATGATTTGCTGGCCAACGTTTATCTTACCGAGGACACTGCTCAGTTGGAGTTATGCTTCCTGAGAGGGTCAGCTCAGGAACTAGAATAGGCTCTCCAGGTTTCCTTCTGCAGTTGTCAGCTTTTTCTCTAACCTGCTGCTCTATTTCCAGGCTATCAGCCATTTTAGGTGGGATGGGTTTTATACGTTCCTCACCAAAATCATAATCTTCCGATTCTTCATCTACACGAGTATCTTTTTTCTTCTTTTTCTTCTTGGACTTCTGCATACAAAAACAATAATGTTCTTTCTGAACTTGTTTCAATCTCTGCAATTTTTTCTCTTGTTCTCTTGACTCACAAGTGCTAAACACAGATGGTGTATGTACAGTAAAATTACAGTATAATTTTAGTATTACACCCAAACACATCAAAGATTTCTCTCATTGTAAAGGACTTGCATCAGTTTCAGATTTCAGCAATACATTCCATTCACATGCTTCAAAATCATAATATGCTCCAAGCAAAACATTTACTTAATCTTCTCTACCACTTTCAAAATCAGCCTATTTCTTGAACATTCTGGCTAGATGCTGCATTCTCATTTGCCTGAGCTACCACATACATTCTGTTAGGATTGAAGGAAGGTTACTCAGCCAGTAGACACAGTTGTTTGAGATGCACTGACTGCACAAACACTGACAAAACAAATGCACATGTGCCACAAGCTCTTGAGCACAAGTGTTTTTGGCTTAGCAGTATCTTTAGCATAAGCAGAATTCTTTCCCTTCCTCATGCCAAACAAGAATAAACAGAAGATCACGTCTTTCAGCATCTCCTAAACTGCAGAACTCCAGTGTTTGTGTGCACGTTCAGCTTTAAACAACTGCAAAATAGTTCCTCCTTCCATAGACTTTTAGATTACTTGGAAGTACAGCTTGCTTGGAAGCACCAGGCACTTCACAATTTAACACATCATAAGCAAAAGAAGAGGAAAAAAGTAAACAGATTCTCCTCATTGACTGAAGTAGTAAGCCAAACAACTTGCTCACACTTTTCTTAAAAAATATTCTTCCTTTGCCTAATTTTATGTTATCCTTCTTGCTCTTGCATATGCTTTTAAATTTATTTAGTCTCACCTAGCTCTAGTGTCTTTGATTCATGTGATCTGTAAGAAACCAACAGCAGTGATTAAGTTAAAAAGTACTTTGAGTAAAATAAAATAAAGCTCTTCTGGGTACAAAGAAAGATGATTTCATTCTAAAAGGAAAGAACTACAATCCTTTCAGTCTCAAGATGGTTTGTGATTAGCACAATAAAAAGATGCCACAATGGTATTTGTATGTGGTATTTGTAATGGTATTGTGAAGGCATAACTGGTGGATGAACAGTTTGTATTAGGATCAATGCTCATGACTACCTGCCTTCATTTCAAGTTTACACTTACTCATCCTACAAACGAACCGACATGATGCTAATGAGTCGTGCCCACTTGTGTTCTGGTAACAGGAATTTCCAATTCCTGCATATCGGCTTCCTCTCAAATATTTTAAATGCTTTCCCTAGAGGCTGCATGTACATGAAAAAACTCTCCACAGAAGTATCAGCAGACACACTAGATTCTTGAAAACTGTATTTAAAGCATTTTATCAAGCTTTATTTTTCTTTGGTATCCAAAAACCCAGGGTGTTCAAGCTGAGCAATAATTATATCCAAGAACAATCACCATTACCCCGAGGAGTCCAGTATATTGCCACCTAACTATGAAAGCAAACATGATTTTGCCACACGTGAATTCAAAGATCATCTAGTTGCAGTGTGTTGCTGTAGCACCTGTATTTCTCAATATCCCCTTGAAGCACAACTGAGACCTTAACTACACACAGATTGTTAGCAATAAAGCTTCTTAGAGGTGATATTAATTAAATCTTTCAGTCAGACATTCCTGAACATACTGAGACGTTCCAAAACATGAGATGACATCAACTGCTAGGTCATTACAAACACCCCTTAATTATTTTGACTTGCCACTCACACGCACAAAATTTATCCATATTTTTTCTTTTCAAGACATGAATTTAACAGGAATACTGCAAAATTACCAAACTGAAAGAAAGAATTGGAGCGCTGAAAATCTGTAGCAGAAAAACAATGCCTCAGAAAAACCTAATACATTCTAATTTTTTAATTAACAACTACCTAAGAAATTCTAAAGCAGACAGAATTTATCTCTACATAATAAAATGTGTGCAAAATTCTGAATTTTTTTTCTGCATTAGAAGGACAAATTTTTGACACATTTAGTAGTAACTCTTTTTTTTTTGTGAAATTTAATGATTTAAACAAACCTGTGTCTTCTTCCAGGATTTCCAGTCTTGTAGCTCAGTTTTATACTCCTCCATTTTCTTTTCATATTCTTCCATACATTCTTCTAGCAATTCCTTTATTTCGGCCTGAATTTCTGCTTCATATGCTTTTTCATCTGATTTCTGATCAACCTCTTCCCTTCAAAACAACAATTATCATCATGTTGCATAAAATTATGTAAGGGTTACAATTAAGTTAACATGTAACAGAAATCTACTTCTCCATTAATTAATTTCTTTACATTGAAAGTGTGTTTTATTTAAAAAGACTAGCATAGATACTCTTAAGTGTTGATAGCAGATAATTATATTAATTCCAGATAGTAACTTTCTTCACTCATTAGTCTGTAGAAATTCCTTTCTGCTACAGTAATTGCTTATTTTAACCCTTCCTCTTCCCCAAACTCAAAAGGAATAGGGGCAGGCTCAAAGTTCAAAGTGTCAGCACTGCTTAAAGTCTTACTTCTGCATATCAACATTTTAGGTTTCCAAATTAACTAATCTTATTACAACTTCACTGCTAGCAAATAAAGTACAAAAAGTGTTATCAAGACATACTTCCTCAAATAAAGTTTCATGGATGTGTTAGTAAACTTCTGAAAGTCCCGGAGGGATTTAATTTGTTTCCAAACTTTGATAATGGTCTTAAGCAATGTTCTGTCTTTTTCTTGTTCAGCATCACGAAGTCTTCTGGTTTGTCTAGGAATATACACACATAGCACAAGATCAATCGGAATTGTCTAACTCAGGGGAACAACAGATGAAAACTTGGGATACCAAAGCCAAGTGATGGGGGGGGTTTCAGGTTGATTGATGGCTGCAGTGGTTTAAATCCAAGGGAACATAAAACCCAGACTTGAAGACTGCAGGATTTGATTTCCTCCTATATTCCAGTCTCTTTCATTTTGAACAATCTGATTTCAATTAAGTCCCTTCTTCAGAGATCTCACAGTTTTCAGAAATGCTTATTAGCTGTACCTAATTAAGCCATAAAGCATTTTAAAGTAAATTCATGCAAACAACGGCCCAGGAAAGCTACACTGCTGCTATGAAGTAATGCTCATTACAGGTGTACATTACAAAAGATGTTTTAAACTTCATGTGCTTCTAGCTCCAGTAAGAAGGACTTGAAGAGATGAAGTAATGTAATAAGTCCTTTGACAGATGTACAAGATTCTTAATATAAACAAAATTAACACAGCCTTTTTTTGGTCTTGGAATTGGTATTTCATGTGTCCACCCTCTAATTTGTAAAAGAGCTATTCGTTAGCACTTTGAATGACCATCACAGGCTTCCCATGTAAATGTCCATACCGCACAAGCACAGGCTGTTTTCACTATTATCTTGGTAGAAAAACAAGTCTGTGTTCAAAAAAAAAATATGTGATCTAACACATTACTACTAGTAATATTCAGAGAACATGGAAAACAGAGACAGAGCTGAGAGAAGAAAGACATCATACATCATTTAACAGCATAAGCCAATTAGGGAAAACAATAAACAAAGAAGAAATGCCGGCTTCAGAAAGCAATATGAATAACTTCTCCACTTCATTAGCTAGCAGTTTGCATATTACTTATCCATGTAGCAACTTTTTTGTCTACCAGATGATGCTAGAAGGTGAAACTTAAAGGCATGAGGAACACAAAGATCAGTAATCGCACTTATCTAATGTACTGGACTTGAAAGCAGGACCTTTCAGTAGAGAATCATCTCTGCTAAAATGCATTACCCACAAGAGCCTGAATCATAGAATCCACTGCATACGTTGGCTTCCTACTTCAGGAAGTGAAGACAATAGGGGTGAATTTACTAATCTGCAAAAGATTTCTATATTCAGATGACATTTCTTCCTCAAGCCAATGGAAAGCTACAGCTTTGATCTTCAGAAAGCAAAGCGTTTACATCTGTTATGTTATTGCAGGGTAGAGGAAACAATTAGATTCTTTTCCATGCTACATGTCTGTAATTTCTCATGAGTGTTCTACACTGACCATCAGGGAAATGCAATGTTAAAAGAGAGACAAGGCAGATGATTTTACCAACATAAGTGGTCCAAGTTAGTACTGAATACCATGACAGCAAAAATTCCTGAGCCCATCTGAGCTTCATATGTGTAACAGCTTCCAATAACAGAGCTGTAGCCAAAATGAATTACAGATATGAAAAGCTTGGAATAATACCAGCCAAATTCATCTCATGTTACTTAGGCAACACTGATCTCACTGATTTCAGCTGAGTTTCTCCAGATTCATAATAGCATGCAACTAAATTAAAGCACTCAAGATCTAGAAAAATACATCAGATACACAGAAGGCATATTCTTTCTAAAGAGTTCACCATCAAGCAATCCTCAGGGTTGGTGCCAAAATCCAAGAATCTCACTCCCACAGTGAATTTTCCCATCACCTTCTCGTGCTTTCCCTGGTGAGAGCTCCTGTCTCTGAGGAACAGTATGGTAACTGCACACCTCTTGCTCCTTGTCCTTCAGCAGATATGTTAATAAGATCCTGATAAAAGCTATTCCATTTTCAACTGAAGGAATTTTTTGTCCTTCAGTATAATATAATAAATTATAGACTATTTTATGTTCTGTACAGATATCAGTGTGTTACAAGACTGTATTTGAGAAGTGAAAATCTGAAGAAATAATTCCCAATCTAAGAGGAGTGTGTGGATACGTAAGTTTAGCAGATGTAAACTTCAAGGCTGAAAGTAGAATTGTTATTAAAAAAAATTACATTTCATATTGCGTAATCGTGTGACCCATTACATCACTTTATAGTTCTTTTTCTTTAAATGAACACATTACTGCCTACTCTTAGATTGTGAAAAACTTTTTGTTATCTACTAGTTAAAAAGGCTGTTCAGCATGGATATCCAAAATAACTTCTTTTTTATCATACCGCTAACATAGTTCATCACTGTCCATTTGCCAAAAATAATACAATCTGCCACTACCAAGCCAAAAAACTGTAGTATATTTTTACTACCCAGATTTTCTCCAAGAACAATAACTGTAATCTTGTAAAAGTTCTACCACTTTATTTGTATTAACCCATTGGCAAAAACATGGCCAAAATACCTTAGAATGGGAAAGAAATCAAGAACACTTGTGTAATGAGGAAGAGGATGGAAAAAACTGGGGGTCTTGTTTGTTCAAAAAATTACCTTATTGCATTGTAAAAGCTTTGTGAATCCAGTTGAAGTCTACTGAAACTTTATTTTAATTAAATTTAATTATACAAAACACACCTGTAAATAGCTACTAACAAATTAACAAATGTAATCAAATTACACCACTTTAGAATGAAAATTTCAGCCTAAACTTTATTTTCTTCATAATGTTTTATGCAGCTTATCAGTGAGAACTCTTAAATCCTCAAAATTCTTCTAGAGCTATTTATAGTAGAACTTAGAAGTCTGATATGAATCATATTCTGTACCAACACGTAAAGGAAAAAAGGAATACAGTTTTAAAGACCAACAATTTAATGAATTCATACCCACCTGATCTCCATTTTGTATTCTGGTATGCTTTGTTGAGCCACGGGAATACCATCACCACCACCTTCTGTACTATATTGCACAGCACTCCTCAAAGCATGCAGCTTGAACAAACAAAGAGAAAAGCAATTAACAGATGGTTTGACAAGGTGTCCAGTATACTGCAGCTTGTCAGAAAAGCTAGGAAAAAACTAGGAAAGAGCTAGTTACTAATGACAGAAAACCCTGAACTGTCCTGATTCCGTGTTTACAGGGTCTTGCCATGTCTGAGAGGTGATTCTTCAGCATGACATTTTACTTAGGATCCCTGGATATAGGAGGGAGATTTACTGCAACAAATCTAATCAAAGGGAAGACTGATCTATGGAGTATTCTGAAAGCTCAGGAATCAAAGGTTTCAGTGGAAAAAGACCTCAAGTCAGCAAAACGCGCCAACTTTCACAAAACTCTTTCTTGGGACTAGAAGGGCCATTAAAGGTAATCCTTGGTGGATGAGAAAATCCCAGAATCATGGAACAGAATCACAGAATGATTAAGGTTGAAAAAGACCTCTCAGATCAAGTGTTACCTTTGACTGGATTCCACCATGTCAACTTAAACCACAGCACTAAGTGCCATGTCCAGTCATTTCTTGAACACTTCAAGGGATGGTGACTCCACTTCTTCCCTGGGCAGCCCATTCCAGTACCTAATCACCATTTCAGTGAAGAAATTCTTCCTGATGTACCGTTTAACCTTCTCTGGAACAGCTTCTGGCCAGGTCCTCTTGACTTGCCTCTGATTTCCTGGGATAAGAGACTGACTCCCACCCAGCTACAGCCTCCTTGCAGACAGTTGTAGAGAGCAATAGGGTCCCCCATGAGCATCCTTTTCTCCAGGTTACACCATCCCTGAAAGGAGGTTCTAGACACATGTTTGTGTCTTCTCTCAGGTACCAAGTGATAGGACAAGAGGAAATGGCTTCAAGTCCCAGGGAGGTCAGACTGGACCTCAGGAAAAAATTTCTTCACTGAAAGTTTTTTCAAGCACTGGAACAGGCTGTGTAGGGACATCCACCATCCCTGGAGGTATTTAAAGGATGTGCAGATTGGCACTTGGGGGTTAGTGATGGACTTGGCAGTGCTGGGTTAATGCTTGAACTTGATGATATCAGAGGTCTTTTCCAATCTTAATGACTCTATGATTTTATGGGTTCCTGTAATGAAGCAGCCCTGTCAAGCTCACCCAGCAAGTCAGCAACAGAACCAGAAACACAGGAGTCTACACCCAGCCTTGGGTCTTGCCATGTCACAAGAGTGCCACAGTAAATGTGGCAGCACTGTGCACTTAAAACACAGCATCTGTCACAGATACATACCTGGAAATGCGTTCTACTTTTGTGCAATATGGTGAAATTCAACTGCTTCCTTTTACTTTGATTTGATAACTGAAACTAAACTTCACTAACTTCCCTCCATCATTGAATAATGTCTTTTGCTGTCTCCCTCTCAGAGCTGCTGTACACAATCGTGTAATGTGTTATCAGTCACTCACTGGAGAACATTTTGGATACTCTAAGGAATACTATGCAAATGTTATTGTATTCCTTTTACTTCAGAGGTAATTCAAAATCAAAGAAATTCTTATTTGTAAAAATGCAATCCTGCCCTGAACACACAGCAACTCAGTCAAATATTTGGGTTTTTAACTTCTGACAAATTCAGCTTTTACCTTAAACCATCACTAGGTATGAAGACAGAAGAGAAATACCTTGTCTGTGAGAAGTTTGGTAAGGTTCTTCTGTTTTCTTGCTAAATGCTGATCATATAACTGAGCCAGTTTAGCTGTTAACACATGCTCACGGCTAAAACAGGGATGATGGGTGAATATCAGTCCTGAAATATCAATATCCAATTGAAACAGCCCCTGAAAATCTCCGGGTCCAACAAAGTACTGATTGGTAGATGTCATTTTTATTGCCTGAAAGAAAAGAAGAATAAAATGGATTTACAGATTCTGACAACAGTATCTTTCAAGGATTTTCTTTGTCAGAAAATGGCCCATTTAGCATTACCTACATTCAAATGCTGAGTCATAAACTGTGTGAACCTCTTGCTTCATTGACAAGTGGGTTGTAAAGAACCACCATGGATATTCTACACAACAAAATTTTTATAGCCCATGTGAGGCTAAGAAGTCCTCTTCCTATCCTGAAGATTTTGCTGAGTAATGAAGACAATGACACTGGATTAGAAAAAGCAGAGCCTCCCAGTGCTATTTTGACACATCTGTTTAGTATTGCTTTGTTTCCTCTTAGAACTGAGCTCTAGGATGGAGTCCAGCTCTCACAGAACAGCTCTCCTTGTAGATTAGGAAGACAAAGAGCTCTCCTTGTAGACTGTGTAAATTAGGTAATATGTTACTTGCCTCCTCATTCAAACACCAGGGAAATTCAGAACAATGAAGGCAAATGACAGCCTTCAGTAACAAAGCTTAAAAAGCCTGCTTCAACCCACTGCAACCAAAAGACATCCACGGCTTACATCCTCAAGTTACTGAAATTAGAAGAGAATTAACACTGCTTCCAGACTGACTACTCCTGTTCCCTTATTAGGATCCTTCAGAAGACATTCATCAGAGACTCTTTTAATCTTTACCATAATATATGGTACCGTAAAAGATTGTTAGTTATGTAGTGTTTGTTGCAGTCCCTTCCTGAGAACAGGAAAAAGAGGGATTTGGAGGGAAATTTAGCTGTTACATAGCTCTTTTATAGGACTGACATAAATGGCCATGAAACACACTTGAGTCCACCTGATCCTTCCACATCCAGCTGCTCATCTAAAAGGTTTAATCAGATGCAATGTGTCATAAAAATGACAACTTTGAGTTCCTTATGCTTTAACTATTTTTCTGCCCATAAAGGACCCTTAAGCTCAGTGTCTTACCACTGTGACATAGATATTTCTATGACACTGTTCATGTAAATATGGCGATCTTGAAACTTAAGTTCTCTTGGCCTGTCTTTACATGATCTAAACAGTAAATTTTTCCTGCCTGCAGAAGCACCCTGAACAGATCTGTGGTACTGGATGCAGCCTGTGGATTGTATATTTATCACCAGCATGAACTAAAGGGCCGCATTTAAATCTGTTATCAACAACAACAGTCAGAAACACTTGTGAGAGTACTCTATTTAGAAGTCTTAAAAGTCAGCTTTTCCAAGAGGGTAACAGAGTTCTAACAGGCAGAACAATTAAAGCTTGCTTCAAGATTGCTGAATGGTTTTAATTGAAACTTATTTTGATTTGTACTGATTGCACATTGAAACTGCTGTTTGCCAGGGTAGGTATGCTGTGACTGGAAAAAATCAACCACAAAACCCCTTGCAAACAAAAAACAAACAAGAAAAAAGGAAAAACTCCACAACCTCCCAAAAATATCTGAATTGATGCTACATAACTCAAAATTAGTCACTGTCTACATGAGCAAACTTTACACACTAATATAGGAACTACCCTACTTTGGCATGAGAATATCCAATGGAGCCTCACAATGATCTGACTCACAGACTTGAAGGTGTTTGTCATGGGCTGACACTTTGCTACTTCAACCAGCACTACCAGCTAAACTCTTCATCCTTTTGTATGCATTTTTATAGGAAAAAACCCAGATATATACTTAATAAAGTAGAACTGATTTGAAGAACAGATGTGAAATCACAGAAAATAGTCAATAGTCATGGTTCTTAGCACAAAATCCTTCAGCTCACTGGGGTTTCTGGTGCAGAAGAACTGGGATAATAGGTCTCAGGAATCACATGTATGACATATGCTTACCTTTCCATACACTGTTTCAAGTTCTGGTGCAATGCCTTCTTCAAGTGAGAATATTGGAGGCCTAGTAGAAGACTGTTTAATTGGATTAGGCAATGCCAAGATTTTGCCATCATCACCAAACCACTCTTTCCCCTACAAAGGAAAACAAAATTATATCTTGTTTCTTACTTTATAAAGGAATTACTTGCAAAATCATAATTCTTATAGAAAATACAGAATAAAAGATGACTATGGATTGTTTGTGACTGAAATAAAAAAAACCCTTCCCTAATACATCACAATGAAATCTTGAAATATACCAGAGGTAAGTTTTGAAATTAAAAGACCAAGACATTGCTCAAACTTTGATTATTCTGATTTATTTTTCCTTCAACATTCAGTGTTACAGATTTGAAAGGAAAAAAAAAATCAACACATCACTTATTTAAATGTTATGCTCTTTAATCACTAAAATGGAAAGAATTGTAACTTGTGTTCTACACAAGAGCTAAATGGCAGGTCAGATAGTTTATCAAAGCACCTCTCAAATCTTCTAGTCCACAACCTGAACTACTTAAGCAGCATCTATGAAAGCAGACTAGGTAAGTATTTTACACAGCAATTGCTATCCAAGGCTTCACATGTTCAACATTGTCCTAATTCATCCCACTGTTCTCATTACCTGGATTAAAATATAGCTTAGACCTGTGCAGCTGTCCAAGGATGCTGTCCTACCCTGTTAGTTCCATACCTGCTTTAATCTGACCATTGCACCAAATGTTGACGTGGTAACACCAAGTCAACCAGAAAACTAACTGGTTTGAAATAGCCCATTCAAAAAGTTTAGATCCAAATACTCCCAATCTGATTAACAAAAGTACATGAAGAATATAAAGAATCACAATAAAATATAAAGGGCAGGTGCTGCTCAGAAGTTCAAGTCTATATTGAATATACACATTACCAAGTATAGGATGATAATACAGTAGGACAAAATATATCCAAGCCACTTTCCCAAATCTTTCCATAAGACATTCTTAAAAATCTGGAAGGATTCTAAAACCTCTCCGGTAATCTACACCAATATTTAATTAGCTTTACAGTCCAATCAGTGATCTGTTCCTCAGCAGGCTACAAGCAGAGCCAGGAAAAGACACCAGCTTTGTAAGACCCAGTCTGATGTTGACAATGGGGTTATGCTAAAAACACGTTCCTACAAAAATCTGTATTTCCCAACATCTGATGCTGCTAAACATTTTGAAGATGAAAGCCCCATATTAGCAAGACCATCCATTTACTTAACTGTAACAAAAATAAGAGACTTATAAAGATAAATAAAATATTGACAAAAGTTACAACTAAAAAGGTAGCAGTGACTTACTTGGTCCTGTCTGAGTATTCTGTTTTCTAAAATATTTTGATTAGATTGTGATACAAAGGGCCTTTCTCCAGTGTAAAGACCTTCATCCTCAAGGTACCTGGGCTGCATATTTCTAGGCATCTTCTCAGAAGCAGGCACTAATGAGAAATTAAAAACAAAACCATGTAAAGTATCTTGTAAGTGTAGTTTTAGTTTGTTAATTCTTAAAATTAATGACACTGTATAATAAGTATGCTGTCAGAAGTATTTTTCTACATAGGAAAAAAGAAATAAATATAGAATTAAAACAATTAAAAACTTGATTATCTTAATCAAGACAGATCTCTTACAGAAGTACCAAAGTGCCACAATTCTAATAAACCAATAACTAAAAATTTCCTCACCAAAAAATACTTCAAGTTACTTAGCGGAGCTTGGTGTTAATGGTTGCTTGCAAAACAGTGTAGAAAACCTTGACCAGCAACTGACTAGAGAAGCATTTCTAAGCCTTTCCAATGCAAAGTGAAACTTTCAAATTTATCAGACCTACTGTTAATATATAGTTTGCTTAAGCTAGTCTCATACAAAATACAAAACATGCATAAAGAGTTATGTTAGCCAAATAACAGCAGGTGGAATTTGTTTTGAAGACCTGCCTGCAAGGCTGTTTCACTCTGTGTCTGGATTCAGTATTTTTCAAGAACCAATCTTGAAACAGGGAGGGATTGTTCTGAGGGTTACAACAAAAGTTTTCCCCTAAATCAGAACACAGTGGATCATATAGGAAATAGTCAGAAGGAAATTATGAGATATGAAAAAACAGAGGCACACAATGTGAAATATTATGACATTGCACTGCAAGCTGTACTGATACCATTCCACTATATACTGGGACACTTGTTTCTATTTCTTCCAATTAAAATATCAAATAGCAAGTGATAACATAAAGCAATTTTTCATGACTTTGAAGTTCTGTGGGAATAAGGCAAAAAGGTCAGAGATATGATCAAACCTGCATACATTAAATAACAGCAGAAGAGGGGTCAGCACCTCACACTTCCTACACACAGCAGTGAGGAAGTTACCCCCAAGCAACTGAGGTGCTCTGAGTAAACTTGCCAGTGCAGCAGGTGATGATGACCTGCTGAGGTATGCATGCTCCCAGCTAACCCATCCTGTCAGGCCTTTTCAGACTCGACTGGATGATCAGTGTCAGACAGCTGCAATTAAACATCTCTCTCTGTCACCAGAGATAGTCAATACAAGATTTATTCAGCAGATCAAAGGGTCCCATGCTATGCAAAAATCCAAGAACTAAATTGATAAGCACAATCTTCATACCTGCTAACATGCTGGGAATGAAGAGAAATTCTTTTTCCCTTTTCAGTTGCTCAGTGTAGCTTTCACAATCAACAGGTTCCATTACTACAAGGTCTTCATCTGTCTGCCCTATGAATAAATCATCTTTCACTAGACGTACGTCTTCATCCTATAGGTTAAGTGCAAACATCTCTGTTAGTTTGTCTCTTTTTTCAGAAGTTTCTTGAGAAAGTACTCATTGAGAATTTTTAAGGAAACCAAAGATGCCTTTTTACATAGACTAATAAAATTAACAGAAGTCAATAAAAAATATGAATGTTTATCCTATAGTTCTCACCACTTCATCCTCCTGTTCACCTTCATGAGTTTCAACACATTCTTCTTCTACCTCTTCTTCTTCATTTACTCCATTCTTTTTCCTGGCTCCAGCTTTCATTTTCTCTGGTACAGCATCAAAATTGAAGGTAAAGAAATTGTATGCTTCTTCCTCAGAAGGAAAATCATTCTGGAACTAAAAAAAGAATACAAAGATACTTTATTATGGCATTTTAAAGAAAATCAGGGCAAGTGAATAAATCTTCCCATTAAAAATATGCAACAGTAGCATGTATAAACATTTGTTACAAAATTACTAGTATTTCATCTCAAACAGAACTCAAATGCTGAAGCTAAATGAAATTTGTAAATTATTCATGAAACTCTCTATTTCTATGTACTTCATTCAGTATTTCTTGCAAAGTTTTGTTTAAAAAGTTACCTGGTCTAATTTTAACATTCTTATTGTTTTAAATATAGACCATTTGCAAATCAGAACACCAAAGTTTAAGTTCGCTCTCCACTGCAGATACTCAGGTAAATGATAGGAAGAGAAATTTCTAGTGGCCTTTTGCCTCTCTGAAGGATCCATGACCCTTTAACTTTAGGATGAGTCCTCTAAGAAAAGAATTAACAGTAATACTTTGTGGCTAATAAATATCAACATACTAGTCTGTAAAATGCTTCAACTGCCAACTGATGGCATTCAATAAAAGGGATTTAAACAGAAGACACGCTTTTCCTGCAAACTCCAGTAATTGTGTCCAGATGGATTTACTAGTTTTTTGGGTTTTTTAATCAAATGATCCAAAGCCATTCTTATAATTGATGAAGCTTCCTTTAATGTACTCCAATTGTTGGCATATACTTCTTGTGAATTTTTAAATTAAATAAAACCTCCACTGCTCAAGACTGAATTCTGTCAGCTTCTTCAAACAGAATCATGAAGCCATATGAAGTTTAAATTAAATTAATATTCATTATTGAAATGGAGGAATTGGTACTTACTGTTGACTTTTGCTTAAGCTTTTTTATAGAATCATGAAACTTTACTTTTGATGGGAAGTGTGAATCACCCTCTGGCATCTCCATGAATTTATCATTATCAGACTGCATAAAACACATACAGAAGTTTTAGCATACATTTGGTGAATCATAAAAAAATACAATTGACTACAGTTTTTAGATATTTCATTTTTAGAGAAAAAAATAACAAAAGAGAAACATCACCAATGTGATAACAAACAGACTGCATATTTATTTTTTACAAGCGTACATCTATTATTTAATTTCTTTGGGTCACAAAATAGACTGTAGAGTATAAAGAAATAGTTCATTGCCTAAATGACAAGTAGCTGTCTTCACTGCTGATGGGATCATTGTTTCTGCACTCCTGAACACAAGCAATCCCATGCTGATGTCCAAAGGGAGAGAAAGGAGGCAGCAATGGCAAACCCTCAGCTGGGGCAGAGAGCCCCAGCAGGGCAGCAGTGTCAGGACTGTGGCCCAGGTAAGGGAATCAGGGCACTTCTCAGACAAGCCCTGCTGCAATCAGGAAAACTCTCTTTGGTGTTCTTTAAAAAAGGTGGTGTTCATTGCTTGGGTGCTGAAATACACAACTGATTATTTATTTCATTCTCTCAAACAATTATTGCTAGGCTACTCTCTAACTCCATGGGTGACACACCCCTGCCTTTTCAAGAAAAGAGGTATCATGTTTATCCATTCCCAATTCTCTGAAGCCTTATCTGTCCCTACACACAGATCACTGTAAAGGCCACTGGTTCTGAGGTTGCTTCAGCATTCCTTTAAGTGCTTCAAAGTGATTTTCATCAGGCTTAACCAACAAAAACACATCTACCATTCTACCTGTTCTTCCACTCTATCTGTTCCTCCTTCTTGTGGCCTGAATTGTTAAAGGAAGAAACTTCTCAAATTTGCCTCTATTACACCTATACTTCAAAATAATACAATCAAAAAGAAAATCTCAGACTCTGTCAATCTGATGGCCACTTGTTTGACAACACAATACATTGTGCATAAATAAGAACAAGAAACAAAACCAATATGTGGAAGGTTTCACATATACTTGATATAAAATTAGTAAAAACAACTCTAATAAGGGTATCATTTCTGCATTTTCCTAATACAAATATATTAAAATAGCACTACTTAACTGAAAGCTGTAATAATTACTTATTATAAGATACCATTGCCAAGAATCTTCCCACAACGTACATGAAATGGCATTTCTCCTCTGGACAAGTGATTTAGCCAGGCTAAATCATATTGTTTGGAATTCCATATAAAGGCGTTACTGCTACATGCTGTTATTTCCTGGGACTAACACATACTTTGGAACACATTTTCTACAGGCAAGCAATCTCTTTGTGAATTCTGAAAAGTATGAGTACCAGTTCTGCACAGGCAGAGCCTTTGTTACTTTTTTAATACAAAAACAATTTTCTAACAAAGAATAGGTTTATACAGAAAAACCTCAATATAAAATGCTAACAATGAAATACAATAAAATACAATTACTTAAAGTTAATATCCAGCATTCAACACTTGCACTGTTCAAATTTATATAAAGCTCTATTACAGTGGGAGCTTTATTTATATAAAGCTCCTGTTACAGTAAATTTTAAATACTTCAAGGCATCTTAAGCAACAGAAGTCATGAGCCTCTAAATCACAGAAGTTTCACATGATGTCCATACTACAATGTAAGCAGTTAAATACATAAAATAAAAAAAATAATCAGAATGGTTCCTTTCTGGTTACTAATTCAAATGGTAGCATAATTCAGATAAATGAAATTAATCTTCAAGAATGTGCAGATTTTGATTTCTTTCATGTTTCACATTCACTTTCTTATTGTAACAATAGCAAGGTACAATGCACATTTTTACCATTTTATCCAGTCTGACTCCTGGTTTTCTTTCTCTGATGCCTTTTAAGTGCCTTGGTTGTGGACTGGGGTCTTCTTGTGATAAAGTAATTTCAGCTTTTGTCTAAGCAAACAAATGAAAAAAATGTTTAGCTGGAATAGAAACAGAAATAGATCAAAGCTCCAATAATTCCCAGGAAGTCAAAACTTACTTGTATTTGTGTTAGGGACAGAGTCTTTTAATTATAAAATGAGTTTAAGTGATTTTCCAGATCCCAATATTAATATGCCTTATTAAATTGTACAACAAACATAGAAAGAAATCCATTGCTTTCAAAATAGTATAAGATTTTTTTTGACAAAGAGCATAGAAACAACTTGCAATGATTGTATCACCTGAATTACAAAACAATGATACCTTTTATGTTACTATCAACAAATTAAATATCAACTTCAGAAAAGAAAATAGCAATACACAAAGTAAACGTACTGATGAACTGCATACTCTTTCAGGTTCAAAAATAAAAAAGCAGATATGCCAACTCAAATTCACACAGCACAAAGAAAGTAAAATGAAGTGGGTGTTGCTTATAAGACTGAGGTCAATCAAACAGGACTTCTGAAGGATTCTTACCTTTGCTGCTTTTAGTTTCTCTCTCATTCGCTGCCTAACAGAAAGCTCTGCAAAGCTCATCCTTGAGGTAGAAGGGACAGGTGGCAAGTCTGAAACAGAGAAAAATGGTAATGTGTTTAAATTAAGTATTTTCTGAAAGAAATGTATGGAAAATAAAACCATTTATACCACAGTCACATGTTCCAACACAAAGAACTTGAATGAGAAAAACTGAATGAATGAAACATTTTTTGGAATTTTTTGGAATCCAGTCCTTACAAAGTATAATTTAAGTGCATTTAAACTGCAACAGATCTACATTTCATTATATACGATGAACCACTGTAAGAAATACTTAAGGACATCCGAACTTATGCTCTGTATGCAGAATTCTTTATTAATTAATCTGTTCCTCGAGTCAACAGGGTTATTATCTTTTCTACATATAACGAAAACGAATTTATGGCTTTGGTAGTTTCATCAAATACTGTGAGATACTGTAGTTTTTTGAAAAAATGACCACATTAAAAAAAATGGTTTCATTACTTTATTTCTCTGGACATACACTTTTGCTCTGCTTATGTGAATGGGCTCTACAGCCAACTAAGTTGTGCTCAATTTCAAAATATATCTTTGAAGTGAAAAAACTAAAACTGAAATCCATGAACACATTACTTTGCAGGATCACCATTACAAGGCTATATTAAAAAAACCCACACCATGTTTTACATTGGAAGTGTAATTATCCTACAGCAGCTCCGTACTTTACATCAGGCAGATCTAACAAGTTCGCCGGATGCTCAAACCGAAATTAAAGAATCTGAAAATATCATCTAGTAATGTTCTCCCTTGATTTCATCTGCAGTCAGAGGGGGCCAAGCCACTGGATCTCTGTGTGGCTTCAGAGCTCTCTGCACTGACAGAGACTCAGAACTTCTGTGAGTACCTCAAAGGATGCAGAATCCAGGCACAAGACACATATTAATGCTGTGACCAAGCACCAGTTACTTGAATGAAAATAGTGAATGGTAACTTCCAGCACAGATCCTAGAAAAACTGCTGTATTTTTCACGGATACAAAAACTGCATAAATGCATACCAGGACACAAACCCAACAATGAAGAAAAGGATACAGGAACACTGCAGTTTGTACTGGCTTCATAAGGTAATAACTACCAGACACAGGCTTTTTATTTAAGGCAATTCTTTTGAAACTCTTATTTACTAGTCTGACTAGTGGACTGACATATACCCACATCGTTCCATTTCAGAAAGATATAAAGGCATTAAAAGTACATATAACTGGATTAGAGTAAAAATACTGAATTTCTGCAAACAGATTGCATCAAAAAGTAGTAGAGCCTGACTGAATGCTTGAAAGACTAGTACAGAGATTATGCTGAATATTAAGTGAAGAAGTAGCTGATGGACATGTTTCAGTAAAAGCTTGCCATAGTGGGCCGAGAACGATAATCATTCCAGGCTAGAAGAAAATAAACCACCTATTTGAGGGATGTGACAAACTGATGATTCCAGAAACATTATCTACTTCCCACTTGTTTTAAAATATAGTTCCCTTTTCCTGAAAAAAGCATGAGGGGGTGTGTATACTTTTAACACCACAAATTTAACATAACATGGTGACAACTATAAGGAACAGAAAAGGCCTCAGAAGAGAGGTGATGTATATTATCACAGGCCTTAAAATAAAACCAAAACAAGATAGTGGAGCAAACAGACTATGTAGAACTTTTCATTGGCACCTGGAAAACTGCAGGGGAAATGACCTTTTTTTTTAAATAGTTAGTTATCACTTGGCAGGAAAATGATCATCAGAAATTGATACACAGATCATCACTCTAACAAAGGAGTGAGAAGCTCAAATCTACTCTTACTTTACAACTGGGAAACACAATAGCTAACAGCAGTATCAGCATATTCAAAACTACAACATATAGGACATGGAAATTTAAATTATTTATAAATCTGTCAAACTGAATCCTGGAGAGGCAAGGGGAATTGAAATAAGTTTTGAATAGATACATGAAGGCTTCAGCTCAAGGTGGTCTTTCTCAAAATGTGAGATGCAATTTCAAAAAAACCAACCAAATAGATGGATAAGCTATACTGCAATTAAGTAAACCAATGCTATGGTGTATCCAGAATACCACATGCTGTACTTTTCACTTGATCATATAAAATTTGCAAAATTACAGGTATTTTGGAGGCAAAAGTAACAGAGCAAACTACTTAGGAAAACAAAGCATTTATCACATACTGAAACTAGCAACTAGTTTTCTTCTGAAAAGTCCTACTGTGCTATTCTGTTTATTTTTGGAAAATGAGCTTCTGTAAAAGAAAATAACCATCACTAGAGGGTGCCTCAATTTCCCCATGCAATCAATTCTGAAAATCATTTGGACTCCATCTGTCAACAGCATAGCACTTCCTAGCACAAGCTGGCACAGTGAGAGTCAAGAAACATACAGAAGAGAAGTACACAGACCCTGCAGAGCTGGAAACATCCCTAAACTGTAAATGTCTTTAAAAATTTGTCAGTACCATATTTTGCTAAAATGTGTTTAAGGACAATACATACATTTTATTTTGGTAAAACCTGACATTGATGAAAAACTAAGTATGTTTATATTTCACTAGATTTTCATTCCACTGATTTTTTAATATTCTGCTCTTAATTAGCTCTTTGATGCATCTTAGGTAAACCATAAACCCATGCAGAAAGATGGGTTCTAACTGGAAAGATCCAGTTCTAGCAGTTTCCCACCACCACATCACTCTCTCACACTTTCCTACTTTGTAGGAGTATTTAATATGTGGCCGTAAAAATAGCATGTCGATAAATCTGTACATCTTCATACCCATGAGAAACACTTCAAGCACAAATTATGAGGTTTACAGCATCATTAGGGCTGGAAGGCACCTCTGGAGATCATCCAGTCCAACCCCCATGGCAAGGCAGGGTCAGCTAGAGCAGCTTTCACAGGAATGTACGATCTGTTCCATCACCTTCCCAGGGACGGAGACAAGGCTGACTGGCCAGTGCACGTTCAATTATATAAACACCGCAGGTCTACATAAATATATCTGAAAAACGTCAGGGCATTTCATAATCTAACCATATTGAAATGCGACAGGAGCACGTCTTCCGAGCGCAGCGCTGCCTGTCCCGAGCTGACTCGGTACTGACGAACACAGAGCCGCGGCCACCGCTGGGCTGCCAGCAGGGCCTGGGGAAGGCCTGCGAGGAGCAGGCAGGGCGGCCCGGCGCTCCTCCGCAGCAGCGGACGCACAGCCCAAGGAACAGCGCNGCGTGCGCGCGGTGCCGCCGGAGCGCGCGGCAGGGACCCAGCCCGGGACAGACGGACAGAGGGACGGGCGGACACCCGACTGCAGCAGCTTCGCTCCAATGTGCTTCAAGATATGCACAGGGATCGCGAGAGACGTTTCATCTAACATTTCCCCCCCAAAATTACACTTAAATTACACTATTTAACATATAGGCTTAGTATGTTAAAACCCCCTTATTTTTGTCATAAAGGAATGATTAAAAATATATGTAGCCATTTAATTATTCCATATAATAATGAATAATGTGGCCAAGTACATGTTGTATAAACACTCTTGGTTTTTTGGTTTTTTGTTTTGTTTTGTTTGTTTGTTTGTTTGTTTGTTTTACATCAACAACCCCTCTGTGATCCATAAAGCCTACTGCAATATTCACATCACAGGGATGTGTTCAGTCCCTTTTCTCCCTGCTTTCAGTTGGGCTGAAAACACTTCTACCCACCAAAAAACTTCTGTTTTGCGTGCAAAGACTGGCTGTGTTTGGTTACAAGCATTGGTGAAAGTTTTACGTTTTTTGTTACACAATTCAATTTGTTACTACTGTTACTGCACGTTCCTGTCCTGCTTTACCTTTCACAGACAGAAAAACAGCCATGGCTTTACTAGTTCCTGGCACAAAGCTTGTGCCAGCGTAGCTGCACCTGTGCAAAATCCAAGGGCTGATGTACTGTGCTCACAGATGAAGTAAATCACAGCAGCATGGTTTATTCTGGACTTTAAAATCCCCATGAAACAACTTATGGGATGCTTTTAAAGAGAAAGGGTCAGATTTTCTGCTTAAACCACTAAAACACTTATGGGAGTAAAATGTGGTGCCTTTTTGTGTACCTGGCTAAATCTTCTTTGGCAAGAGAGCTAACTGAGGCTGACACAGTGTCCTTGACACTTTTTTGTGCTGGGTGAGTACAGACTCATGCATACTTGCTTCAAAAAGTGCTTCTAGCCCAACCTAGAAGATGCAGAGTGATCTTCATATCTCTCCTTATCTCTCTTAGGAGATGCCTGATGAAAAAGGAGAACTTATCTCCTGCCTGAGGCTCAGCTTTACCAGCTACTGGCCTCAAATATTATCAGATTTCTAAATATGTCTCAACTAGCACAGGGAGCTGAACTCACCCTAAGTAAGTGGCTTTCTTAGACAAATGTAACTCCCTCCCAAAGCACCTGTGCATTTGCCTCAGCACCACTTCCCTCAGTATCTCTCACCAGGCTAAGGGTCATGTACCTAAAAATGGCCACATTTCCCTGCTGCTGGCAAGGTTCATCAAATACTCTCTTCACAGCGCAAAAAGTACAGCGCTGCAAGAAGCAGCAACCTTTTTATCACTCTTTTTCATATCAAGCTTTATGTATCAAATTTAAACAGTCTTTCCTAAAGGCACCTGTAAATGTAGAAAGTGCTTTATTGTAGCTTTCTTTAAAAATTTGGTAGCATTCTTGAAGTTGTGTACTATAACAGGCACTTTAAAATGTAATAAACAGCTGGATGCAAGAACTGTAAAGCTCTTCACTAGCTCAGAGGTGGTTTCCAAGTGCAGAAAACTAACAACAGAAACATGGAGAAGTTTCTCACACTGCTCTTTAAAAAAAAGTATTGATCAAAAGTACCTAGAAAATAATTTTGAGGATTTTGTGTTACTTAAATCTGTCTCATTCATGAAAGTACACTAAATGCACTGACACTGAAGTAGACCTTAAGGAAAATGTTTGGTTTTTCTTATACAGCAGCTCTTGGATCACAGACAAGAGACAAACGCCACACTCCCTCTAAAAGGCTGCCTCAGCTGTGCTTTTAAAGAGAAAGGGTCAGATTTTCTGCTTAAACCACTAAAACACTTCTGGCAAACTTCTTTTTGTTAACAATGTCATCTACGGTAAAAGGGAAATCAAATATAAAATATGGAGAGGATGCAGTACCAGCATTTCAGTTACTGCAGTGATTTTACAAAGTATCCACAGTATATTTTTACGGGTCAAGGATGATTATTTCAGGCTGAAATACAATAAAATAGTCTCTTATCCTAACTTTAAGTATCTAACTTTGCTAAATTGTCTGACTTAATTTCTGTGTACTTCTTCTAAAGTACGTGGAAGAGTGGCACAGACCTTCTTGGGACCTGTATGAACCAGAGCAGTGATTCCTAGATACAAATCATTTATGGAAGAGACTGTTTCACTCTGTTGACTAAAGAGAGGTGTTAAACCTCTAATTCAGACTATATGACAACATTCCAGCAAGTAAATATTTTTTAGGTTAGTTTAGAAACCCATAATTTCACTCTGAAAAAATCCCTGGAAACTTCATGTGAGGATAAATCCTTGAAGTTGATGGTTAGTAGCCGGTTGTGTTCCTAGTGCTCTCTGTGTTCCAATGCATTAAAGTACTTGGAGTAACTACTGGAGATGCATCAATGGAACAACACTACATTATTCTTTACAGGAGACCTTTACAAATCAGCATCAGCCTCAGCAAACTTTTTAGCTTGTTATTTGGGGGAAAAATTACAGGAAACATAGCAGAGTTAAAAAAGCTATCATCTCTCAGAAGCTGTTATTGGCAAACAGGCTTTTTTCTATCCCAGGATTAAAAGATGTATCAGTAAATGTTCAGAGTAAGAAGTAAGACAAATCATAACTTTCTAGAGTTAGCAATATACTTTAATATTTCTGCAGCGGAAAAAAAAAAGATATGAAGTCTATAATAGTTTCACAACGAGGTTATGCTGATACTAGGAATGGCAGAAATGTCAGCACTGTGAGATGATTTGTAGAAATATGGATTGTCTTACATACCATCCCTAGTTTTTGTAGTTACAAAGGGATTTGTAACTTTCCTGTTAAGTCTGGAGAGTAGTATTTTCTGCTGCACTGAATTGTTAACAAAATAATTTCTTATGTGTCTTAGGTTAAAAATGTAAGATGTTCCCAAAGTATGTATTCTATCACCATCTTCATGAGGTGTTGGAACCAGGTGGGGCAGTGTTTCCCTTATCTTCTGCTAATGGCCCATCAATGCCTTGCCCTATGACTCATAGATAACTCCCTCCAGAAGCTGTCTCTGTTTAATGGGCCATCAAGAACCCATTACATGACTCATAGAATGATATCAGCCCATTGTGGGATGCTCCACCCAGGAGGAGGAGCCAAGCATTCCCACCTGCATATAATCCAGGGTTTGGGACAGCAGAGTCAGCTTTTTCCCCCACTGGATTCACGGAGGACAAGAGCTACCAGACCTTTCTACAAGACCACTGCTTCGACAAGACCATTTCATCTGGACTGCTACTAACACCGTAACTAACAGGGTGTCAGGTTGTATTCTGACTCTGTCAGTGGTATTTTATACTATTGAATTTATTTTATTTTACTTTATTTTACTTCTTTTCTTTTGCTCTTATTAAATTGTACTTCTGACTTGGAGTCTCTCACTGGTTTTGCTTTCAAACCAGCACATTATGTTAACGTGTATTAATATCTCTAGTATGATCAGAATAAACAAAATTGAGAATACTAAATGGAGTTATTGGTCCTATTTATAATTGTCTGTAAATAAACAGTCCCTATAACATCTGAAGGTCTATTACTGCAAAGTTTTAGTAGTTGGAATCACATGAAAAGAGTTGGATAAATTGCTTCTTCTTTCTGAATACTATACTAAGAAGGAAACCATGGGAAGAAGTAAACATAGTTGTGGTCTCAGGGTCACCATTTATGGTTGTGATGAGAGTGGTGAAACAGGACTCATTGGCTCCATATCAGGAGGCTTAATATGATTTATAAAAATTCACTCCATTGTTCAAAGCTTGGGCTATTTCTGCCCAGGTACAGAGCGAGTTGTACTTCTCCATGCTCCGTACTGAAGAATCCCCAAAAATGCTTACCGTATCAGAGAGATAACAAAACTTCACACATTGGCTAAGAAAGAGAAACAAACCCACATCTCCTGAGACAGAGACACAGGACAGACATTGTTTACAGAACTTTGTGCTCTGGAAATTTTTGCTTTCCCATGAGAATATTTTTCTGCAGGAAAACTCATAATATGTTCATACAACACATAGTAGTTAAAAGAGATTAGGAGTATGCATTTTTAATTGTAGAAAGAGGAGCTGTAATAGCTAGAAACATCTGTCATGACAAAAGCTTTTAGGAAAGAGAAAGGTATATAATAGGGGGACAAGTTTCTTAGGGTAAGATGCACTGCACATATCTCTATTATCTGCTAAGAATCACTGCATGTGGGACTGTGGAAATGATCCAGTGGGTGAAACTTCATACAAAATTTTGTCAAGAACTCAGGTTCAGGATCTTGTTTTGCTAATAAGTCTGTGTCTGAAAAATATGCTCCAGTATCAGAGACAGTTGTACAAACACTTTAAATAATGGACAAATATGAACAGCATTTATGTAAGGAACATTACTATGAGACCCTAAAGGAGTAGTCAGGAACTTTTGCTTAATAGGATGGAAAGCAGCTTAAAAACACGTCAGACACACAGAATCCGAACCACATGTTTCCTGGGGTGGAGAACAACTCATTGATCTCAGTCAGCATTATAAAAACAAAGGCCAGCCTAATGTCTTTGATTACACTGGGCAGCAGATTTAGTGCTCCACATAAGGTGGTGTGAGCTACTCTGCTTTGGTAGGTGTGACACTCACACTTGGCCATTAGTAGCTGTCTTGTCAATAGAACAGGCAGAGTAGGTGGCAGCTCGTGGTGCCCACGATGCAGGATGCCCCAGGAGCAGGCAGGGGCATCACAGGCCCCTTGTTCAGAGTTAAAACGTTTTAAAACTCAACAAGGGGCAATGAGCATTGGAGTTGTTTCTCAGGCTTTGAGGATAATAAAAGGTTTGCTTTGCCATATACACCTCTTATTGCCTCTTATTGATCAAAGTCAAAATCTGTAAAATCAACAGAAGGGAAACAGCAAATGTTACAAGCCACGTACAGCATTTATAGAATAACAGTACATGTTGCTGTGTTCTTAGAATTGGAATTTAGGTATTATGTGCAACCCTACAGTGATCCCAGTTTCAGGAAGGTTACAAACAAGAAAGAACAGACTGCTCATCTTTATTATTTTTAAACTGATCACACCTTACTCCAACATGACAGAAATCAAAAATAACGTTTCCTGTAGTTTGTCACATGCAGTTAAGAAGTCTGTGTTCACACATCAGAACATCTGATAAAAGGTGCATGAATGCAGGTGGTGCATGGAAGGGAAATCAACGTCAGTGGTAGGCAAGTTTTCAGAAAAGGAAAGAGATTATTGTTCAGCTCAAAAGTTTTAAGTCCTTTTTGCTTCCTTCTGAGCCTGGAGATAACATTTCATTGAACGTAGTGGGAGAAAAATCACTGCTGGTACATTTCCTTCATGCAATTCATTCATTTCTAAAAATCCCACCTTCTTCTTGCAAAAAATTCACTTAAGAGCCCACTGATAACCATGGTCCATTTATATTTTTCAAGAATTCAGGATTTTTGTCCCTTTGTTAAAATGGCACAGACAAGGTTATTCTACCACAGAGATGATTTTATGAATTCTGCCTTATATTTGTATTGGACTTAGGATTTAGGAAAAGCTCTTTAAAGCTGAAAAGAAACAAATACATTATTTTTTACTTTGGTGTAAGTAGAATAACTTCAGGATTCATTTAAGTGTCCTTGAAAATTTCAATACTTTTTATATACTTAAGTGTATTGAGTTTGGAGGCATGAGAGAATGGCTAGCCAATCTTAATAGATTGCAAAATTTTCTGGAGACCAGCCAAGTTACTTCAGTTGAAGTTGTCCCAATACTCTATGGAAGATCTGCCTAGAGGACACTTCAGTCATTATCAGGGTACTTCTCTGTTCTCATAAATCCACATCTTCCTAATTTTGAGCCAAATTAAATTATGCCAATTTTTCCACTTAGCAGATTGTCCTTGAAGAGCAGACATCTTATTTAACTGTTTCCATCTCGAAGGTAAAGGCTAACCTAAGTTAGTAACTTAGATACAGGTGATGTGAAGACATGGGTACCTCCTGATTCCTTCTTTCTTAATATAAGTCTCTAATACAGGGTCATCCAAAAAGAGATTCACCCCACCTATTTCTTTGCACTGGTAACAGGAGAGCCAACAACTAATTTAATCTATTCACTGATCTTTGAACTTTTAGAAATTAAAGTCAGGTAAGAGAAATTTTACACTAATACTTGCTGCTGCAAGAACAATCTGCTTGGAGGAAAAATCTCCTTACACCTCTTCCAGCAGGTAGCTTCCAAAATTATATCAAAATTATACTCAGAATTAAGGAATATGAGCCAAATAACCCAAGACACCTTGCTCTTAGTGAGTATTTGCTATTAAAAGCTATATGTATAGTATGTCTAATTAATTATTCTTTTCCTTCAGGTAGTAACTTTCATGAATTGATCTGATGTATGCAGCTAGAAGAAAACTAGGTATCAGTGACTGAGGATTTTGTGACAGTATTTTGAAATTTCTTCCTGTGGATGTGAGGAAGAATTATGCCTTTGAAATTCAGAAATTTTAATGCAATCTCAGATGGGAATGTTGACTTAAGGAGTTACAGAAAAATGTATATGACCTCTAAATGCTCTCTGAGCTGAAGTTTAGACAGTTTATACTGAAAGAAATAAATTGTTTCTTGAAAGCATTACTCATTGGTAAAGGTAGTGGTATATTGCTTTCTCAACTCTATTTTTTTCCTCTTTACTTTCATGTATTATTTCTTGGATGTGACTCATCAGCTGCTGAAGGACGTATCCAAAGCAAGCCCCATTTCCACATACAGCTGAAGTTCCTGCTGACCAAACTGCTTAGTATAGCATATAGTATAATTATTCTGAATATGAATTATCTGCCAATGGATAAATAAAACAATAAATAAACCCATGAGTGAAAACTAATTTATTCAGTAAATATCTTAGTGAATAAATGTGAATGGAACGGTCACCTAGAGGGTGACCTGTGGAAGGTAAATAAAATATTAAATGAACTGCAACAATTAATCTAACATACTTGGTAGGAAATGAAATAAGTTTCTTCCAGTTTTGTATATTTTTGCTTATCCTAATAGTACCTAAATGGTGTTAGGTAGATTTAAAAAGATTTGAAGACGGTAGATAATGTTCTCAGTACTCATGTCCATTAGTAATCATTTCCTCTATATTGTCTCAGCATTGTAAAACATTGAGAACCTGTTGTTCCTGAAAAAATTGTATAACAGCCTAACCATATGAACACGAATACCAGTAATCAATAAAGTGAAAGTATATATTCTATGTGACATACTCATAAAAATTTGAAAATGTCGACAAATGTTTAGTTAATTGTCTAGGTTAAAAATATTCAGCAGTGGAACATGTGACTGACTTCTTCCTTAATGTCACTCTACCAAGTGTAAAGAAAGTCTGAAAAAGTAGAAGACTGTGGAGAGCTGTTTTGTTTCAAATAAGTTTATTTTTACTTATTTATCTTTAGATGCATATATTCCAAATAAATATATATATATACCTTTACGTAAGAATCTCAGGAATACCGATGTTCCTAATATTGTTTGACAGTTTCTTGATGGCTTGAGGTTTGTACAAGTTCTTGCAGCCTTGATCAGGAAGCCTAAGAGCTGGTACTGCAGTAAAGACATTCTTCCTCCTGGCAGTTTCTTCTGGTGACACTTACTTCTCTCTGTGGACTGTAGGCAAAGTCTAGATGACTAATCTGACCTGCTTTCCTAATTTTATATGTCATATAGCATGTGTGGAATGACCAATATACTGTGTAGAAATCATTGATTAATTTCAAATTTGGTCATGAAGAAATTTTGCTCTTTGTTTTGAAACCAACCAGACCTCCCCGTGTACTGGTGTGAATTGTTTGAAGACATCAGCCCAAGATATTTTCCATATAAATTCAAATTTAGACAGATAAATACCCCAAGTGCAATATCATGTCATCAAATTTGATATATATTAAAATAATATACTAGCAATAGCAATGATTTACTTTAGGATAATGTCTTGAGACCCTTAATGAGAGCAGGGGTACATGGTACTTGTATACATATGTCGTCCGCATGTGTAGTAGAAGTAGTCTTCTTGTCAAAACCTGTAGAAATAATCCAAGAGAATTACTTAACTCTTCATGCCAAAATATTAAACTGTTCAAAAAAGTATAGAATTCAAATGGGAAAACTTTGGAAAACTAAAGTAACTTTTCTATCATTGTCCAAACATAAATCTAAAATTGCTAAGAAAAGGAAAGCAATAACTCTTGCTTGACTTATTCCCATGGTGTCATTTTCAACATGGGTGTGGTTATAATACCTCTTTTGCATTGGATTCATTTTTACAGATTTTTACATGGGAACAGTTTGCTTATAGTTAGGATTGCAACCAGGAATATTTCACTATAATGCTGTATATTTCCTCTGTTTAACTGAGAAAAAATAGTTTTGTCTGGAAATTTCCAGATGTATTACAACTACAATATATTTCTGTAGAGTCTGGAGAAAATCAGTCATACTCTTTCCTTAAGGCTGGGTTTATCAGATTTTCTAATTCTAATAAAACTGATTTGTTACTCCTAACATAAACTTTACACTGATTCAAATGTCATAAGCCTATTTCCATATTTTATAAGATAATCATCTAATTAAAAACTTTTATTAGTTGCTTTTGCTGCATGATACACATTCTGGGTCCAGTCCTGCATCTATTGAAAAATACTTCCTGGAAATCGTGGGCTCAATTTGATCCTTCTTCTGTGCTGTGGAATTCAGTGCAGGCAGCACTGAGCAATGCTGTGGTCTTTGTGCCTCAGATAGGCACTGATGGCTGTGAAGCATCAGCATCAATCATAATTGTAAATGATGATTGGACTGCATTTTGCACTCATATTGTCCTTAATTTGCAGATGTATAAATGATTGTATAGCAGGGTGATAAACCGAATCTCCAAGTGTTCTCTTCCATATTTTTCACAGAAAGCAGCCCTTGTGTGACACTAATAAATTAGATGTCTAGTTAGAAAAATAATCTACTATTGTCTTCTATCAGACATCTCTCACTGTCAAATAAAATAATGGTTGTACAAGCATTGCCAGTTTGATTTGTGGTCAGGGCTTTGCACCTGTTCACTGCATTAAAGCAGCAGTCGTACTCACAGCCATGAATGCTGATGTGGGAGGAAGTGAGGGCTTGGGTACAGACTGGTGTTCCACACATAACCATCGTGCTGGTTCTGCAACCTCAGCAGCATTTTTGTGTCTTTTTGTCTGGTTTTAACTTTCTTAATCCTTCAAGTACACAGAAAAAACCTAGAAATTTCCTTCAGCCTTGGTCATTACTAAAGTGGGTTCAAGAGCTGTGCAACACAGACCACTAACATTTAATGTTATCTGAATAACTGTTACAAATAGCAGGTAAAATCTGTAAATCTTGGATGAATAAAAGATGGTAAATTAAGAGGACCCAATGAAAGATTGCCAGTTTTGACTGTTGTTGAATGCTGGAGAACTCGTGATGTTCCTAGATATTTTTCCAATGATTGGTTGCTGCCACTGGTAAAATGAATTCCTCATTTCCAGTGGGGATTGATACAGTTTCCCACCAATGGACCTTGCTTGTTCCTATCTGATAGAGGGAAGTGCCAGGTACTACCAGAGATTTTATCTCCAGATGTGTGCAGATGGTGATTAAATCACCTCTTAACCTCACTGACAGGAAAAGTAAATTGACTTTGTTACTTGTGTCTCTTGTGTAATCCCCATGAACAGAAATGTAAATATTTTTTTGCAACATTCAAGTAAGTTTTTGAAACACTGACAGAAGTAGTTGCTTCCTAGGTAACCACTATTCATCTCTACTTTTAGTTCCATTTATTGTACATCCAAAGGGCAGTAGCAACAGCTTACTTTTATTACTCCTGTTTAACTGATAATCCATGAGGTCCCATGTACCTTTTCCAAGTTCATTGATTTGCTGAATGCAGGTTTTCATCTTGTGTGTGACCTACATTTATATCATTGCATTTGGCCACATTGAAACATCTGCTTTAATGATGTGACTCACTTTGTTTCATAAAATTTCTCTGATTAATGATTACTGTCCTGTCATTTTTGGGCATCCACAATTATTTTCAGCAAAAAGGTTATGCTTTTTTTCCTCATTTCTCATAGAGATAGTAGGTAGCATTTAAGGAATAGCAAAGACTCTTGGAATTACACTGAAAATACCCACTGAATACTGACTATCTCCAAGTTTTCAGATCTTCAACTTTTAATTTCTTTATGTGATTGATAGCTTTTTTCTAGTCTTTTATGGCTGCTATTGAGTAGTTCTCAGCTAGTACAAATCTTCATGTACTTACTGGGAGGTTGGTTAGTTGTGAGTGCTATGTGTTGGTGTAAATATCAGATGGGACTCTTCTTGTGACCTGTGCAGTGGCATCCTGAAACAGTCATTCCTATTTTATTCCTCTCCCATCTTTTTTTAATGTATTGCCTGTCTTAAAGTGACCAAAGATGATATTGCAGTGAATGGTTCAATTTTACTTTAATGTAATATACAAAATATCCATTCAAAATTGCAACTTAATACATTTTATATAAAACTCAATGTACAGTAGCTTAAATTTGTTTAAATAGTATTACAAATGTAATTTTACAGAAGAGTCAGTCCTGGAGTGATGCAGTCTTTTGTTAATTACAGTTCATTTTGGTATCCCTGCTGTTCGTTAAAAAAATCCATCCTAAATTCTAGAAACATCCTTACGAGCTCAGACTTGATTCCAGTCAAAACAAGAATGAACTCCCAGATTATTTTTCATTTCAACTTTGTTTTCCCCATACAGATGAATAAAATCCTGTGCTGGGGCCTCCAGTTTGAGTGTCATTTGACATCTGCCTCAGAGCTCATCTTCATCTGATAAAGCATCAAGGTAATCTGTATCAACGTATAAGAGAAATCCAGAAAACAAACTGTCTGCCCACGTTGGATCAGAAAAGAGACCGTTTTGGTCACTGTAGAAGATTTCAAGCCATACTTCATCTTCTGGCTGAAGGTAGATCACTGTGGATCCAGAAGCTACATCGTGGTTGCCGGTGTTCGCATCAAAGGTCTTGATCCGGTACTTCCCGTTGTGAACCAGCCCAATTGCAAGATGCTTGTTTGCCAAGGTGATGTCATAGGAAAAATAATAAATCCCTGGGATGGCACAAATGAACTTTCCTGTGGATGGGTTGTAATGCTCCCCCTCATTGAAGAGGACTTTATTGAATACAATTGGTAGTCTCTCCTCGGGGTAGCTCGTGGTGATGCCAACAGAAAAGGCAGATTTCAGCACTATCTTGCCACACTTGCAGACCCCTGGTGCACCTGGCTCTCCTCGGTCTCCTTTATCTCCCTTAGGTCCAGGTGGTCCAGCTGGACCTACTTCACCTTTGGCACCAGTCAATCCTCCAGGTCCTTTCCTACCAGACTCCCCTTGATCTCCTTTCTCTCCAGCTGGTCCTAGTGGCCCAGTCTTTCCTCTTAAACCTTCAAAAACATTTTAAGTTAGTTAATCGTTGCACATATCACCTCAGTAAATGATTGTGTGGGCTACTGTGTGTGCCTGAACAAACAAGAAAAACATGGTCAGAATTTCAAAATACTCGAGATACTTTCAACATTTTCTAGTAAGTTTGCAAAAGCAATGCCAGTTTGGAACAAATGACCAGACTTCACAGCCTTCAGGTCCAGTATTCCTACTTATCTTCATGTGTCTTGATTACACATTAAAGAATTTTAGGTGTAATCAGTCTATTGCTGCCTGAACTACAGGCACTGCTGATGGCAAGGACAGCAGCATGACCACCTACATAGTAATACTAAACTACTAAATATTTCCTACAAATAGAGCATTTTTAGTGCACACTTAAGCACCTGCTAATCTTTTATGCCTGGCTAATGGCACAGGTGAGACTGTTTATTTCACACCACACATGCTTCATTGTTCCCAATTTTTTTAGCAAAGAAAGTTTGTGTATTTATGTTTCTTTACACTGATATAAGTTTGTGCATATTAGACATATCTAAAATACATGTGCATACTTTCACTGTATTAATATATATATATCACACTTAAACCCACACAGGCACATACATACATTCATCACATATATATATAGAGAGACATATACGTAGATATACACCTAGATAGATATTACAGTGATGATGGAAAGTCTTGCTTTCTTGTGCTACTGTGTTAGGTTACACAAATATTCAGTACCTGCACTCCCCTTTTCACCTTTTTCTCCCTTCCTGCCATCTCTACCATCTCTTCCTGGAAGGCCAATGCGTCCATGTGGCCCTGGGGATCCGTTGGCTCCAGGGGGGCCAGCAGGGCCTGGCAAACCCGGGATGCTACAGATATATCTGGTGTAGTAATTTTCGCCTTTGGTCTGGCTTTGAAGAGGTTGTTCGCTTGTGTAGATGGCAAAACTTGTGATGTACAGCAACACAAACATCCTCAGATCTGGGGGAAAAAAAAAAAAAACAAAAGACACTCTAGTCACATGCAAATGGCTCTGAATATGCAAATAAGTGTGACACTGTGATGCATTCTGCACAGGTAGAGGTGCAGACCTCAGCCTGGAATTTTTGCATTACCAAAATCCATGTAGGAGGCAAGGAGGAAAGTCTGTCAGGTTGGAGCTTTTTCTGGGCACTGTATATGTTGCTGTATGTTTTTCAAGTAAGTAGCTGTAGACTGACATAATGTGACTTGTGAATATCAGCTTTTTGGGGCCAAATGTTGACACGTGAAAAAATAATCTGGATTTTTTTCAATGCAAAGACCTTTGATTGCATAGTTTATTTTATCTTTGGGCCCTATATAAGCTTTACAGATAAAAGCCCTCTTGCAGGAGGGAGTTAATCCATGCTAGAGGCATGTGTCTGTAGTGAGGAAAAAGCTTACGCCTTCACTTCATTTTGAAATTTGCCCTTATGGTAGCAAATGAATCTCCAGTTTAAATAACTGCAGCAGAAACTTGCTGAAGCTGCAGAAAGGATGGCAGCTCCAGCATGTCTTGGAAACAGCACAAATAAACACTTCACCCTAATCGGTCAGGTGGAACCCCGCGGCTGCCCTGCCCTGCAGGGGATGCTGGAGTGTGAATAGGCTGCTAACAGGTTGAGATTTTTAAGTCTGGCTTGGGCTGCCATGCCATATACAATGAACTGTGTTGCAATATCTTGCAAGAAAATTGATTAAATCCTTATATATAGTATTTGGGTGTTTTCATAAACTATTGGATGGAAAGATTTCTCTCTCCCACTGTATACTGAGACACTAAAGAAAATCAACTGTACAAACAGTGACATGCTGAGTAATTGAAGTACCTGACATACAAAGGCGTCTTAAATTAGTATTGCATTAGCAGAGAGTCAGTCATGGGTCAGGTGAGAACCTACAAGTCAAGTTGTTTTTTCTAGTTCCTTTGCTGTCTTCTCAGAAAGTTTGTGTGGGTTTTTTTGTTGGAGCTGTCCATTCCTTCAGAGTTAATTTACAGCATTCAAGGAAATCAGAATCCACTGGTTTCTGTGGGGAGAAAAAGAAGAAATAGAATGGGTGATTGAGAAAAATATCTGTGAGATGCAATCTGTCCTTTTATTTACAGTGAATCATAGACTCATAGAACCATTAAGGTTGGAAAAGACCTTTAAGATAGAATTATCAAGTCCAGCCATCCACCTAACACCATCACCATGTTCATCACTAAACAATGTAAAATCCACAGGCTTCTTGAACACTTCCAGGGATGATGGCTCTGCCTCTTTCCTGGGCAGCCTGTTCAAATGCTAGTCAACGCTTTCTGTGAAGAAAGATTTCCTGTTACCCAATCTAAACCTCCAGTGCCACAACTTGACATTATTTCCTTTCATCCTGTCACTTGTTCCTTGGGAGAAAAGACTGACCCCCACCTGGCTATCACTTCCTTTCAGGCAGTTGTAGAGAGTGATAAGGTCTCCCCCAAACCTCCAGGCTAAACACCCCCACACTCCCTCAGCTGCTCTTCAAAGGACCTGTGCCCCAGACCCTTCATCAGCTCTGCTGCTCTTCCCTGGACACACTCCAGCCCCTCAATGTTTTCTTGAAGTGGGGTTCCAGAGCTGAGCACAGGATTTGAGGTGTGGCCTCACCAGTGCCCAGTACAGGGCAATCCTGCTGCCACACCATTGCTGACCCAGGCCAGGTGCCATTGCCCTTCTTGGCCACCTGGGCACAGCTGGCTTATGTTCAGCTGCTGTCACCAGCACCCCCAGGTCCTTTTCTGCTGGGCAGCTTTCCAGCCACTCTGGCACCAGCCTGTGGCTCTGCCTGAGATTGCAGGACCTGGCACTTGACCTTGTTGAACCTCACCCAACTGGCCCCAGCCCCCTGATCCAGCCTGTCCAGATCCCTCTGCAGAGCCTTTTAATCTAGAAATTATTGTTCTCATTCTCCTCTCTGTGATACTGATTGGCATTAACTGATTCATTTAAACCCCCTGGCCATTACCTTTATCTGCAGTTCATGATATTTCAACTGGTATATGGATGGCATGGTCAGATCTGTTCAGCAGGGGAAAGATCAGCATATATGTATATACATGCATGTACACATACACGATCTTTATGAAGAATCTTTTATTTTACGGGGTGAAAAATTAGAAACTGTTATGGTATCATTGGTAATGCAGAAAAAAAGATGAAAATATTGTATTTGGAGAGAAATAAATAATGCTTCAAAGTTCTCTTCAGTGATATATATTCTGCTTTTCATTTTAGACATCTTGCATCAAATTGGCAGAAACCAAACTATTAATTTTGCTGTCATTTGATAAAACCCTACCATACAGTCAGGCACACCAGTCTCCACAAATGAATTAGCATATGAATGCTGAATGTTACAGCAGAGCAGCAAATGGAACTCCAAGGCAGTTGTTAGCTACAAGACAAATTTCACAGTGATGTTTGCTCTGATGTATTAGTGAGTGAACTCAAATAAAGCTCATGGATTTTCATAGGACTTAAACTAGGGAGAAAAAATCTCTTCAGAGAAGAAAAACTTTAAACACTTAGCCAGGAGGAAACAGCTTGGAGACAGTTCATGCTTAAGGCTGCATATGCATTTTACACAAAGCTGATGGATAAGAAGCAGACATGACCTAAGGATCAAGGACTGGAAAAAGACCCTCCCCTTTGCCAGATGAAATTCTGAATCAGTAGGCTGGATATTCCCACACTGTGTTGCATGTAAGCCAGGCAAAAACAATCTCAACCATTTCTAGTTTGCCTGTGTCAAGGATATTTTATAAATCAGAATAAAAACCTTCACGCAGCTGCTCATGTCACTGGCCAGTACCTTATTGATGTGTGGAGCTGTCTCCAGCTCCCAGGCCTCCCCTGCTGTTCTTCTCATGTGCCTGCAGGAAATTAATTAGTCTGGGACACATATTTCTGAAAAGACCATGGGCAAAATGTCATTAGGGGAAGGGAGATGTTGAGATAGGGATGTGCCTTAGATGGCTGGGGCATTGTTTTTGGAGAACCAGTTTGGGAAGGAGAAGGCATAGAGGACAATGTGTGGAGCTTTCACCTCTGTGTTGGGGGTCCTAAGGAGTTAGAGGGCTGTGTAGCTGAATGGTGGGAATGCAATAAGGTAAACAGAGCTGGGCTTGGAGGAAAATGATGATAATAGTTCAGGTGATGATGTTTACAGACCTGAATTTAGGCTTGGGAGGAACACAGAAAGCTGCTTCCAACAGTGGTAGCCAAAAATGACATTTGGGAAACCATGCATAAAGGCAGAGAACCAGGACTCCTCTTGCCCTTTGAATTTAGACTCTTGCATTTCTTTGTGCATAGCAGTAGTAATTTTAAAAGGGGGGGAGGTGCCTCTCTGTAACTGGAGTCTCTTGGAAAGAGTCTCAAAAAGAAATCTCCTCAGACCAAAGAAGGAAGTGCAGTGTTGAACCCATGCCTAAAAACACCACTGAAACATTAAAGGTGAAAAAGAACATACAACCATTGCTTTTGAAATTTCAGGTTGACTTAGGAGGCCAAAATCAGAGATTTCAATTCACAGGGGTTTATTAAGTTAGGGGGTACAACAGACTTCCCAGATCACTTTCTCAGGAGTCACCTATGTTGTAGTTAAATATTTGTTCACAGAGAGTTAACTGAGAGGCAGAATGTGAATCATAAAAAACACTTTGTTCTTGGCTTCTGGTTGTCCTTTTCAAAGATAAAAACTTTTGTCTACAAACTGGAGTAGGAAACAAAGTCATTTATGTATGCCAAATGATTTTTCTCCAGGGAAAAACAACATTTGAGGAGTTCAATGTATTTTTCCAAAAACTGAAAGCCAGAATAAGCACATGGTATTCTTCAGAACAATAACAGAAATCATCATAGATATCACCAAAAATAATAATGAAAATTATATAAACTCAGGGTTAGAATAATGTTATTACATATTTATGAAATGATATTACAATTGGTTTCAAATCCACTAGGCAGAGCAAGGGTGAACATCAAGGCATTTACTGGAAGATGATGGACATGCTAATCAGTTCTAGTCATAGAATCATAGGATGGTCTGTGTTGGAAGAGACCTTTAAGATCACCTGATTCCAGCCGCCCTGCTGTGGGGAGGGACACCTTTCACTAGACCAGGTTGCTCAGAATGGTTTCTGAGACAGATTTTCCAAGTGAGTTCTTAAAGTCATCTCATTCATTTAATACTGGAAAAACATTCCAAAAGCTTTTCTGGACCTTGTTGCAGTCTGTTAAGGTGGCAGATCTAATGGATCAAAAGCAGCATGGCCGGCAGGTCAAGGGAGGTGCTTATGCCTCACTACTCCACTCTTGTGAGATCCCACCTGGAATGCTGTGTCCAAATCTGGGGTCTGCAGCAAGGAAAGACATGAACATGCTGGAGCAGGTTCAGAGGAGGACACAAAGATGATCAAAGGTCTGGAACACTTCTCCTATGAACATGTGCTGAGAGAGTCAGTACTTAAAGGTGGTACTTGTGAGAAAGATGGCAACAGACTTTTCAGTGGGGCCTGTTGCACTAGGACAAGGGGATATGGCTTTAAACTAAAATAGGGTAGATTTAAAATAGATAGAAGGAAGGGATTTTTATGATAATGGCAAAACACTGGAACAGGTTCTCCGGAGAGGTGGTCAATGCCCCATCCCTAAAATCATTCAAGGCCAGGTTGAACAGGACTCTAAGCAAATTTGTCTAGTTGAAGATGTGCCTGATACATGCAGGGGGGTTGGACTAGATGAATTTTAAAGGTGTCTTCCAACACAAACTATTCTATAATTCTATAATCTCCCTTGAGAACATATTCTGTAAGTTAGATCCTCATTGAAGCCAGAGCTCAGCAGGGGCTTTATCACCAAGCCATTAGGAAATCTCATTTTATTACTGGTATACTCAGACTATGTCATTAACATTTTTTTAAACTTAGCAACTAAGGGAATGTAAGAAATTCCCAGTTTTGAGACTTTCTGGTATATGATCTAATCTTTCTCATTTGTTCAAGTAGGTAGGGCTAATTCTAAAAGTTATTAATTGGCATTGTTTTGAAACAAGCCTAGAAGATTTCCCATGAATCTGTTAAAAATAAAAGCTGGGTCAAGTGCCAGTAGCTATTAGTCACAAGCTACTCTGGCTATGTTCTTACTTTTGTCTTGCCTTGCTAGTTTGGAATTCACTTCCAATACATGCACAGAGTTGTTTAGGAAGATGTGTTTTAACTTCCTTGTGCACAGATATGTAGATGAGAAGTTGTGATACTTGTGGGCCCTTTCTGTCTGCAGCCTTGGCAATGGATTAGTGGTAAAGAACAAGATAGTCTATATGTCCTTTGGCTTTCCAAATGCAAGGGCTCCAAACACTCCACATTGCTACCATGAATCCTCACTGTGACATGCACAGGCCTCCCCCAGCTCTCCCATCCAGGAACTGTAGGGTAGGAGAAACAAGGTGAATAAGGAGATAAGATGAGAAGCAGAGAGACATCTTCACAAATTCATTTGAAATCTCACTGGCTATGCCAGTCTTTTCCCTCTCAAAACATGATCCACAAAAGTCAGCTGTGTCGACATGTCTGAAGGGTTCAAACCTGCCATTCAATCTGCCACCACTACTTACCTTTCTACAAGCCTCAGAAACAGGTGCTTATGCTTTGGCACACCACACTCAGCAGTTTCTTTGCTCTGTATGATTTTTATGCCATTAAAATATGAGTCTTAATGATGGATTTTTTTCCTATGGATTTTTTACAGTGATCATCCACCTTTATACCACATAAAGCCACCATATAAGCCACAGCTTTATACATCTCCCAGCTTGTTTTGTGTTATGAGGGCTATGCTGAACTTCCAGAGCTTCATCTTACTCTACTAAATCAAGACCACAGCTGGCCATTACCACACTGCTCGGGTTAGCTACACAATCCAGCAATCTTCACATGGCTTTACACTGTTTTGTTTTCCTTGTGTAAGAAGGGGAAAGTGACCCAACAGTTTTTGAGCAGTCTGAACTTCTGATTCCCAGTACCAGAATGGCTGATGGTGCCCAAAGGAATCAATAATGGGAAGGACCATTAGCTAAATATTTCTGAGAAAACAATCCTTAAAGGCCTCATTAGCAGTGCTGACTTTTAACAGTCTCATGCACTTAAGTTTGTAGTCAGTCATGTTTGAACAATCTTCTTCATAACTATGTTGAATGCAGTCAGATTCTTCAACCATGTCTCAAGACTTCATGAAAAACTGAGTGCTTGTAAGCAAGGCCAAAAGTTTAATACATTTGATTTTCAAAATATCAGAAGAGTGGGAGCGATTTTATTTCTCAGTGTCTGACTTTAAACATAGTCTCTCTAGGTATTCCCATTACTTGGAATGTTGTTTTTCTGAAAAATGCCAGAGAGCCTGATCAAGGTGTGTATTGGTGACATAGCTTGACTCAGCTGGGGGGAATTTTAACAAGAATGCTGGCAGGCAAAGCAGTTTCACTGCCAGCTATACCAGAACACACAATAAATATAACCTGACAGAATTTGTTTTGACAGAAAGCCAAGAAGTGAGGCCAGTTGCTTACAGTTGGCAAGAAACATGGAGACAATAACATGTTTGCTTGAAGTGTAGAGAAAAATGGCCAGGATTTAACACTGGGAGACTCAGGATATGAGCGTCCTTACACCTCAGGTACTTGTTTCTTTGAGATGTTTTCTCTCTTTTCTTAAAATAAAATAAAATAAGAAAAAGAGACAGGAGTCATAAATTAGAAGCTGTCTTCAGGGATGACCTAGAATTTGAAGGGTTCACTTCGAATCTGGACTAGAATACAGCATATGGCAGCATATAGGCATTTCAAGATGTGGATGGATGCCTAGAGCAGTTTGCCTATCTCCTGTGAAAGTCTTTCAGTTCAAACAGGTTTCCTCCTCTTGGTTTCTTTCCAGCCCTTACCAGGAAAATTTTCCATCTCCTGTGTTAGATCATTCTGCCTTGCAAATCTTGTGATGATATTGGAGAAATAAAAAACAGGCTGGGTGAACCATTTTGGATGGTCTGGAAAGAGGGAAAACAGGGTGCAAAAATAAAATGTCAAACTGCAAGGCACATGGGGACAAATAAGAACAAAAGTCACAGATTCTTGACACAGGTCACGGGGACAGACTTTCCTGCCTTGTGCCTTGTGCTTGGCTGTGTTCCCACCTGGACTTTGTGAGCAGAAGTCCTTAGAGAGCTCTCCTCGTGAGAACCATCACCTTGCACAGGAGTGACTGATGAGGGTCAGCCAGCAAAGCAAGAACTACTTTGGGAACTTCACTGGATATTTAGCTGAATATGCTGTAGTCCCTGGGCATGGCTTAGCTCTCATACCCGCAAGGTAAATGTTGTTTATTAGATCATGGACACTTCCAAAGATGGATTCTCCTTCACCCAGTTGCTCTCTTGGTGCAGCATTTGGCACCAAAGAACAGTGGTCACCATGTAAGAAGAAAATGTGAGAAGAAAGCTTCCAGACCTTCAAAAGGACACTCCTCCCCCAGCACATTGCTTTCTTCTGGAAGTTCATTAAATGATATCATCCTGCCCTTCTGGGAACTGTGTGGAAAAGTAGGCATCCAGCCAAGGTCTAATTCTACATTGAACTAGGCAGAGAGCAAAGGAGAGGTTTAAAGGCTTAGACTGCACTGAGCTGGATGATTTTTCTGAAGCAAGTTGGGGAAGGGGCCCATAAATTTCTCTGACAGAGGAGCAGTGGAGGTTGTGACCTGGGGCAGGGAGCAGCCCTGTTCAGCTGAGTGGCAGTCTCATGTCCCTGTGCTGCTGTAAATGGAAGAGGATATCTGTCCATGGCTTGACACGAGTAAATTTTTTCAAAAACCATCATAGTTAAGATAGCAATGCTTTTAGCTCTACAGAAGGTACACTTGCAACACACCAAGCTGTTAGCTTTCCCAGGAGGAAAACTGGAAGTTTTGCCTAACTGGGCAACACAGATGCTCAGGACAACAATGTGAGACCCAGGCTGTGCATACCTTACAGGGCTCAATGCTGAGCAATCTGTGGCCATATCAATGCTGGCAGCTTTCTTGCAGGACTGCATTCACAGGCCACTACAGTATTCACTGCCCAGAGTTAGCTGCAAGGTCTTCATCTTCTGACCCTTGGTGTAATGTTGACTTGGTCAAGAGCAGCAAAGATAGAGCTTCAACAAGAAATTGAAGTCAAACATAAGAGAGAGGTTGTGATGGTGAATCTGATCTCACAGAGGTGTGGGTTGCAGTGTTTCAGTGCAAATGATAAATGCATTTAAAAGCTGAAGTTTTACTGTAAATTAGTGGTGCTTGAACTTCTGAAAACCTAAGGCATTTTGAAATGGCTCTGAAGCCTCCTGTGCTTTTCAAAATGCCACCAGCATTGGCTTACATGCCCAGCCTATGGGACTGCCAGGCTCTCACGTCAACCCTGGTGGTCTCCACTTTACTGCTCAAAATAGTCAGTAAAAACCTGGCTTCAAAATCAGTATACTTTCCTGACTCTGGCTGTTCTGAGAAAAGTCCTGTTCTCGTGGAGGGAGTCTACCTCAAAGATATTACTTCAACAGTATTACTTCCATATTTATATTGGAAGAGAAAAAGGAGAATTTGGCCTGGTTTAGTCACATGTGCAATTGTTATGGTTAATGTCAGATTCAGGAGATTGGAGCCAGGAAGATATAAAAATAGAATAAAATTTATGTAATGTCTGCTTTTGGGTAATAACAGGTTTTTAAAGTATGCCTCTTCCTGATTAAATCAAACCTTTTCTTTTCAGTGAGGTTGACCTCTTTGTGAAACAGAAGGGCATACACATTAGGAGGACAGCTCTACAGAGTTTGGAGCTGTAAAATAAAATTCCATTTAAATTCTGTATAGTTAGATATTTTCTTACTGAAATGAATTTCTGTTTCCATAGAAAAGCAGAAGGGACAATGCATCCTTGCTCCCAGCAGACTTGCCAGGCGTGCTGTCTCCACCCAAGCTGACCCTTGGTGTCTCCGTGCTGGTACCCAGCACTCCCTCAGAACCTGCATTTCTGCTGATTAGGATGATGTTCTACAACTTCCTATCCTGTGGAGGGTGTTGTGTTGGGCAAGGGCTGGCTGTTCCCTGGGTCTGGGAGCCTTGGAACTCACAGGGAACAGGGTGGCAAGGCATGATCTCACCAGCCAGAGCCCATCCCTAGCAAGGACCAGGGCAGCCTGGAGATGGCCAGAAGCAACCATGGCATCCAAGGCCAGACCAGAATATCAGCTTGTGGATGGGGGTCAGCTGGGCAGAAATGGGGTCCTGGGCCATGGGCAGGGTAACAGGACACCCCAGGAGAGGCTGGCAGGGGTTTCAGCGATGTCAGTGCCTGCAGGACTCTGGGAGGTTGCAGGCTGTACTTATTCCAAGAAGAAGAAAGCATTGTGATCCTGGTCTGGCAGCATAAGTTCAGTCTACACATACACAACAGTTTTCAGCACAAGGCATTCAAATGTTTGTTTAATTCCATATGGATCTTTATGCCTCTCCCCACTGAAGCATTCACTGAGCCACGTAGACAACCTGTGTCCTTCAGAATTTTGTCTTGCTTTCATCTGTCTCCTAATGAGAACCATTTCTATGTTGGACTGTTTGGATTTGTAGAGTCTCAGTCCAACTTGTTTAGAGTGTGTTTAATACATGAATTGCCATGTACTGTAAAGTGTCAATCTTGCTTATTTGAAAAAAACATTGGATTGTTCTTACAACACATTGTAAAAATCTAAAATCTGTTTTAAGAGCTCTTTCCTGTTGAAATAACACTGACAATTTTTTTTTCCTCTGTATTTCTGATTTGGACAATTCAGGCAGGCAGTTTTAAATTTTCAAGTAAAAAGCTTATGAAGAAAATGCAACTATTATCTAATTTATTTGTTTTCTAATTTTTACAAACCTGAAAGTGAAAAACTCATGCTGTTATATAGAACTCTATCAACCTGTTTGGTTAACTACTGTAGAATACTGTATATCTTAATCACAGTGTGTCCTGACAAGTCTTTAGAAAGAGAGAGGAGAGGAGAGGAGAGGA
>VYXD01012026.1:1854692-1874199 GCA_013397195.1 Hylia prasina | reverse complement strand
GGAGAGGAGAGGAGAGGAGTTCGTCTTCTTTTGTTTGATACAAATTTGTCTGACACAAATTTGTCTGACACAAATTCACTTAAAAGAAAGACAGTTTTTCTTGTGATATAATAACTTCAATTTGATACACATAATCATTTGTCAATCTTCTTCTGTGTGTATTGAAATCAAATGCAAATCTCTCTTTTATTAGTGGCATTTGATCAAATTCACAGAGAGGAAGAAAGAAAACAGAACACAGAGTTTTCGTTTCGGAGATCTAATTTCTGTTCCTCGATCAGAAATGTCTATTCTGTGGCAATTATTTAATCTTACATGATTCTATTTCTTCACCAGTAAAACAACAACATCAATAATGTCAGGGGTAATATTGCTCTATTGATGTAAAAGCAGGTAATTTCAAGAGCACTTTTCAGATTTTGCTTTTAAGAAGTGCCATTTTATATTTCAAATCAATTCTCTCATGGGAGATTAAAATGGATGAAGTCAGCATAATTCTTGCAGGTTTTTTTATTACAGTGCAGATGAGGTCTAGCATCTGATAACCAGTCATTTCTGACAGAAAGTGTTTCCTCACTTAAGTTCTTGCAACAATAATTGGTCTGGTTTCTTTTGAAATCCATCCTGCCTGGGAAGTGTTTGTTTCCTTGGGTTCCTCCAGGGAACAGCACAAAAAAGCTGCAGCTGTCAGTCAACATGCCACTCTTCAGTAGGAAACTGTGGCCTTTGTCTGGTAAGGGGCAAGTTTTACTTTGCATGCAGTGGGATGTGATTTCAACACAGTCTCCATGGGACATAAGTGGGCATTCCCAGATGGTCTGAAGGTCACAGAGTGTTTAGCAACCAGTTAAATCTCATTTTCACTTTAATTTCCCCTGATCTCAGTCTGTCAACAAGTTCCACCTTACCTTGAATCACAGAGTGTTAGAGTCACCTTAGGATGTCCCCAATCCAGCTGGCCTTCCCCTCACTGCCTGAGATGCTCTGGCAATAGCCCAGCTGGAGCCGTGTGACCCACACTGCAGCACTGTGTGCACAGCCAGGAGGGTCCATTGGGTCACCCCCAGCTGAGGGATGCCCTGTGCCCGGGCAGGGTCCAGACACACATCTCAGGGCTTCCCCTGGGGAAGGAGCAGACACAGGTAGCACACAGTCCTACCCATGGGTGACACAGTCTTGGGGTGCAGCTGCAGTGCAAACACGACCCCAGGGAGTGGTATGTACTGGGTTATGCCAAAATACATGTGTTTCCTATAAAGAGAAGTGATTGTAGGGAACCCTTTGCACAATTCCATAATCAGTGAATAAAATAATCTGTTATTGTAGTGTCCAGAGTTTTGCTTGAGCTTCTCTCAAGTAAATCCAGATATAATTTACAACAATGACAATAAATTCAGTGTTATTTTGCAGTTGCAACTCCATGGCAGCAGACTGCCATGAGTCTTTTTGTATTTTAAACAGTGACCTTGATTTAAATTTACTTAAGAAATTCTGGCAAGTCTGAGACAAGCAGTATGCCAGAATCACTTCTAATGATCTGTCCCCCAGAAATTTTGTTACATAATTGTTAATACAAATAAAATATATATAAAAAAAGGAGTCGTGTAGGGCTGAGAGCATATCAGCTCCAAATTTCCATCAGGGTAAAAGGGTTTTGCAATTTCCACTTTAATGGAAACCTACAGAGATTCAGAACATATTGACTTGCAAATAAAGTTGAAATACATAAAACATGGAGAAGCTTTCTCTTGCCTTGGTTAAAATGACCTTTCTTTCTTTCTATTTAAGTTTTATGGTATGGAATCAAGATGTAAAACAGAAAAAATTATTATAATTTAAAGTCTTTCAGATCAGTTCAGGCAGTCACTTTTCCCTCAGCCAGGCCATATTTTCATCACAGAAAAATAAGTGTATGTATACATGTGTGTATGCATACATGCACATATATATCCTTACATTTACCAGCCAAAGGACTCCTGATTTCACTTAGCTTTTCTTCAGTTCCCTGGGGCGTGGTGGATACTTTTATGTAAAATATATTATTAATTTTTTTTTTAATTTTACTTTGACTGATGGAATTAATTTTCTTTAATTCAGATCTATTCTCTGATGGCCTAAATTACAATGTACTTAGATTTGTTTCTAGCTGATAAACAGTAAGCTGACATACAATAAGCTGTTTTGTTGGTTTTATCTTTGTTTTAGTTATCTTCATTGAGCACTGCAGAAAATTCTAATTTGATATTTGTGATTTTGTTTATTGCTTAAATTACCCTGTCTGGGACAGGTAATTGCAATTGAAAACTCTCCTATGCTCAAAAGTCATGTCTTTCCTGCTTAGAATTCTCCTTTTCTACCTGTGAGATGCTGTGCTTTCTTATGAATCTTCTCTTTTTCCTCTGTCTTTAGAAAAGTTTGAATGTACGTCTGTTCAAATATGTATATATTTGTACACACACTGTAAAACTAAAAAAAAAGTCTCATAAATTTATCAGCTCATGGGAAAGAATATCATAACATTTCATTTGGAGGCAATTTTCTTGGCATAGCTGCTCTTTTATGGTTTTTATCTATTCTGCTTATTTTGTTAATGCAGGAAACTAGGTCTCTGCAGAAGTTCATAAGCCACTGCTGTTCCTTCTCAATAAAATTAATTGCTGTCCCAACTTGTTCTCTTGGGGCAATTATGAAATCAACTGTAACAGTCATTTCATTATGTCTGTTTTGGGATGAATGTTACCTGTGGAGGACTCTGGTACCCTTCTAGCCCTGTTCCCTCTGTCTCGGGCAGTGTCCTGCAGCAGGCTCTTGCACAGGGGATGTGGGCAGCACAGAGATGCTTGCCACAGGGTTATCTGCCTGCTTCCTCTTCCAAACTGAGATACTTTTTGAATCCTTGCTTTCTTGTCAGCCTTGTTGGATCCTTTATCCATAAACATGACAGGAGCTTAAACTCTGGCTTTTCACAACATTTCTCGTAACTGGTAAATTTGTTAAATTAATTATGCACAGAATGCATTTGTTTCCTGAAATCCTCTTTATCCCCCTTAAATCTTTTTAACTAATAATTTCATTCGGTTCCTTCTATTTCTTGCTTTAAGAGACAGTGATTAATCTGTTCATTAGTTTCTTTCTCAGAAAGGTAGTAAAATTATGATAGCCACAGCTTTTTCTGTTTTGAGTATTATAAATTTGCAATTTAAATATCTAGTCATTTACTGGTCCACCAAATTGTAAGAGCTGTTTTCCTGTAGTGTATTAACATCAGTAAGCAAGATTCTGAAAGACACACAAGAACAGTTTTCATGTTATGTCCTCAGGTCAGCATAAACCCATCATCTCTCACAAAGATGCAGAAGTACAGCTGCAAAAGATGCAGCTGCCTGAATTGTGTTATCTGGCCTCAGCCCACTGTAGCAATTGTCATTCTGCTAGACTTAAAAGCCAAGGGAAGTAGCATATATAAGGTTTTTCTAGGTGACATCAGTGGCTCTTATAGGAAGGAAAAAAACCGTTTGAGTTCATCAAAGCTGCATAAACTATGTGCTAGCTACAAACAGCTCAAAGGACAGCCTTTCAAATACTCCATAAAATACTGCTTTCATTGGCACACTTTTAACAAAACAATCATGATTTTTTAATACAGATGTGTCTCATTCAAAACCTAGTTTATTTATCTGTTTTGACCTCAGACTGTCAGATTGTCCAGGCCCTTGTTTTGCTGCTCACGAGCAGCCAGGTGTACACAGTGGTGTGACTGGTGACTACATGTCACAGCCACAGTGCTGGCTGGGTTACAGCGTGGTGACACTGCCACTGCCTGTCAGGGTGGCTTTCCCTCTCCTCCTCCTCCTCCTCCTCCTCCTGTGCCTGCCAGCACAGAGCTCCCCTCTCCTTGCTGGGCCCCTGACACTGCTGAGCTCTCCTACCAGCAACAGGAACCCAAAGGTCAAAATCTGTCCTGCTCCCATCAGGCACGTGAGGAAAAGACCCTTTCCCCCTTTGTTCCCTGTCTCTTGGGATGTGGATTTCCTTGGGTTTTTGCTTTAATTGCTGGACATGAGGCTGAAGGTGAGGGGAAAGGAGAGATACAGCAGCATGTGAAGGAAGCCCAGAAGCACCCAGGGCCACCACCTTGGTGCACTTCTGTTCCTCCAGAGCTTATGTTCCTCCATGCCCATATGGGACAGAAAAGGGCACCTGTCCAAAAAGTGGTGTGGTAGCAGGAAGGTGATAATGAGAAGGCTTCTTTCCTCTGTGTGATACTGTAGCTGGCTGAGTTAAAAGATGGTTGGGAAAAGTCCTTAAATGGAAATCTCAGACATGGAACTTGCTTTTCCTGCCAGAAATCTGGCTGGAGTAGAGTGTTTGTTGTGGTGAATGTTGAAGTTGTGGTGAGCCCAGATGTCATAGTCACTTCTCCCTGTTTGGAGTCTGTCTTCAGACCCTGGAAAGGATGCAGTAGGCCAGCAGTTACAGAGGAGGAACCTTTTGGAAGGCTGCAGGATCTAGGGCATAGCCACAAGCCTCATGCACTATCGCTGCCTTGCCTTTAACTGTGGGCTTCTGAAGACAAGTTCTCTCTTCTGAGCCCTGGAAACTGAGCTGCTTGTATACAAGAAATCATAGCCAAAATAGCCTCCTCTCCAGAGACCCTTGGCTGTGGACAGGGGCAGCAATGACTCACCCTTGACTATTAGCAAATATAGTGGGTTTGGCAAAAAAAAGGATCCCATTTCCCGAAGTTTTTCTGGTTTGGAGTTTGATCTCTAAGCTGTAGGCTTTCTTTTTTCCACAATTTTTTCAACCTTCCATGTTTCTGCCTTGTTGATGTCTGCTGCAGGCCCAAAAGCATGAAGATCTGGAAAGCTGCTGGGGCAGCCAACATCTGTGTGTAGTGGGGGGCACAGACACAATGCTGCTGCTGTTTCCTGATTACAAATGGTCAGTAGCTCAGCTTGCTTTTGGAATCTGAGAGGGAATAGTGAATGTAGCCAGAGAATGTAGCAAGAGGTTGTGCAAGTCTCCCTGGGTTAAGCAAATGGAGTTTGTGCTCTTGCCTGGAGGAATATCTATATTCCAAGAGTGGGCAGTAGACAGGCTCATCCAAGGTGCAGCACGACATGGCTGAGGCTCCTCAGCCTTCTCACCTGCAAAGGCAGCTAAAATCACAGTGGGCAGAGGCCAGATGGAGGCTTTGTGCAGAATCCCTCTTGCCCATGAACTTGCACCATGTCTCAGAAACAGCAGACAGCTCAGGAATCCTGAGGTCTGTCTGACTGCACACATGCCTGTTTACCATCCTGGTCTAGTCTAAATACCAGGAAAAGGCCAAGGGCACATGAAGTCCAATAAGACCATTTGAGAGTTACCAATGCTGTTCTCTCCATGAAAACAACAGAAATTTATTGAAGGGCATCTGTTCCCTTCAGCTCACTGCTTGCGTCTTGCTATGGCCTGTCTGGTCTTCATCCTGTTGGATAATGCAGCTCCAGTGTACTAGGGGATTTCATTGCTCATGGTCTTCCCTCATTCTGATTTACTTTCATCACAGGCTAAAGCTTGTAAACCTTTGACTCCTGTTTACAAATAGACAGACTGGATAATATTAGCAAACATAAACAGTCCTCTCCATGAAAATCCTATTTTAAACAGAGATTTGTAAAGACCAATTTTATCTCTGCCATCTGTAACTGGTTAAAATTCCAATTGTTTTTTTCTTAAAAAGGACTTGGATAGTAAGCATGAGGTACATTAAAACCAATATAAGCTGTAGCCTTTTATTAAGAGTTTAGAAAAGAATCTAATAGAGACCTGGGTTATCTGCAGCCTCCAAATAGTACTGAAAAAGCAATGGTGCTTTCAGTTCTCATAGGTGATTTTTTTTTCTTCTTTTAAATTCTGTGATATATTTTTCTAACATTTATGCACAAACTTGCATTTGTTTATCTTCAAATAATTTATTAGATGAATGCCAGATCCTTAGTTGACGTTTTAATTAATCCAGAATCAGTCAGTTTATTTTTATTTGCCCCAAGCTGGAATAAGGAGTTATGTAAACTAAGGATATAGTCAGTCTCTCCCTGCAAAAACCTGTGTACCAATTTAAAATGTAACTATCCCTCTTCACTTTGTTGCTGCCGCTCTGCTGGGGCTCGCTTACCTTGTAGATTTTCCACTTCCATAGGCTGTTTAACCCATCTGACAATAAATCATTGGCATTCTTTGCTATCCAGTACTGTTGTGTAGGGGAAAGTAAGAGCCAGAAGGGTAAGGGAAGGTTTCCCTGTGGTAAATGTCTGACTGAGGCACAGTGCAATGGACCCATTCCTGGTGGTTGGACCCACCAGAATCAGCTGTTTGAGCTCTGGGCTTTGCATGGCTGCAGGCACACACTCCTCCACTGCCCCTTCTGCAGATGTGGCCTTGAGTGGGAGATCTCGGGTGGAGACTTCATAAAGCACCTCATCAGGATTCACCAGATGTATTTGTCAAAAGTTTGGGATTCTGGCATGGCTGATACATCATCCTTTCCTTCTGACCAATTTGCAACTGGGGCAGGTGAAAATGATTTCTATCCATTGCCGTTGTCTGCTCGGTGAATGGGAGCCAAAGAGCTGAAAGTATCCAGATGGGTGCTTGTGCTGGTCTAATTAAATCAGTTTTGAAACATCTCTTTAGGCTGTGGGCAGATGTTCTATTTGTAGAGAGCTGTGCCAGATGAGGATTACAAGCCACGCTGCTGGAGGTTATTGCCCTCACAGCTCTGCTGGCACAACCATCCCAGATCCTCTTCAGCTGACTCAGGGTGCAGATGTGCACTTGGGGGTGGTGACAGGAGAGGTCACTACCTGCCTGCCCACACTGGCTCCTGGGCACACAGTCAGCTCTGCTGAGTGCTCCAAATGCATCTCCTCTTTCAGTCTGTCAGTCAAAGTCAGTCCAGTGGGAATAGCTCTGGTTCATTGTGTCTGTCAGGGGGTGAGGAGCCCTAACTAGCCAGGGGACAGCATGGGAACACAGGGGACAAGCTGGGGTTGGCACAGCTGGATCTGGAGAAGGACATCTATTTGCAGCTTTCCTGTGTTGGGGTGGGAGCAGGAACCTGTGCCACTGCTGGTCATGGTGCGTGGCCTCTGGGTGAGGAGTTTTGGAGAATGGCAGGGACTCAATGTCTTTGGACTGCTCATTTACAAAGGTCATGGCATTGGCTTGAACTAGGCCTGTGGGGATGCTGAGGGTTTGTCAGAGGCAGTCCAATCCAAACACGGAAGCTTTTCTCATCAAGCTGTTATATTTTTACCAAATGTGTTAATGTGTGTACAGACAAAGTATGAAACAGTGTTGACCAAGTCTGGTGAGCTTAGCTTCACTGGGCCAAAACTATCTCAGGAGATAGCACTGGACTTTTTATGTAACCTACAGGTCAACTGTGACAAACATATTTTGTTTATTGCTTTTTGTATCTTAAACTCTATCTGCATTAGGAAATATATTTATTCTCATGACTATTCTCCGTTAAAATGTGTTAGGTTAAAAGCAACTTAAATCCCTTACAAAGTCCATCTTCCATTAAAAGGTAGAAAAAATGTCACTGTTGTTTATGGTGCTGTCTGGCTTTCCTTAACTCTCAGAGGCAGTTTTTAATTAAGGATATATGGTGCAGTCCTTCATCACTGCCCTTGCTAGAGAATTATTTCTTTTGATTGTGCTTTTAAAGATCATTGCTATATGCAGAAATCAGTCCCTATCTGTGTGTTCTGAGAAAAGGTGGCTGAAAATAACCCCAGCTCTAAGTCCCATCCCTGCCGTCCTCTCTCAGAGTTGCTTGTCCTCCCTGGAGGTGTCTAGCCCAGTGGAGCAGCCAGCTCCCTTCTCCAAGGCACCTGCTTGTTTCCTCAGGAAACAAATTAGTAATATTCTCTGTACATGGCTTGCTTCCTCACTCCTCATAGTTTCCTTCTCACTCTCCAAGCAGTGAAAAAAGTGTTCCCTATTCCACAGACACACTGCATATACGTAAGCTGAGAGCGGTCCTGAGGATATCCATTTACTTATCTCTTTTTTTCAGACCACTTCTTACTGCAGCTTTCCAGAGTTTTAGCAGCTCACAGCCATCCAAGTGAAACAGCAGCAACAGGAGCAGCAAAATAACAAGAAGCACAAGCAGCCCTAAGCAGGGCAGGAGTTGTCAGAGCAGGAGCGGGATTTGTTGTGGCACTGGGTAGCACACTGGGGCAGAGCCTGGCATCTGATTTTCTGCAACCACTAGATGGCACAAAAAAATGCTGCTGTAGCATCAGCTTGTTCCAGGAAAATGCCTTAAGCGTCAGGCTCATGCCGCGGTTAAAGGGGATTCTTATGTCCCTTAAATTCAAAGGCACATTTTAATGTTTCTCTTAGATGCAAGAATGTATTGGTTGGAGTCATCCTGTTGAGTGGAGGTTAATCTTAACGACAAAATTCAGCTTCAAATATCAAGCACTGCTGGAGTCAGTGCCTTTCACATGTGGCGGGTTACACAGCAGAAATGAGGGGAAGGGAGGTTGCTCTAATTGCATTACAGGACCAGGCACTAAGAAAAATCATCAGTTCTCATCCTAGTGCTGATAACAATTCTCTTTTTAGCTTTGTGCAAATCACATAATCCTCTTCATTTCTCTATTTCCATATGGAGGGCAATGATTTCCTGCCCTGCAGTGGTACCAGAGGAGTTAATTAATACTCATAAAGCACAAACAGAGAGAAGAAAAACATAACTGTTGTAAGCTATTTGCAAAGGAGAGATGTCCTGGTCTGTCCATCCTGCACCATCCTGCTATTTCTGAGACACCGTGATGGTTATAATATGATGATAGAGTATGGATAAAATATAAAACATAATGAAAGAAATACTTTGTTTTTGTTGCTGTTGTGTTTGCAGTGTAATTCATGATGGAAATTTCATGTTGAGTGAAAACAGCCTGGCTGCTGCTCTCCAAGGCCCTCTCTGAGTCAAAGAAACAGCCAGATGCTGAGGGATGGTGACTTGCATGACCTGGTCCCCACCCAAAGTCCAGCTTGCCTCCAACTGAGGGAAGGAAGCTTTGGCCCAGTCTCTGGTTTGGTTATTAATTCATAATTAAAGCCCCTAGCTACTCAGAGTACTTTGCAGCCTCTGTGAAAGGCAACCAGCTCTGTGAAAGGAGCTGGTGCTGGACTTCTCAGTACCAGAGACACATGCAGCTCCTGAAGCAGAGGAAGGAAACAAAGATGATGAAGGGACTGGAGCATCTCTCTTCTGGGGAAAGGCTGAAGAAGCTGGGTCTGTTAAGTCTGGAGAAGAGAAAACTGAGAGGGGAGCTCATCAATGTCTGTCAGTATCTGAAGGGAGGGTGACAGGAGGATGGACCCAGGCTCTGCTCAGCGCTGCCAAGCAATAGGACAAGAGGCAATGGGCAGAGACTGATGCACAGGAAATTCCACCTGAGTATGAGGAAGAATTTCTGTACTGTGCAAGTGACCAAGTGCCAGAACACATTGCCCAGAGAGGCTGTGGAGTCTCCTTCTCAAAGCAGTCTGGACACATCCCGAATAATGTACTTGGGGAATTCTGGTTAAGCAGAGAGCTTGGACTGGAGGACCTCCCTTCCAACCTTACCCATTCTGTGATATGGTAGCATATCTTGTACATCCTCAGGATCAAGATCTTTGGTGATCTTACCACTCAAATATGCAATCTGATCATAATGGCTTCTGATAGCCCAGACAATAAACTAAGGCGTTTCTGAACACTATTAGGAGCTAAGTGAAAAGCATAAGGATGCCATTGTAAATCATTAGCAACTGGGAAAATCTCACCACAGCAGTTGGTATGACTGTTGTGCTCATGAGATGACGTATTTCCTTTTCTCTTAATATTGAGTATAGTGGATATGGATACCCTAAGGAGAGACAAAGGATTTTACAGGGTGTACAGGGAACTACTTTTCATCATTTAGAAAGAAAGGGTTTAAAGGTTCAGATAAGGACAGTGCTGAAAAAAGAGAATTTGGCATGATGTCCCTGAGAAAACAAAGAACAATTATTTTCAAGCATACTTCATGCACTGATTTCACTGCCAATGAAAAGAGACTGACCGTGTCTTCCCATAATCACAGAGGGTATTTATGGCATAAATGTAATTTTGGTTTATCTGAAACTGAGTTTTATCAGCTGTCCTTTAGCAAACTGAGAAATCAGGCTGTGAATGAGAGAGACATGAAAACTGTCAGACCAATACAAACCCGACAAAACAAATGATTACTGATTGGACTTGAAGAAAACTGAGAAAAACAGTTTTTATATAAAAAGACACTGGAGTGCTGTAACTGCAGTGCCAAACTGATTTCTAACCACTCACAAGAGCATTGTCTTTGTTTTTCCAGTGATAAATTTAGTTTTGCCGCTTGTCCCCACTGCACATTTTAGTGATAATCTTGGAGATTTTTCAATTTCCATTAAAGATTTTAAACAGTAAATAAAGTGATCTTGGCAACCTGTGGGGGAGTTAATGCACTAGATAGAAGATGTTTTAGATAGAAGGGATTTATCTGTTTTCTCTCTGAAGCCCAGGTGATGGCAAGCACCGCACAGCCTCAGCAGTATCTGGGAGTCCTTCACATGGACTGGCAGATCAAGAGAGATTTCATCAGCATGTTTCCTTGCTGTGCTGCTGCTGTGGTGCCCCTGTGCCTGTGTTTCCCTGGCTGAGATTCATTACCCTTGGTAAAGCAGGGGTCATATGGCAGCCCCTGTCCCCTGTAGTGAGGAGTTTACTGTGTATGTGCAGGGTCAGGAGACCCAGCATGTGCTGTAAAACCTGCCAGCCCAAGGTAGGACAGATCTGCAGTGTTCATACACCAGGTGAGTGCTGAGAAGGCCCTTGGGTCTTCTGTAGGAGCCTGCTGTGGTAGAGGAGATGTGGCAGGAGGGAGACAAGGAGCAAGAACAGGCTGGTGCTGCCTCCAGGGGTATTGCAAGGTCCCTTTGGGAGTGGACTGAGTTAGGCTGATGCAGGCATTTAATTGTGCTGCCATTTAATTATCCCCAGAGTTGAATACTCTGGTGTGGAAAAAAGTATCTTAACTTCCAGCTTTGAATGTCAGCATTATGATCATAATCCTTTGGGATCCATGGCTTGCTGTTTCTCAAAGCCAGGTCTTGCTCCCATTCACCAAGTGAGTACAGTGCTCTCCTCCTGGCCAGAGACTACATGAGGCAGTGAGCTATCATGGAAACCTGTAGAAAGTGTTTTATTATCCTAAAAAAACCCCTTTATATAGGAAATATAGTAACAGACTCATCAACAGTACTGACTTTTAGCTCTTAGCACCATTTTCTTCCAAATAACTAGCCTTCAGATACTGGGATTTTTTGATATACTGAAATCTTGGTATGTTGATACTTCTCTAAATGGATCAAGATGCATCTCAAACAATAATAAATCAATAGTAAATTACAGATAATTTTAGTTTAAAAAATATCAAGATGGGATTGAAAGTTAGAGAAATTAAATGAAAAGGAAGAAAAATACCATAAAGAAGCTCGAGCACTTGACAAACAGCTATTAGACTTCAGAGATGCCTTTATTCTTGCTGCTCAGGGAATGGACTTATTTTTCCCACGAAGAACATTCACAATACCTTATTTAGTAATATTTCAAGAAGCTTTTTTAGCATCTGGCGTTGAGTACAGTTGTTGCAATGCTCTGGCAGCATGCTATACTGTAAAGCTAACACATTAGCATATTACAGAGCTAAAATCAATTGAAGACTCATGGAATCTTCAATGCAAGGTGTAGCTCCTGTTACGTGCAGCTCCATGGAGGATTTATGCTGTAATGCTATTCTTCTGCTTTCTACTCCTATGACTGAGAGAACTTTTTTTTCTTTTTTTTTTTTTTTAGGTGAAAGGGTCATCAGCTTCAAGTACATTGCACATTTTGCAGTGCATCACTAAGTGGGGGTAGTGATGTGAATCAAGTGATGTATGGGCACTGGTGTGGTTTATAGGATTGTGCAAGCTATAAGGACAGAAGCTGACTTGGATCAGATGTGCAGTATTTTATGAATCATCTTTAATGGCATGAGTAGAACTGGATACAGCCTAATAATAGACCTAGAACATTTTTCTATTTGAGTTTTCTACAAAAATTGCTGTGCAACTGATCTTTAAGTGAAACAGTTTTCCTTAACAGTTTTTAAATACCATCCTGGATAGTGTTAACAAGGTCAATGCAGAGATACAATAATTATTAACAACATTGCTTATAAGAAGCTAAAATATTCTTTTCATAAAGGAGACGGATAAACTGAATTTTGGTTCATGGCATAATTTTTGTTATAAATTCTTTCTTTTTCAAAACTACATGAAATGTTTCTAAATACAGTGATACATTTTGGAGTTTAAAAGGCATGACTCAGAAAGTCTAAGTGACAGCAAAATACTATGACAAATAAAATGAGAAGTTTGGAATACTTCACAAAGTTCACTAAAGACTTTGCAATGGCTGCCCATTTTTATGACCAAGGTGCTCAACGAATACAGCAATAATCACAAAAGACCAAAATAGAGTGTACGGAAATAGTGACACAAGAAAATGCATTTTTAAATTATCCTCAGTAAATGCCATTGTTATTGAACTCTTAATCAGCATTCAGATAGGTTTTAACACACTGCATATATTGTCCATGTCCATTGGGATGTGATGTAAAATCAGTGGGCTGAACTTTAGTTTCATTGGCACTGGTGTAAATCCAGAGGAAATCATCAGACTATGTCATGTTCATTTCCAGTTTTTCAGGGAGTTACCAAACAGAAATTGGTCCGTGTTCCTTGATTCTCTCTTACACGCCTTTGAATAGGAGCTATCATATATAAATCAACAAAAAGATGACTGCTCCATCTTCTCCACTTTTTAATAGGACAAAAAAATCACACCACAATGTTTTTCTTCATGTACCTTCTCAGTAGACCAGCTCTCACTGTGAGAACTACAGAGTACTTCCAGCCTCAAGGGTCCTAGGAAAAATTAACCTGGTGAGTCTGAGAGTAGAAGAAGCATAACTCTGAAATCTGAGGACATCTGCCACCCAAAAGAATGCCTGGGGGTGTGGGAAGTGACACAAAAGTATTTGATCATGGTCAGCTTGAAGTAAGGAGTGTGACAGAGAAAGATGTGAAACGAGAAGAAACTCTCATTGGAGGCCTCCAAGGGCCAGGAACTGGGGTAAATGAAGATTTCAGCGGCAGAAGCAGGAACTATTGTTCAGAATTACAAAAACCAAGTCCTATCCTGGCCCCTTTTGTCTGCCTCAAAGTTCTGCTGTCCAACTTGCACCTTGCTGTGTTTTAGTGTGACAATGCACACAGAGAGAACAGGCTGGGGAGAGCTAAACTCTCCTCCACACCAGTGAAACACTCAGGAATCTGATGTACAGGTGGCTAATTTGTCATATTTCACAGTGAACACTCAGCCTTAATTGGGCATCTGTGGAGCAGACTCACCATTGCCTTACTGAGTGAGTGAACATGCAGTGGTGCCTAGGAAGGGTGTGGTGGGTAAGCACAGTCCAGATGGGAATTGGACCCTACAGAAACAGCATGGCTGAGCAGCTTCAGCCAGACATGGACATTTTGCCATGAATTTCATTACTGTGGATCTGCTCCACTGTCAGCAACAGTCTGTAATGGCAAAGCAAAGATGCTGTTAAGGCCCAGAACTGGTAGAAGAGCTTTGCATTCCTAAATGATTGAATCAAAAGGCACAGCAAAAGCCCCACAGGCAACAAGCCTGGCACAAGGTTTATTTTTACTATGTCAATTCAAGCACTGGAATGTCCTGAATTAATTCCAGAAGGGTTAACACTCTTACACCTGGCCTGGTACCCAGTGCTATGGGTACAGGCTGTATCCTCATTTTCCTTATATTTCAGTTACCAAAACAGCCATGTCTTTCTAGCCTTTTTTAGATCAACATTCCTTTGGAGCCCTGAATTATTGCTCCCTATCTCTTGCTTCTCCTTCCCCTTCCTTGTCTATTCCTGTTCCTAGAAACCTTCCTTTCTCCACTGTGGCTGAGACCCACTGCCACCCAGCTCAAGGCACTGACTGGGCCCCCAGCCTGCTGCAAGTGGGTCCATGTGAGCCCAGATGAACAATTTCTTTTTCCAGTCTTCATCACTTGGTTGTTCACTTGGGGAAGCATTGCCCTGCATTACCTTCAGAGACAGAGACACTGTTTTTGTTCCTCAGAGCAGAGCTCAGCAGCTGACAAACACGTGAGAAACCATTGTACTGACAAAAGGCAGCACTGCCGGCAGCTTCCTGCTTATAAGCAGTCTGAAAGAGTTCAGAGAAAGTGGGAAATGTTAGTAGAAACAAAATTTGTTTACTCTAATCTGCTTTCAGTTTATCTCCTAAAAAATGTACTCTTTAACCAAGACTCACTTTAATCAAGGTCCCATTGCTGAGCAACCACAGTCACCTCTTCTCATGCAAGATAGTAGGACAGACCATGTTGTATTTTATGCTGGATTTTCTTATGCTCCTTTCTGTTGAAAAAACTAAGAGGCCACTACTGGAAAACTCCTTAAGTGTTATGACTTTTCCAAGACCTGCTGTCACAGTGTTCATTTTTTTCCAGTTAACACCACTTTGGCAAGTGAACAGATTAAAACAAGTCCTGCTGCCCTGTAGACATCCACATTTCTTCTTTATCCCATATGTTTTCTCCAAAATGTTCCAGTTCTTTTTCTAAAATCGATTTTGCATCTCCAGCCTAGTCAGGGACTTTTAAAATTTTCTATTTGAAGAGACAAGATGGTTGAAGAAGGAAAGAAGTATTTGTTCAGGAACCAAGACAAAAACTGAAACAGCTGACTCAAGGGCACAGAGAGGCTTTCTGACAATGAAAAGCTTGAAAAGAGCTACTCACTCTGTAGCTGTACCATAAAACATTTCCTTTGCTCAGAGAAGCAATAAAGCATCACAACTATGAACTCATCATAACCTCAGTTTAAATTTTAAATGTATGTCTTTTAAAGGAAAGGAAATACCACCACATAAGCATCTTCTTTAACCCCTCACTAACCATGGGCACAGTTTACCCCTCATAAGTTAGCAAGAATTGACATTTCTGTAGTTCTACTGAGAACCCATTACTCAGCAGCATAACCCAATCTCAGCCACCACAGATGTGTAGTAAGCAGGAAAATTTATTCATTAGATTTATCCTATGTTTATTAACAGCCCAGCTCAGAAAAAGAGTCAGTGACAAAAACCATCTGGAATAAACATAATGGAAAACAAACAATGTAATATATTCCGTCACTCCAGCCTAATTGCACTGTTTGGTGCAAATGCAAGTGACAATTTACAAGCCAAACTCTTATTAAAGGGAAAAATGAGCTGTGCAGGGAAGCACAAATCAAAGTAACTAATCAACACAGGCAACACATTCAGGGATTTAAGAGCCAAGGTACAGCAGTCTTTTATTCCTCTTTGTTTTCAATTTGGGAGACCTGCTGTGATGTTGCAGTACATTATACATTATATATCTACTTATGCAACACTGGGGAGACGCATGCCTCTGACTGTTGTCTAATTTTTCACCATCTACAGCCTGTGACTTTTGTCTTCAAAAGTTCTATCTTATCACTTAAGCTGGGAGCAAGACGCTGTCCGAGGCACCAGGTTTTTTTAAGGTAACTCTCCTCTTTTAGCATATAATGAAAACTTGGAATTAGGGATAAGGTTAGAAAAGGTTCGAGTTAGCTAAAAGCAATGCCAATTTGATCTGAAACAAGTTCTTATTGAGTGAATTGGTCCAGCAAGAGAAAAAGGAAATTCCCTTCCATGCAAGGATCTGAACAGCATATGGCTTCTGTCCATGACCTGTTTCAGCTTCGAAGCTGGAACTGACTCATTAGATGCATCTGGCGTCCCCAGGGAAGCAAGAGAAAACCCTGGCAGCGATAAAGAAAAGATAGTAAAAGCCATCTGAAGCAGAAAACAGCCAAACATCCTGTCTGCACTTGAGCATCATCTTCAGGAATGACATTAGGCACCTGCATGAAAACTGAGCCCTCAAAGACATGACAGTGCTACAATATGTAACACGCTGTTAGTTTAGGGAAAGTACTCCCATGACCTGGAAAATACCAGCTCAGAGCAACAGGGAAAAAATTTAAGACCTCATTACAACAAGGGGCAACCATCTAGTATTATAGTGAAATCAGTATGAGTAAATATGCCCACAGCCCTGACTGTAGAAGCGTGGGTCACAACTTCCATAAATGTAGCAAGATATGATTTATAAAATCCTGCACTGAACAATTCTTTCAGTGATGAGATGCTGAAGAAGGTTTTTCTCAGTCTTTTTTTGGGGGAAAAAAAAAAAAAAGAAAGTGAGGAAGGGCTTAACTGAGGGGAAAAGATGTCAAAAGACCCATATGCTGCTTTATCTGCCACAAGGAAGGAGACCACCATCCCACGTGCAGAGGTGCCTCTCTGGACTTTTACATCCTTCCCTTGTCTGTAAGGAGCCAGGATCCTTTCATAGTTTGGAAATGGCCCTGTAGCTGAAAGAGAGATTGTCTTGAAAACAACATTTATCAATGAGAAGGCATTTCCTATTTCTCCCTGAACTGATATTTTTCTGGAATAGGGTCTAGTGCTCTGTTTCAGGGTCCAGTACGCCCTGAAATGTAGCTTGTTCTCAACCATAAGGTAGTCTTATTCTGAATAAGAAGGCTGATAATATGCACACTTTTGTCATAGCTCATGTCTATGAAAAAATGTCCATACCTTAATTTCTGCACCTGCAGTTTTCAGAAAGGTGTAACTTCCCTTTCTCCTTGAAGAGGTGGTATCATAGATATGTCCACAGTGGGGTATTTCTTTACTTAAGAGACAAGGTGCAAAGTCAGAGAAATACACCCCTGAGAATTCCAAAATTTCAGCACTTCAGAAAAGCCAAAAATTTTATTGCCAGTTAACTATACATCCATCTCTCCAGAGCAACGTTACATCATCTTATTAGCATGCAAATTGAGATGACATAGCTGTTGCTGACTAATTTCAAATATCATATTTACAGAATAGATGCACTGTTGGGATGGTCTTTGGCAACACCTTCCAGGCATCTATTCATGTTGTTGACAAGAAATTGTAATTTTGTCCAACTGGGAAATAATCGTGAGGATGACTCTTCCCCTCATGCACGGAGTTCATGTCTATTCTTAAAAAATATTGTATTTGAGTCACCTGTCAAACCCTACAGGTATTGTGTTCATTTATGTCTCTCATCTTCTAGCTACTATCTTTTAAGCAGAAATCCCCAAAGTTGTAGTTGTTTTTCCTCTCATTTCCACCTAAGCTACAAGAATTTAACTAATGTTCAAAAGTATGTGTAAATAAAAGAAGGATGACTCCACATTTGTAGGTTAAAAAATTTGAGGTGCATGTTGTGTCTGGCAATAATTACAATGATAAAATATTTTAACTGTCAGGTAATATGGATTCTTACTCTCTTGTTCTATGACCACTGATGGCCAGTCTGACCAGGCAACCTCACTATTTTCCTTCCTGAACAAAGAATGATCATGAAAAAATACAGAGTACTTTCTCTAAGGAGAAGGAGCCATGGTATTGTCAACACAACCATCATATAAGTTTCTGAATCTTCAGCTCTGTAAGTGGGGATTACTCTGCCCACCTGGCATGCTCAGACATTCATGTTGTTGCTCTCTTGTATCCTGAGGAATTTTTGTAATCCTCCAGCATTCTGTTTTTCCTCTGAGGGAGGGGATTCAGGGGACATGCTGATGACTGTGGCTGTAGGTGGGAGGTTGATCACTGAGGCACTGGTCTGGGCATGCTGGAGTGCCCTTGTTGCTGCAACCATGTGAAATTGAATTTGATTCCTGATTGTCACCAAAAAACCCCCAAACAGTCCCAATGCATTCTTTTGACTCCCTGCACTGTCATCTTTGCCCACATGCTCCACCACAGACCTTCACTCCTGTCAAGGACCTGAACTATCACTAAGTTCCAAAATCAATTTGTGGTGAACACTGAAATTTTTCTCAATATTTTAAAAGGGCTTCACAGGGACAAGGTAGCTGAGATACTGAGCTATCTCAAGAAGCTATCTATCAACCACCCCTCAAGGCAGAAAGTACTTGCTAGAGCATCAGCTGATAAACAAAACCAGACATGACTGTCAAAGAAAAAGTTGGTTTACTAATCACTTGTTCTACTTCTTCATTACTTTAGAAAACTCTGGATGCAGATCTTGCATGAATGTGATTACAGATTTCCGGAAATAACTTTAAAGCCACAGAGGAACCCTTACAAATACATCAGACTTAATTCTCTCTGTAATATGAATGCTAGCAGATTTCCCGCCCCTTCCCCCTTTCTCCTTCACTCTTTTCCCCAGCTACATTTAAGATATTAAGTTTATAAGTTACTCCACTGAAGTTCAGAAATCAGTTGCATGAACAAAAATCAGTTGAGAACAAAGGATGATGGTAATTTGTTCCCACAGATTCACAGCAAAAGTCCATGTTCCCATTGCAACCCTCCACTGCAGCAGCTCACACAGAGCAGCTTCCAGACTTGCCTTCCATCTGCAGACATTCCATCTGGAATGTCACTGCACTGCTTCCTTCCCTGCCAAGAGCTTTTCCACTACAGGCATCACAGTACTGGTAACTGCTCTGTGCTCTCCACACTAATCATCTGGGGATATTTTGCTACTTATGGTCCTTTGTGGTCAGTTTTGCTGATTATCTTGTACAACACTTCAATTGAGAGCTAGCTTTCCAGCAGGTTTGGAGGGTCTTTTTTTACCTGTGAACCTATGGGAATGCTGCAGGCACCATGGAAAGGATTAAGAGCTGTTTTCTTTCCTTCTTTACAAAGAACCTGTTTTCCTATGGGTGGCCATGGATGGACACATATTTCCAGAATTCAGGAAAACTACCTTCAATTTACTGCATCTTGCACCTTTACTAGGATCCCAGTTCTACAGTCACTGAGTCATGCCTCTGTCCTCAGGTCTGTAAGTCTGAGAGGTGGTATTTGGCAAAAGAAATACATATGTGCTGAAGTGGACCAGAGCAGTAAGGGATAGTAGGGCTTCACAGAGAAAAAGGTCTTGAGATAGACACCAGAGAAGTCTAAGTCTATCACACATCTGATTGTAACCTCTTTATTTTGCAAGGATTTATTTGGGAGAGCCACTCTCTGAATTACACTGCTGTCAAGTAGCAAAATACTGCTTCTGGTTTTTGAAGTATTTGAACATTTGCAATCCGTAAATAATTAGAATTGTCAGAAAGAAAGTCCGTCAATCAGAGGCTTTCACAACTCCTTCTCATTTGTATGTAGACTCCTAAACCTGAAAATCTGATATTGTCAAATAATATACTAAAATAGAACACCTAAAATTGTTGGTTTGTTGTGGTTTTGTTGGTATGTT
>VYXD01012026.1:1794333-1854672 GCA_013397195.1 Hylia prasina | reverse complement strand
TTTTTTTTTTTTTTTACTCTACAGTATTGGATAGAAAAGAGATCTTAAAACTTTCAAGGTGGAACTGGAGGAAATGTTCTCTTTTGTCAAGCTACTGTATTTGTCAGTCTACTGTGTTTTGGGTAATGACCAGTCCCAGATGTGGAAACCACTAGGAAATGCATAGCATTAGGCAGTAATTAAATGCAAGGCAGCAATTAAAGCAATTAAAGCATCCCGTAGCCTTGGGCATCAGATTTCAAGGGTCATAAGCCTTCATGCTTTGCTTACATGTGGGTGATTTCACTTGTACCTGCAGAGATGGGGATTAGCTACTGAAATCCAAACACGTGGACAGTTGTGTTCACCAGCTGTGCTGGAGCATTCTATCCCCATCAGACCTCTTCTCATCCCAAGCCTTCCCTACTCCACAAAGGCTGAACAAAAACCATGGTGCTGTGGGGTAAAGAGAGGCTGAATTTGAGGAACACCTGTGTTCTGGAAGAGCTTGGCATTAGGAAATTCTCTATCCTGAAGAAGTGATAAAGGAAAAGGTTTCAAGAAGAATTGGAGAAAGGGAAAAAAAGAGAGGGAAAGAGCATGTTCTGCATCACCACTGAGATCTTCCCCCAGCACCATGAACCCTTCAACAGCCCCATTCCTTCTCAAAGATGGAGGCAAAAGCTCCAAAGCTTGGTTGAAATGAGGCATTTCTCTGTTTCTAAGTCAGGCTGGTGCACTCGGTATAGGCACTGCTAACATCTCTTGTGTCATTATAATTAATAAAGCCTTTGACAATATGTGCAAGAATCCATTCTTAAGATCAACTAAGTAAAGTTTAAACAGTTTGCATGTCACAGGTTGTCTCAGATTATTTCTTTAAAAAACAAACCCTTCAGGACTGAAAATCAGGCAGAGAGGGAGGAAAGAACTTTCAGAGCAGTAAATTATTATCTGATAGCAAACCATTTGGATGAAATCTGTTTGTATGATTACTTTTCTTTGAAAGAAAAGAGTTATTTTCTTATTTCTGATCTCTTCTTTCCATTTGTGTTCCCAAATTTATTCCTGATTTAGGATCTTATGTTCCTAGATTCTCCACTCATCAAATTTCATAGCTGTACCTCCTGAAAATGAAAGTTTAGAGTAAGAAAGATCAAAAGATTTTGTTAAGTTGTTTCCATAGGCACTGAATTATTTCCTCTGGGAAATTGTGCAAGGGGAAGATTTCAGCCTGCTCACAGAGTAAAAATGCTATTCACAACTGGGGCAGCTCCTTTGGCTCTTTTTGTTGTTTGTTCTCTTTGAGCTCACATCAGATTAGAGCAATTCACAGTTTGTTTCAAGCTTGAAAACACAAGCTGAATAATTAAATGAAAATATCTCATAACAAAGAATCCTGAAAAATATGTGCTTTATTGGTTTGTGAGCTAGGAAGTGACATCAAGCATCCCGACATGGATACTTTCATTTAGTGCATCAGTTCTGCATAGTGAGACAGTGTGCATTCCTCACCATAAAATATATGCAAAGTATTTAAAGATGTTCAAATTCAAAGCCAGAACCATCTGCTTATCACTGACATCTGTTGCTTCAAAGCAAAGGACTATATGAAAGGTTCAGAAATCTTTAGAACTCAAAAGATGCATTTGCCAAGGGAACACATGAATATACATAAATTCAAAAACTGTAATAAACTGCTGTTTTCTCCCTGGAGTGTTGTTGCACCAGTTAGGTATAAGAGGGTTTTGTATTGCAAAGAAAACAGCTCCTACCCATCTCTGTGTTGAAAATTGAACTTTTTCTCATTCTCCAAACAGTCTTGAAAAGCGACATCTTCTTCCACCATCAGAGAAGTTTGACTTTCACACCAGCCCCATTCACCTCTGACTTGGTCCTGTCAGTGCCCTTTCAAGTTGTGAACCTTATTACCCTGAAAGCTTCTTTCTGCAGAGTCATTCCCTATCTCACTCAGGGAGGTGATTCCACCGCATCCCTGGAAGCAGAAAATTGCATCTCCCAGCCCTGCAGGTCTATTAATTTCCTTGCTGTTTTGGCACCCAGGTCTGACTGCCTGGCTGACAGCAAGGAGAGCCTTCCCATGGCTTCCAAAGAATTGTGGGCATCTCCCTTAATGGACAGTGCCCCTCTCCCCATGCAGATCCTGCACTGCCATGGAAATAAAGGGCAAAGGGAGGGCTGGGAGAGGTGGTAAGGTGAGGGCAGCATCCATGTTCCTCAGAGCACCTGACACAAGAGGTGGTTGCAGTGGCATATCTGCAATAAATAAAGGTGGGTTGGGTACCTGTGGGTATGTGACAGGGTTGAAGGGTTGGAGGGTTGAGTTTGCACTGTGAGGGTTGGAGGGCAGGGTTTGCACCTTTCAGACACGTGGGTCTGGAGGAAAGGGCCTATTAAAAGTTATTGGGAACTGGGAAAAAAGTGTGAGCCAATAGAATGTGCAAAGTCATAGGGATCAGATGCTTTTTGGATAAGGAATGCAAGGGAACTAGAGACGCTCTGAGCAGGAAGACACTGAGAATTCCGAGTGCATGAAATTTCTGTCTCAGGGTAGTACCACCTGTACCTAGTCAGTGAATCTAATATAGCTTCTATTTATTTATCACCAGGCCTACATTTTGGCAGCAATCAAAATGGCAGGGAGGACTTCACAGACAAGAAGATGATTGGGCATTTCAAGAGCTCTCTGCCAGGACTATTGATGCCAAAAAGTAAATGAACTACATAGAAAACAAGAAAATATTTCATGACTTTAAGTTATGTTGTGGAGCTCAGAGAAAGGTGATCTTTCTGCCTGCCATAAGATCAAAGGTGATCTTATGACCCTGCCATAAGCTCCAGATAACTATAGAGAAAGTGACAAACTTAAATATGAGCATGAGCATAAAGTTACATTTTATAATGCAATCAAAATATTTCTTCTGACTCCTCTTAGTCACATAATCTGTGACTCCTTAAGCCTCACGATAAAGCACATAAAATCTCACAAAACCACAAGTTCAACATGAGGGTTACACACCACTTTTGGGTTCACTGACAACACTTTATAAACTACTTTTAAGCTCTTTGTTTTCCTTTGCACAGCCTTTTCATTTCCCTGCCTGCTTCTCATTTTCCTCGAAATCAGAGAAATCAGAGAAATCAGAAAGGTCTCTGTGCCGATCACAACCAGAGAACAGAAATGGTCAATGATCAGAAAAGCAAACAGAGCCTGCCTGAAGCACTACAGATTCTGCTCTTTACAAGAACATGAGGGTTACACACCACTGAAAAAAATAAAAATAAAAAACAAGGTAATTTAATTATTGTGCTAACATACGTGCATTATTCAAAGTGACAGCAGAATAGCAACATTACTAGTATTAGGAAATTCATCTAATGTTTAGATTATCTCAAAGTTTTTATGAGGCAAGAGAATATACAAAGTTTGCTTCAGCAAAATAAAGCCCTTTACTTACATGGCTTACAAAAGTTTGCAGCAGCTGGAGCCTCTGGCTTGCTTGCACTTTGTGCAAATATTGTCCCTTGTTGAAAGCCTCCTAACTCCAATGCTGGAGAGAGCACAGAGCTCTCCAGTGCTTTGGATTGATAAATCCTTCAAAAATGCTGTCAGATGTTTCTTTATCTGTGGTGCGCACTGATGGTAGACTGCAAAGCAGAAAGCCTGTCTGGTGCTATGAGGAAAGAGATCCCTCTCTGCTGAATCCAAAGAAAAGGAGTCCTTGACCTCAACAACTAGAATAAATCTACTGTATCTGCTGGCTCTTTTCTGAATGCATACTTGAGCAGTAACATAAGAGTGAGCAACGGGAGTGCAGGAGCTGTGGCATGTGTGCTCCGCACTGGGAGGGCACGAGAGCAATGCTGTTCTCACAGGCACAGCAAAACCAAAACACAGTGCTTGTTTTTAGCTTCTAATTTGTTCACATATTTTAAAAATAAAACAAAGATGACAGGCTTCTCTGTTTCAGTTCATGGCTCCCAAGTGGCAGCACTCTCAAGCTCTGTCCCCTGTGCCGAGGTCCCTTGTGTTCCAGATGAGGTTGCTGCTGGCTTTCTATTTCAAACCTCGATTTTCTGAGAATCTCTCTGTATCCCAGCCAGGAAATGTAACCCATGCTGAAGTTTAGCATTTTGGATATCATAAATGTAATGAATCTCCTGAAAGCAAAATGAGTAGTTTTCAGATTTTTTTTTCTCCTTCCAAAGAAAGATCTGTTTGCTACTTTCTTTTCTCTTTCTTCCCTTTTGCCTACTTAAACTTATTAAACTTCGTAAAAACAAGCACAGCTTTTGCAACAAGTCCTTGGTAGAACAAATATTGAGACAAAGAAGAAAAGCAAAAAGGTATTGTAGCTGAATATAGGTAAATGTAAGGTTTTAGGAAAAAAATTCCCTGCTCCATTTTATAATTACATCTTCAAGACTAAAGACAATAGTTTAAACATAATAATATAATTCTCAGGAGATAAGGACAGAGGTTTTATGAAGAAGATGAAAAAAAGCTATATTAAAGGAGCAGCAAAGAAAAGAGAGGAAATCAAAGTCCTCTTTCAATCCATTATATTAAGTTGCAAAAGAGGGAAAAAGAGAAATAAGCTCACAGTCCAGAATCAAACTTTAAAATATTGTAAATTCAATTTTTGTGGCTTTATGAAATGTAAAGATAAAAGAAACAAACAAAAAAGCCCTCAAAACTTTTAACAAGCATTTCTAGCTTAAGGAAATAATAGTTTTTAATGAAGAATGATCAAATGACCTCTTTTGTTATTCTCTTGTGTGAACAATGGACTTGAAAAATTCCCTTCATATTTTATATGTGTGTTATCAATGTTTTTCTTGAACCTGAAGACTTGGGTTCAGCTTTTATTTTTGCCTCTTTTTTTTGGTAGCTGTATTAAGACACGAAATCATAAGTATAACTTCAAAGTTGTTTATTAGTAATTAAATTGACTTTCTGCATTGTAGCTGACTGGTAGCAGTGATATATTTTGTTGAATGAGAGAGACCTCAGTTTCAATTTAGTTTCCATTTATATCCATTTCCTTTGTCGAATACTGAAACAATAAGTCCAAAATAAATTAATTTTTGGCTCCTTTCACGTCTTCCTGTTGTTTTCACTTTTCCTTTCTCCACTAACGGTTTCAAAATATGAGACACTATCAAACCGTATATCTTAAATTTCAAATTATTTGCGCTTTTTGTTTTGTTTTGAATTTAAATACATATTTGAAATCTATTGCTTTATTGCTCAAACATGCTGAGGTGAGCCTGTTGTCAGCTGTCGTGCTGGACCTCTTCTCCCCCTGCTAAACCATCGGCAAGGACGATGTTTTCTCCCTCTCTCCCCGCTCATTTTTTCTATTTTTAGAAAATAGCTGGCATTTTTGACTCTCAGTCTTGTTTTATGAGGTTGGAGACCTTGTAACCTGGTGTGTAGGAGCAAGGCTTGGCACAAGGACTGCTTGCACATGCCTAGGTTGCAGGCAGCACTCCTGTGACTAGGGCGTATGGGGATCCTGTCCAGCTTTCTGTCCAAAACTACAAGAGGCTAAACTTCAAAAACTGCCTGGGACCTATGACCTGCTGCTCTGTGAAGTGTTTTGAGACAAGCTGAATATATACCTAACTTCTGAGGGATGAACTGAGTTGAATTCAGTAGGGACACAGTACTAATTTGAGCGCCATTTAATTACTCCCAGGCATGACTTGGTTTCTGCCCCAGGGATTTGGCTTTTGACTAAGGAATCAACAAGCCATTGGGCAGTGCACTTGCAGTCCCCAGGAATGGATGAAATCATTTATCCCCAGCCCAATTCAGCCACACCACAACTGTGGAAGCGCTGCAAGCCTCTGGGTGCTTCATTCTACTGAGGCCCCGTGCAATGTGGCCTCACAACTGGAGGCAGCTGGTGACTGCAAATGTCATTTACCTTACTGGATATTATTGTATATGCCTTCACAGATGTTCATACAGAGTTAAGAAAACAGTTCCCAACATAAGGGTCGTGTTACAAACTGCAATTGTGAATGTGAACATGGAAGCCTGGCCAGGACCCCACGAGATGTAACGCAGATAGAAAAGTACAAAACTTGTTGCGTGAACTCTATGTCATTAACCACATCAAAAATTTAAGATTTTTTTTTCTTTCTTTTTCTTCCCCACAGAGGAAGTGTAGATCCTTATATATAAATTAATGTCTTATGTTTCTCATTTATCTTTCCACCCCAGAGACTGGTTGGGCTGTGCTGTCTGCAGACTGGGAGTGCTGCTCTGCTGGCATAGCACTATGGTTATCTCTGAGACCCTGAGAAAATAGGTCCCCAGCTGTGATGTGACACAGTCTGTTAAACTGCTTTGATCAGACTTTGGAATTTGTCTAATTTTACTCACTGCTTTAAAGAAATCCCAACTATATATATATATCCCAGTAGCTGTTATTTCCAGCTTTTACAAACCCCACACTTTATTACTTCATCAGAGATGCCACATAGGGAGTCCATAGGAACCGCAAGGCTTAATTTTGCTATTTCATTTAAAGGCTGAGCAAGAAGTACTGAAACACTGATGCAGTGGTGATGTAAGATGAAATGGCAGGTAAATAAGAGCATATTGCCCAACATGGTAAACTTTCATTACCTTTAGGTGGTTAATCTGGAGATGAACCTGCCATTGCTTGGCTCCATGGAAGCCCAGTTCTACCTAAAGACACCCGTACTATTTCTGGGATGAGCCTAGAGCCACAAGTACCAAAGTGCTTTTGGTGGAGGCATCAAGCTGCCCTGAATTGGTTCAGTCCATGGCTTGATCACTCCCTGATGGAGGCAGGCTGTGTCCTGCAGCACTACTTTGGCTGTGTGCACTCTGGTCTCCGGTGGTGCAAGAGGATTTATTTGCAGAAGTGTAGCATTAGAACAGAGCACAGGGGTAATTTGGGATGGAAGGGACATTTTGAGTTCATCTCATCCAACATCTGCTTAAAGCAGGTCTAATCAGCTGGCAGCTATCTCTCCAGTGATCACTCTGTTACCCAGAGCTTTCCATTCCATACAGCACACCTGACCCCCATTACGTCCAAGAGCAAGATGACTCCGTGATTATGATCCAGAGGGATTTTGCATCTTTTATCCCAGGTAATTATGAACTTGTGGTTATTGCCATAGCTGATCACCCATTCATTTGATTATATTTATCTGGCATGGAAAACATTGTATCTCATTTTACAGATGTGGGCTTAGTGCACAAGGATGATATTTTCCAGAGATTACAATCTGTGCAGAGTAAGAAACTGAGTGGTCATCTCTCAGGGCTGCCATCCTAGGTGCTGTCAGCTCTCTGTGCATTCCTGCTATTAGTTATTTATAGCCACCTTGCTATTACAGATCATTTTTTTGAAGCAAGGGGCAAAGTAACACGGCACTTATGAGATGCCAGCTACATAATGGGTTCCAGTGCTGAGGCTGAAAGTGGAGGAAAATGAAAAAGTGCTAACACTGCTGCTGTACATGTGGTGGGCAGCTGTACTAGGGATCATCAAATGAATGATTCTCCTTAAAAACAGCCCTTCTGACAGGCTAAAATGGGATCCAAATTAAAAAAAGCTGGTTCTGGAAATGAGGAAAGGTCCCCATGGTCTTTACTGCTGTCAGTGAGAATTCATATCATAATGATAAAAACTGTATGAAGGTGAGTATTTCTGTAACTTGTTTAAATTCAAGGCCTGGAAAAATATACTTAAGACACCTGCAATCAATTTTAATTTTGAAATTCAGTTCATACGCAAGGAGGGTTTGGGAAGAATTGAAAGGCAAGATAGTCTTTTCTTGGAAGACAAGAATGTTTCTATTTAAACGAGTGGCTCATAAGCATGGTCCTCACACTTTGATCTCACATCTAGATTTTGGTGAGTAATGCTATTTTATACATGGTCCCACCATGTTTATGTGTATGTATATATTTTTATATATATATTTTTTTTATATAGATATATATGGCATGTAGCTGGGAAATGATGTATCATTTCTGTGAAAAAAGAAAAAAAAAATATATATAATATGGCCACAGATGTATGCTAGACTGGTTCTGCATCCTTAACTGGATCTGGAGGGATCCAGTTAAGCTCCTCTGCAGCCCTTGTGTGGATGTCCCATATTGCCAGCCCCCATTCTAGACACTCTGCTGCACACCTGCTCAGGGCTGCCAAGCCAGCCAAATTGGGATTGCAGCAATTTCTCACCTGAGGCAAGATGCTAATGACACTAACTCATGTGGTCTCAGCTAATGTAGGGACTAGGGAAAAATGGGCAAGGACTCAGGATGTGCAAATTCCAGTTGATGCTTCAAACTGCACATTAAAAAAGGGAAGAATTCTGACATTTTAGTTTGCAATTAATTTTAATATGTCATTAAAATGTAAAAGGCAAATCTCCTTTTTAAACCTGTAATGTATAATATCTTGCCCAAGCAACTTCTGTCTTGAAGTATGAACAGCCAGTTCTTGAGGTGATATACACCATTACTGCTGCAGTGATTGCAAAGGCAACATAATCAGTTTGCAGCAGCAGAAGTTGAAGTTCTGGCTCAGAAGTGTGTGAATGCATATATATATTCCCTTTCTGCTCACACTGGTGCCACTGGAAATGACACAGGATCTGACAGCCATCACAACTTGATATCCACATCAAAGCTTATCCTTAGGCCTTGTACCATACCCCAGGGGGGCTGAACATTTGTTTTTGAATCCTTCACTGAACTGTATAATTTAAGAACATCAACAACATATAACATTAAAACCCATCAAAAGAAACTCTCATGCTCACATATAAATGTCCTGAGCCTGCACTCATGTGATCTTCCATCTGAGGGTCAGAAAGGATTTTTTATTAAAATGCCTTTCCTCTCAGAGGCCAGACAACATGGATGAATCCCGGAGATGCTTTAAGGCAAGGACATTCACTTTCTTCCATTGTGGAATGTATCTTCAGCCAAAAGCAAAACCTATTTCAAGTCCTGCTACTTCATCAGAGGCAGGAAGGCAAAATAAACTCCCCAGGAATTAGAGAGAAGGCTTTCTATCAGGAGCTTGTGTCACTTTCCCATCAAAAACCTGCTGCTCATGTACCTTGAACATGATTGCAAAACCTTATGTTTAATCTTCTGCCAGTTTAAGAAAATGGTCCTTTATGCACAGATCAAGTCTCCCATAAGTTAATTCTATATCCCTTTCTTCTCTACAACCTTCGAAAAAACAAGCGAAATAAAAATTAGGGCCTCAGAATCTCATGTACAAGATATATCTGGAAATTTGAAACAACTTTGCTCATTCTAAATCATCACTTTTTGTCAGGTCTGGAGTGAGGTTGAGGCTATTTCAGACCAAGCTATTGAAAACATCAAAGTAAAATGTTCTTTTCTTGCAATGAGTTACAATTAGTTTCCCTACTGTAAGCACAAAGCTTTCAGACATGAGGATATCTCTGAGCATCCCTTATGGGTACAGAATGAGGGAAGGCACCTCTTTAACTAGGTAGAGGAGAAACCACTTACAATGTATATTACCATTTGAAGTACAGCCCAGTTCTCAAGAATTAAAGAGATGTACCACTGGTAAAAGTGAATTGAACAGCATCTCTTCATTTGGGAAAAGGCTTCATGACTGAAAAGCAGACTGCACCATTGCAGAATAAATTGTTTATGGTGCTCCCATTGCATGTAGCTTAAAACTGTTAGAGTGATACAGGCTTGTCTGGATTGAATTACAAACAAGAGTGATTTCTTTTGTTAGATAAAAACTAGAGTTGCTTCAGCTCTTTTCAAGCTCAGTGTTCTTCCACGTGTCTCCAGTTTTCTTCTCAAACCCATTGTTTTCCGCCTTGCTTTATGCATTTTGTGTAAGGAGGGATGGGAATGTAGCAGCTGTAGCAGACCAATAAGGGCTCTGATTCCTTCTCCCACTGGTGCTGCTGCTGCTTTCCCTCTGGTTTGCTTCTATTGTCCTTTTCATTCACCCCTTTAGCCTACATGATATTTGGATTTGAAGAGAAGTTCATTGGGATCCTGGTACATTATCTAATGCTACCATTTAATAGAAATAATGGAGAAGGATTTCCTGACTGCTCCAACCCCAGGAGATCCTGCTCACAGCCAAAGAGACTGCTAAGGGGAGGGGCACAGGTAATTTCAACAGCATCCCACAGCCTTATGACCATTGCAGGGACCCCAGCAGAGACCTGCATATGAGACTATTTTGTATTTCCTCACAACACACTCAGCTACTGCAGTTAAACCTGAAAGCCCAAATGTCCAAAAGCAGCGTGCTATGCCATGGCTGCAGTACCAGTGCCCACACACTGGGTTGAAGGGACTTATTCCTGTGTGTAACGTCCAGGGGTCAGCCTGTGCCATTGGGTCCCTCTCTGCAGCAGGAGCACTGGTTTGTGAGGAACAAGGAGCCCTGCAATGTCCAGCAGACACCTAATGAAATCCTTATTCTTAGAGATGTAGCTGAACAAATCAGAACAGCTTTTTTTGCCATGTAACCAGGCCAGGTTTAGTGTACCAATTTTCTCTCCTGGTGTTCCCAGCCTGGCACCACAGGGTGGGGGTCTGTGGGCTGCCAAGGCCCTACACAAGGACCCCCTCCCATTGCTGCATCAGGTATTTTCTGTTTTGTGGATGCCCAGCTGCTTCAACAATCCTACTGCTTTTCGAGGTTGCCTTTCCACCTCACCTTTCACAGGCACACAAGGTTTATGCTGTTAAGATCTTTTTAAGGCTACTGCAATGCTATTACTTCACTGCTGCTGTGCATGGCAGACATGCTGTGGCTGAGTGCCAGCTGCTTGGAGAACAGCCCTTTCTCATGAACAATGACACAAGCTATGAGCAGTAGGAACGGGTGGTCTGAAGTGGGTGTCAGCAGAAGCAGGACATGTGTATTGGTTGTAGGAACAGGGTGTGTGTATTGTTTCTAGCTGGATGGATGAATAGCTGTGCACGTGCTGAAATACACATGATCTGAGATTGGCCATGACCTCCAGGATTGATAAACATAGGGACACCCAATAATTTTCTCAGTCTAATCTGAAATGGGCTTGGACTCAGGACCCTTCACATCCAGGCTTTCAGCCATGTTAGGAAGATGCAGTTTTTGTGCAAACCCTGAGCACAGTCCCCACTGCCAGGGCCTCCCAGCACAGGCTTCTCTGGTGCCAGGCTGCCCTCCAGCCATCACTACAAGGCAGCCAAGGGGAAATAACACTCCCAAAAGCAAGAAGGTGTATGCTAGGGTTTCTGCTGAGGCCTGCCTCTGCACCCCTACCACAGAGGGCTGGGACATCTGTTACACCCAAATAATGTTCTGAAGGGCTAAATAGATAAATATTGGAGTTGTTGATGAAAGAGAACAGTGCCAGATGCTTTTGGCCAGCAGAACAGGAATGTGTCCCATTGCCTCAGGTTGAAAAGGCTTTGGATGTTTAGGACTTGCAAAAATTAGAGGGAGGAAGCATTAGTAAAAATATCGAACAGATTTGCCTCATTCATAGACAAATTAACCTTAATCATCCAATTTATAAATCAGCTTTAAGTGAAAGGGCCCCTCCTCACCCCCCACTGCTGCATATTTGGTGGATTAAGTTGTTTAGTTTTAGTGATAAATTAGAAACATCTGCTTCCGCTGACAGCCTGGAATGGAGGCATGTGCAGGAACATGGCTGGCTCTGCTGCTCTGGTGGGGGATTCTGTGCCAGGGCATGGTCCTGCCCAGCTCTGCCCATGGGGTCTGAAAGGATCAAGCTGTCTCCCCTCTGCTCTGGGACTCAGCAGGGCAGAGGAGGCACATTGCTCCTGGGCTTGCTCGGGATGGTTCCTGGGGCAGTCAGAGCAGTGGTGAGCATCTCCAGCAGTCTGCTCTTGGCAGAGCCTTCCTTTTAAGGGTGTCTTGGCAGCTCTTCCATGCAAACAAAATTGTTTCTGCTATGGGATCATCAAGTCTTAATGACAAGGAATCCAAAGCTCATGCCAGAGTCAATGCAGAGGCTGCTCAAGCATAAGCACTGATGGCAGTGAGTATCCTGGCCATCCCTTCTGATGAAGAAAATGGTCCTAACTAAGGGAATGGAGAGGTTTTACAACCCTGGTCTATCCTTGCAGAGGTGATACAACTTCCTGATTTCTGAGTCAGGTTGGAAATGGCCAAGAGACACATCTCATCAAAGTACTTCACATGGGTGTTTAACTTGTTCAGGAGGTATGAAAACAATCCTCCTGGCTACAAGCCCTTACGTGCAGGAGGGGAAATCTAGGGCTAAATCCTGCCAGATAGAGCAATCTACATGTGCCCTGGGCATCCCTGGAGCTGCACCCACAGCAAAGCTGATCTGTGCATGTCCTTATGTCACATACAAAAGGAACTGTGAGGACTGATTTGACCTCAGTTGTGACCTGACTCTCACTACGGGGATTTAATACATGCCCTGTGGGGCTGCAGAAACAGATGTTTTACACACACCATTCAGATATTTTTTTCCCAGCCTTTGGCAATCAAAAGTCTCAGACAGAGGCCTTGACTCTCAAGGACAGAGCATGTCTGCAGAAAGAGAGAATACAAGATGATCAGTGGTTTCTAACAGGTCCTGTTCCCAAGGTGACCTTTTATTTTTTCCTGGATATTTTCTCCTGGTGGCTTTAAGGATTATCTGCATTAAATAAAAAATTTTGTATATTCTGTTAGATCTGTCAGAGGCAGGTTCAGAACAGGCTCTCAGACCAGCTGTACAGAACAGGTCCTACAATTTAGGCACCTCCTGGTAGTGCAGGAGGCACTGTGCAGGTGTGACACAGTGCAAAGGGATGCATTTCTGTCTGAGACGTTCCAAGAACAGGAATTTTGAATAAGGACTGAGGTGTGTGTCCTGTCAGCATAGACAGGCATCCTAGACAGTTCTGCAGAGGAAATTCTCAATTCTCCTTAAAAAGCTGAAGGCAGTCTCCATTGCAGCTTCCAAACCCCTCATGTTCAATGTACAGCTGTGTAACCCATCTGTAAATCTTAAAATACAGAGAAATACAGCCCCTTCTCTAGAGAATCAAATAATATTCACTGCACAGCCATGGGGCTGTGCAGCACAGCCCCTCTGAGACCCCAGGGACAGGGAGAACCTGCTCTCTCTGGGGGTGCAGGAAGGAGAGGGGCGGGAACAGGACCTGTTTCACAGTCAGCCAGGACTACTGGTCCTGCTCATCCTGCCTAAACTGTCTCCATCTGTCTAACTATTGATGTTACTTGAACTTTGCATTCCCATGTCGGACTTCTGGACACTTGGAAAAATTAATGATGATGAAGTTGAGTCAGTAAAGGGAACATTTTTTCTTTATTTTCCTTTCCCTTTACCCGAGGTAGGGAAAGAAATTGAAATTCATTTCTTCCAGGAGAGGAGCAGGAGCTGTGATCCAAACACCAGGCCTTTATGCAAGCTGTTTTGCTGGAGTGTAGGTCATCCTACTCCCACTCCCAATATTGCTGCCTCTCCCTGGAATAATTTCTTGCTGTCCCACATCAAAACTGATGCTCAGAGGTCATCTGCAGGCACATATCACCACTTTCTAGCAGGAATATCTGCACTGAATGGCACAAACAATAACTCAGGAGAGGCCAAAGCAGCCTTTGTCTTTCCACTGGGAAATCAGCTGTCCAGAAGCTGGACACTTGAGCAGGCTACAGGATGGCCCATCAACCACTGTAGTTTTGGGAGGAATGGCTGCCTGCCTCAGGAACCTCCTGTGAGGAAGTGGTAAAATGGTTCATCCTGGGTAAGTAAGCACACAGACACACCAGGAAAATGAAGAGGAGGAGGCTAGCAGGTGGGTAATTCACTGGAGGAGACAAGCAAAGATGTGTGGGTCTGCCTGGGTTGCTAATGCAGGGCTATGATCTCAGGATCACAGGGGGCCTATGATCTCAGGGGCCAAAAAAGGACAGTCTCTGGAAGATAACTTCCAGAGCACGTCTGTGCAGAGCTGGAAATTACAGAGACTCAAAGGAGCCAGTTACTCTGTAAAATAAATACCAACATGGTGTCTAGAACAGGGAGTGGATGCAAAGCGTAATCTACATGCTTCTCTGCATTTCCACTATTTAATGATAGTGAAAAAGGTTTGGAAACAGCAGTCTGGGATGTGTTGGAGAAGTAGGTTCAATCCCCAGGTGCCTTGAAAGGCAGCAGACTGGCGCTGGAACATCAGCGCAGGCCTAGCAAGGCTGGCATAACATCAAGTTTTTATAGACTCCTGAAAAGGAAAAAAGACTTTTGGTCTTGAGTCGTAACTGCTAGTGAAAATAGCAGATGTATGTTCCAGCCACCAGGAGAGTCCCCCTCCAAGAAAAGGGAGAGTTTTCCTGGACAAATACAGAAAAAATCAAATTTCTCTGTTTTTTTTTTTTCCAAGGGGTAAAAACCCCAAGGGAGGTCTCTCTCTCAGCAGCTCACAAATCACTTTCCCCTGTGCTGCAGTGATGGGACTCCCACGCTGGCCTGAATCCAGCCACGAGGCCCATCAGACCAAAGGGAAGAGGTGGGGTCTGGGCACTCATCTCTTCAGCTCTGCCCTCCTAGCTCTCCTTGGGTTTATAGCAATGTCACTCCCTGTTTTTATTGCATATTTTTTAAAGTACATTTCAGGTCCCACCTCAGCTATTAATGTTCTCCCCACTCTCATTTTTTTTCCTGAAAGAAAAATATCTTTATTGAAGAATGTAGGAGGAAAAAAAAAAAAAAAAAGAGAGAGAGAAAGAGAGAGAGAAATGAAGAGAGAAATAAAACAGAGGGTATTAATTACAATACATCCAAAAACCCCATTCCCTTAACTGAACAGTTCCTTTCCTTAAACCTTCTTTATCCCTTCCCTTAACTTTGACCTTGGGCTCCTGCCAAGGAGATGTTCCTCTTTGTTGCAGGATGTCTAATTTGGGTTTGGGGTCTCTCCAAAGGAGAAGGGGAGAATGTGAGTTGAAAATAGGATGGGTGGCCTGATGATGTCCAAACATAATCAGCTATCTCCATTAAATTTTTGGGATTTGGCCTCCACTTCTGCAGCCTGCACCCCATTTGGGTCTGAGACGTGATACTCACATGGATGAGGAAGACAAATCCAGTAGATAGACTGAAGATGAGCCAATACATTTAAGCCAGCACAACATATGGACTATCACATCTCTCAGCCTAGGAATGATTGCTCCCCACAGATTTCTGCTAGGTTTGCCCAGAGTAAGTGAAACATCCCAGCCAGTGAGACTTTTCCCTTCTTTCCCTCTGGATTATTTTATAACTGTACTTCTCTCACTGCCAGGATGTGTTTTCCCACTATTCATAGCCTAGTCTTCCCCTTTAAAATGGTCCTCATTATCCTCTCTGATAAGAATTATTTTATACTAAACAGCTCTCTTCTTCCCAGCACCTAAACCTCACAGAAATGTGTAGACTCTTTGGTCATATGGCCCTATCCCTGCTCTAAGGTTTAGTGAAACTGTAAAGTATCTTTGAAGATTTGAATTAGGTGCTTTGCTGTTCTGCTTTCATCACTTTGGGCTCTCCCACCTGCATCCAACATCAGACGAGTCTTGAGGGTGGACAACCAACAACAGTTTCACACTGCTTTTCCAAAAATGAAAAGTGAATCCTAATTTATGAAGAATATGAACTGTTCGTTTCAGCTTTGGGAAATCAGACTAATCTAGATTCCTTCTTCAGCCCAACAGAGAAGTGCAGAGAGGTGATGTGCACCTTTTACTTTACAGAGATAAGGAGCAGAAATAAATACCCTTTGCTGACAGTTGCAGCCCAATACCTGTAACTAAAATATAAATCTGCCCAGTGGTTATCTCATTTGCAGCCTTTGTTTTCCAGGAAGGACCATGAAGATGAGCCTGAAAAGACTCCAGATTTCTCTGCCAGGGCAATCACATAATCACTTTGTTGCCCTTTTGACTAACAGAGAATCCATTTCAGCAGTGAAAATGTAGTTTGGCCTGTCCTGTATCCGTGACAAACAACATTTCTGAATCAGAAACACTTTTTAAATGACCATTATTTCTGTAAAAGGTTGAAGCCTTAGGATTTTTGCTTCCCTGTGAGGTTAAGTTTTTCTGGTGAATCTAAATTTTAGTTTCATCATTTGCAAAGCGATCCTTTGGTAACAGGAGTGTTATTTGATCGTGCAATGACAATATATGTAATGTTCATACAGCATCTGTTTAAGGACTCTGAAAATCAGGCTTATAAATGCATGGGATAGACTTGTGAATGGGCATGTCACAGAGAATTAAGGATATAAGTTATAAGGATATCACAGAGATATCCTTATATCTCTGTGATATAAGGATATTACTTATATTCTTATATCACAGAGATATAAGGATATAAGTAATTAAGGATATAAGCTTATATAAGGATATAAGCTAACTTATATCTATGTGAATTGGACAGAAGAATGTCTCCTGGAGGCACTCAAATCCAGACCTCAGAAATGTGGATTTCCATCTACCTCCTCACCTTGTCACTGTGACTGAACCATGGAGAAGTGCAACAGTGAAGTGTGGGGAAGATAAAGGGGATGAAATAACAAAACTCTGCCTTCTCTGTTTGCATCCTTCCCTGTCATTGCTGCTGAGCCAGAATCAGTTCCTTTTACTGAGATATTGCCTTTCAGAACCCCTCCTGTCTCCAGTATTAAGATGCAACATGGAGCAGCCTTTACCACCCTTACTCCCTTGCACTCCTCAGATTGGTGGGGTATTGTAGAGGAAAGACAAGGAATAGGCAAGCAGCGAGAGAGTCAATACACTTCCCAATCCCTACACCATGTTGTCCTCACCCAGGAGATGCCTGAGGGAGGTGTTCCTAGGTCCACCCTTCCAGATTTCAGCAAGGATGGTGATGGTGAGCTTCCCACTTGTCACAACCTTAACACAGGGGCTTCAAAGTCAACAGGATTTCAGCATTTCTTCCATGACATTGGCAGACATATCAACTCCTCCACTTCCAGTTTTTCTTTTCTGCACCCTGCCCTCCCTGCTCTGTGTTTCTCTGCTCTTAAATATATTTCTTACAGTGTTATCCATGGGAACACAGCATTAGGGGCATTGACAGCCCTTGATTCTCACCAGGGTAAATCTGCTCCAGTAGCACAGCTGAAGTTGTCCCAAGTCAGGGAAAACAGGGGGCAGGCACTACAGAAAGGATTTTCTGCTTCTTAAACACAGCATGCTATAGAACACAATAGCTGTGTGATTTCTGAAGCAGGTTCCTGTTATTGCATTTCCATAGCTCGTACAGCTCCAAGGGCTGTGGGTAATACTGTGCTCACACCCATATTTTCCTAAAACTTCAGCCTGAAAAGCTTCATCATTTCCTTGAAAATGAGTGGGTTAGAGGAATTAGCCCCCACTGTGACTATCAGATTTTGGGCAGCAGGCAATGCTTGCCTCAGCCTTGCCTGGGTAATGGTAACCAGATACCCAGTGGAAAAAAGGGAGCTTGCAACTGCTAATCCACTTATACTCTCACCTACCCGGACCAAGGTTGTGATTAATCACTTACACTCAGCATTTCATTTGTATTTAACAACACACAGTCTCTTGCCAGCCTCCTCTTAGGCACAGAGCACAGTGCTGGTAGCAGTAGAAACACAAAAAGTAAAATGACCTGGAAAAAAAAAAAGCCAACCATGCAGAAGAAACACAGCAGCAAAATAACAAATGGATATATTTGTGAGAGTTTAATAAGTTAAATGCAAGACGTTAACTTTGCAATAGCACGAGCCTGAAGCAAAACGGTTTATTTGGTATTTATAATTTTTTTTCTTTTGCAAAACAAGTTTCTTTGAAACCATAGCAACTACGATTAGAGTGAAGATTTGTAATGATGATGGAATCATTCATGAGTAAAAAACCCAAATAATCCCTGGTCTGGGTTGGTGGAATGTAAGATTAATACTAGATAGAAATAATTTAAAAATGTTTTAGGTAATTTAATCACCCTGAACCCTGTGAAAAGTAGACATTTAAAACATTTTTTTTTTTGCCAGAATATTACATGCTTGACTTTTAAAAAACTTGTCTGCTGACTTTCTGATGGGGATGTTTTGTGCACAAATGTCCAAGTTTATTACTTATCTCTTACAAGAGAAGATACTTAAGTAGATTTCACCGAGACACCACGACAGTCTATTTCTAACAGAATCACATGTATCTCAGAAAAAAAAAATGCATTTTTCTGAAAGATCTTTCTATTACATTCCTTTCTTCAAATGCATTTCAGAGAAATCAGTTCAGGAAAGTAGAATCAGTTACAACTTACCTTCACAGTTGAGTAGATGACATCTGATTTTTCAGGGAAAACAACGTGCCCTGTTTGGGTAGTGTAAGAGTTGTAGATTCAAGCCAGGAGGTAATTTTTTGGTGATTCAAAATCCTTTAAAACAAATTTAAATGCTGGGATGACAAAAAAGGGTACTTGGTGAAAACCTATCTGAGGCTTGATGCTCTTACAGAGTTTTCTAACTGTCTGCCTGAGCTGAACAAGCTCCCACTCCTTTCCTTGGCCACCTGCCAACTTTTCTAATTTAAAGCAACTGTGAGCTTGCTGTAAAACTCTTGCTGGAAGGAACTCATTTTATACCGTGGAGCAAGGAGCAAGCCTGTGCTCCAGACTGATGTGGTGTGACAGAGTCCTAACAGGACTGGGGGCATTGCCTCCCCGAGGTAATGTTATATCATCTTTGGAAAGCATCATAGCCTAAGATGTGTCCTTCTTGGTAAAAGCACAGGGAAGAGGAAAAAAACAAGCTGCTTTTGGCATGTAGTCCCCTCAGCATGGGATTTGGGAGGAGCATCTGCCTCAAAATGCAGGAAGAAGTGGCAGCCTCAAATATATAAAGTGCTTAGAGCTCCCAAAGGAACCTGGTCCCACACTGGCCACAAGTTACCAGTCCTTGGTTTTGAGGCTTTGGGCACAGGTCCTGGGGCTCCCTCCAGGGCTTCCTCTACAGTGTAATGCAGGGTGGCCCTGTCACAGCTTGGCTGGGACACCCAAGCTGAGGGTCATGGCCAAGCACAACCACAAACTTTGTGGTTTTGAAGAGTTTCGAACTTGGTGCTTTGGGTAGTTTCAAAATACACTCCTGGCAACGATCCTACCTGCTGAGACACTGTGAGTAAGAGAGGCAGACACTTGAGTAATAGAGACTTGAATAAGAGAGGCATGGTTTTCAAAGACATCCACTTATTGGGCATGGCTCTGTTCTGCTTTGCTCAAATTAAAGATAGTGAAGCATGTAAAGTGTTGTGCATATAGGAGAGTTGCCTATGCCCACGTCGAATTCCTCCTCTTTGCAAGGAATTCTTTTCAACCAGTTGTGGTTGACACACATCATGTGCATTTATGAACTTAGGGAAGAGGTCCCCTTTTGCAAATAGGAGTTTTCTCTGCGAAGTAGCTACAAGTAAGCAAACAGATAGACAAATAATAAAATATTGTGCTTTGGGAAATTTCAGTCTCTGAGTTTCTTCATGGGTACCATTACAAACTTTTGCTTAAGAAATGAGAGTCCTGAGAAGCCTATCTTAGGCTGTGCTCCAAATCTTCCAGCACCTTTAGAAATGCATCCAACTGACCTAGTGATGCTAAGGTGACATGAGGCTTATTGTGGTTGTTAGTAAGTTACTTTGGTTTTGTAAGCCATATTCTCTTGTAAAACTAATGAAAGTGAAGATGGAAATATTAGACTGAAATTTTCAAAGGTGTTTTAAGCCACTGAAAGAGGAAATGAATCTTCTGAGAAAAATCAAGTCAGCATTGGAATGCCACATGTGACATAGCTAAGAGAGATTTTATTTATTTGAATGTCCTAATTTCCATGGCACTGAAATATTAAGTATTTTATATTTTAAATAGACAATTAAAAACCAGAGTCTTGTGCAATCAAAAATGTAGATAAAATACTGCCCAGGTCTGGGATAAAGGGTTAAAAGAAAACCAACTTTTTTTTTTTTTTTTTTTTTTCTTCTAAAGGATTTTCATTCCAGTGCTAAATGGTAATAACCAGGATATAGACAACTCTGTTACAAAATCATATGGTACTGTGAAAACTTCAATATATGATTTTACAAGTCTCATTTTTTCCCCAAAGTATTTCTATCAGAATATTTTTATTTTGCTTTATGTATCTGCTGGTGAACTTAGTTATTGGTGAGCAATAGTGAAAGTAGAAATAACATCCTATCATGTCACTTCAATATTCCTGTTTTGTGTCTTAATTTTCAGTTAGTGATCATGCATTACACATGTCTTTTTAAGTACTGGCACCTCTGAAACTTGGCCCTGCATCCTTGTGGGAATCAAACAGAAGTTTTAAAGATTACCCAGAAGTTTTAAAAATTTCCCAAAAATTATAGTCCTCATTCGCTCAGTTGATCTCTTTCTGATTCTGTTTAGGGAAGTGTGAGATGGTTTTTCCTCTTGCTGATGAGTCTTTCTGGGGGAAGCAAAGGATGTTGCCCATCACATTGGAAAAAAAACCAAAACCAACCCATGTTTTCTAATGGTCTGTGGAGAATTTTGGTGGGAATTATGAACCTGAGCTTTGTCACTGATTCATACCTAGATCTGGGCTGGGAATCTTCCTCAATGCCATTTACTTACTTGCCGAATGTGACTAAGGCTGAATAGCCATTGGTGAAGTAGTAAATAAGATTAATCACACTAATTTTATAGCAGCAATAATTAAAATCAAATATTTCTTGTAAGTGTTAACATTTTATGCCCACTAAGACTACATGAATAATTTTCTGTGGTCCACAACACCAAGTTAAAGAACCAGCTGGAAGTTCCACTCTTAGGTTATAGGGAAGGAGGCTTAAAGGAGAAGATGCAGTTTAAGCTTTGTCAGAGGAACAGGGACGTGAGCTCCAACATAGCAAAAGTCTTAAAAGGGAGAAGCTGAATCCATTTCATTTGTTTACCAGACTTTCAAGGCCAGAGGAAGGAGACAAGGATAAAAGTGAAGGAGAAATTGCAAAGTGCTCTGTAAGCCCTGGAGGATTAAGTGGTCTTCAGAAAACACAGGTTCAATTTTTTTTGGAAGAAAGATTTTATTTTTAGAGGGTTGTTCCCTGGTGGTTGTGATAAGCTCATTTTTAATCCCTCTAAATTTACAATTCTTAGCAGCTATTTCACATTTTAGCACTTCACCAGAACACTGATTTTCTTGCTTTTGGCTTTGTCTAGACACAGCTGAGATAGGATTGAGCTTCCTGCTGCAGCAGCTGAACCAGGAACAGTAACTTGGCATTCATGTCCTCACAGGTACAATGGAATCACCAACAGAGGGGTTAGGAAAAAGGAATCATTCATCTCTAGTAAATTTCAACGGGAAAGAAAATGCCTCTTGGCTCACCTGTGGGTGCAAGTCTTCATAGAGTGCTGTGTGTGTGGATATTTGTTGCATAACAGATTGTTGCATGTTGAAGACAAAACACATGAATGTTTGTAAGAGTTGCATGAGATTACATGTGCTCTAAGGAATATAGTTGTCACACCCTTGACAAATTGTGGTCCTTAATCCTCTCATGTGGCGAGCAGCTGATAATTTTTCCTGGTTACATCTTTAAGTCCCTTCTCTGAACAAAACATTTTAAGATGCAGCAGGTTTTAATATGTATAACAAGTATCTGAACCAACAATCAAACAAAATCCTTCATCTGTGAAGTTGTTTTGTTGGCAGGAAGGAATTATGATGTTGTGGTATTACAAAGAGAAGTATCCTTTGATGCTGGGATTTGGGATTTTCCTGTGCTGTGGCTGAATGCATTCACATCCATATAGTGCTCAGTTCCACATGTGGGTGTAAAGGCTCAGGATTCATCTTGCCCCAGTGCTGAGACAATGAGCAGGTATAAATGGCACAGTGCACTCTTGGAGGTCGCAAAGCTGCTAAAACCCAGAAACCTACTTGTCCCCTCACACAGAAGACTGGCTTCATCCAGGTACACAAAAATATGTCATTGTGCAGTGGCCCCACATGAGAAGATGAATTGGTTGTTACATAGAAATAAGATCTCAAAACACATCTGGAAGTTTTTCTTAGTTTGATGGGTGAGCATTGATGGATTTTTTTTAATAGTTGTTTTTGTTTCTTTCAGTTTGGTTTGAGTTCTTTGGTCACTAGCTCCCAGCTTTTACAGCTCTATGGAAGAGGAAGGGATGAAAGAGCTGCTTTTAAGGGGTAGTCCTTTCATGATGAGTCCTGACCCATTTTAAGGGGGCCTGCTTTTGGATTGATGAGAAGCTCAGTATGGCATTGCAATGTGCCTTTGCAGCCCAGAAATCAGCATGACCAGCTGGCCAAGGGCAGTGATTCTGTCCCTCTCTCTGCTCTGCTCTAGTGAAACCCCACCTGGGGCTCTGCATCCAGGTGTGCTCCAGGGCCCACAGCATACATAGAAGATGGACCATACATAGAAGATGGAGTGAGTCCAGAGGAGGCTACAGGTGATCAGAGGGATGGAGCATCTCTACTATGAAGGCAGGCTGAGTGAGTTGAGGTTGTTCAGCCCTTAGAAGAGAAGAGTCTAGGGAAACTGTATAGCACCTTCCAGTGCCTAAAGAGGCCTACAGGAGAGCTGGGGAGGGACTTTCTACAAGATATGTTGTGATAAGACAAGGCAGAATGGCTTTAAACTGACAGAGGGTAAGTTTAGATACGATATTAGGGAGAAATTCTTTACTGGAAGGGTGTATAGGCACTGGCACAGGTTGCCCAGAGAAGCTGTGGATGCCCCATGCCTGGAGGTGTTCAAGACCTGGCTGGATGAAGCTCTGTCTGAGCAACCTGGTCTAGTGGGTGGCATCCCTGCCCATGGCAGGGGATTTGAATTAGATGATCTTTAAAGACCCTTCCAAGCCAGATCATTATATGATTCTATGATTCCCAGTTGGTGCATCCATCTGGAGATGCCTATCCACTGAATGGCTGAAGGATGGGGACAGATCCATGGGAACAGCTCATGTACAGATGACTGTGGGTGCTGGGGCTGCACACCTCAGAGAGGCAGCTAAGTACTAATGAATTAACTACACATGCATTTTTTTTTTACCTATGTGAGATGCAAAGTGCATTTCCAATAGGGCCCATAATTTTTCAAAAAAAGTGTAATTTATTCTAAGTCTAAATTTGTTAGAAAACACAGTCCGAATCTCATTTACCCAGTGAGATTACCTACCTAAAGATACCTTTGCTCTGCACCTCCATTCAAACATTAGTCACCAATGTAAAGCCAGCATGCTGGGTTTAAATCTTATCTGCTTGGAACAGCTTGGAACAACTCTGCTATACTTACTGTTTTGAAATCAAATGTTTGTGGGAAGCAGTACAGCACATTAAATTTCCCACCCTCCAGTGAGTCAGATCATCCCAGTGTTAGGGCTTGGAGTCTTAATGGGGCAGAGCATTACAGGTCCATTGCCTCCACTACATATTTGCAATTAAAATTGTAGTTGGAGTTTCACTTCACATGCCTACACCTCCACATGATGAGCATTTTTCCACCTCGTCTCCCCTCCCCTTTGCCTTCAACCACACTTTTCCAGCAGGAGTCTTAAATATCAGAGCCCGGACTTGTAAAGGTGTTTTGACACTTCAGTCCATCACTGAAAGCCAGTGAGGTTTATAAAGCCCCTGAAATGAGTGGGGGTTATTGTAAGCTGACAATACCTGCAAAAAGCAATGCTTTGTATAGATCTTCTAGTTAATTTTCTGTCCTATAATCTGTTTTCCCAAAACAGAGAGAGTGGCTTTTGGATCAAATGCAGATCCAAATATTTCTTCTCCCAAAGCTGGACATCTGTGTTTCTCAGAAAGTGCCAGGTCAATATCAATGGGCACAGGTTCTTCCTGAAAGTTACAACAAGGTCTACCTCCACATAACCTGAGTAGGAGTTAGGATCTCACATGGGCTGATCTCACATCTCCTTCACAAGATTAGAGCTGTTTCATTAAATACTCAGGATTATATCATTCCTGAATCCCCACAAACTGTTGAAGATAGAAATATAAATAAAATACACATCTGGCATTCATATCCTATTCAGAGCAGTATTATTTTCTTTATCTCATATGTGGTTGTACAGACGTACCCTCCAGAGCCACCACAGCTTCCTCTGCATGAGGTCTCCACTTATCACTCTCCTTTATTTTGGTAAATAATGAGGGAATAAGCTGCCAGTTTATCTTCTACTCATGTTAGCTAGATGGAATGAAAACATGCTTGGTATTCAAGATAGTGCAGCAATAATGCCTTGTATTTATTTCGCTCCTGCCAAGTGGAGTAGAGCAGCAACTAAAGATAAGCCTGGAAGTAAAAGAAACCCATTAAAAATTAGCACACATACTGATTTGGTAGGATTTGGCAACCAAATACTTCCTCTGATCATTCTGAAGAGTTTTGCCTTCCCAGGTGCACTGAGTTTGTCCAGGTGAGAGGGCAGGTTCAGCTGGCCCTGGGTTGCCAGGCCAGGTGCCTCTGCCATTACCAGGGTTTTCATAAGTGCTCTGCTGACACCAGTGGAGTTCCCACAGCTGTGCTGCCACTGGCACACTGTGGGCAGGGATCCCCCAGCACCACCCACCAAAACGTTGAATCTTAGGCTTTAATTCAGCAATGTAGAGGTGTTGGCTCTACATTGGAGACCACAAAGAGAGATCACAGCAGCCCTCCTGTGCTCCTTTTGCTTAGCTGTGTCCATTGCCCAGGACCTAAGGGTACATACAGAGGTCATGTTTCTGCAAGCCCCTCATTTAAAACCCTTACAAAGAAGAAAGCTGTAACTATACACAAAAGTTAGCAACATCTCTCTGCTTGTACACATCAGTCAATTTATGTAAAATGTTGACACAAGTCTATTCATCATTGCAAATGCAAACTATTTAGTTTTGTTCTCTTCTATTTCAATAGGATAGATCAGGAAAGGAGTTTTATCCTATTTTGTACTCCACAGTGATATGCATGGTGGCCTTCAAGTCATAATCATCATCTTGAACTACTTATGGTTACCTTATTTTGTTTGTGCTTAGAGAGACTTTTCTGACTCATTATGTTTGGGCTATCTGGAAGCAGTCTAGTGTGCTCACTGAGTGCTTTGACCTTTTCATATTCTGGAGTTGATTGGCTTGGCCATCCATCTTCTTCACTTGTTGAAACTCTCACTTAGCAAAGAAAGGCCAACAGCCAAGTCTGTGGGAAAAACCTGGTGCAAAAGGAATCAATTAAGAACAAGGCATATTTCATTGTATTTCCCATAGACATTGATGATTATGTAAAATTTGAAAAGTTGGCTGAGGTGCCTGGGCTTCGCAATTGCTGACAAATTATGATGATATTACAATATTTTGATAAATCTTTTTTGGGAAAATAATAATCATATGTGATCCCATGACCCCTGTACAAAGCAGTTAATATTCCTGTTTCTCACAGTGATCCAACTTCTACTGTTGGTCTCTACAGTTTCTTTCTATCTTACCAGTTCCTTTAATTTAACACAGCTAAAAACAAACTCCATATTTTCCTTGTCTCTAACCTATCATTTTCCCTCCTCTAACCTATCATTTTTTTCCCAGGAATATGAATAGGGGAAAAAGATAAACAAGCTGATACAGAGTTACAAATTTCATCACAGCTGTCAGGCAAGGTTCTCCAGACTTTGCTCACTCTGCTGTGCTATATGCCTGTCCAGATTTGCCACATTTCCAGCTCCAAACTAATAAACAAATGCAGGGGTCAGTCCTATGTTTATTTTAACACTAACTTTGCTAGTGCTAGGAATGGGTACCAAAGCAGCCCCAGAAGCACAAGTGGGAATGAAGAAAATGCCTTTTCCAAACAAAGACACCAAGCACAGGGCTACAAAGCAAACAAAGCTTCCATTCACTCAGTGACCCTTGGATCCACAACTTCTCCCCTGCAGCATGACCCAGATGGGTAGAGAAAGTCCTTTGGGCATAGCCTGAAGGTCAGGCACCCTCCTGAGCAGTGAGAGGTGTAGACTTGGGCTCCCTCATGCTCACCTGTATATAAAACTCCTCTGGAAAAATGCTATTTAAAAAAGGCAACAAGTCCATGGATGTGAAGGATGCATCTATTTTAGTAATGTTTTACAAGGAGAAAGTCCTTCAAGAGTAAAGGAAGTGCAGAGAACATCAACCTCTCAAACCTCTCAAAAATGGGGTTTATGAAAGTGTTTCAAACCCTGTTGGCCTTGAGCATATGTGAAAAAACTTACTATAAAAGAAATTCAAACACCAAAAAAGTGAATTTTTAAGTGTACATGCAAAACAATTTATGCTGAAATGTTGGCAAACCTGTCCAGACAGAAATACAGCATTTAGATGAGTCTCAGCACAGTTACCGTGTCTCAAAACTCATGATTAAGTTCTAGCACTTAGTCACTACTGAAAAAAAAAGAATTGGATAAGAAAAGGGTGTGTACCTCCAAGAAGGACAGGAATTGTACTGAATTAATGAACTGTGTAACCAGGAAGACAAAAGCATTAAAAAAATGCACATTTACTTTATCTGCTGAGAGTGGTTTGTATGAATGGCAAAACTGAAAAAGTCTCCTACCTGAAGAGGGACAGCTTTTCTACATAATATGGAAAACATTCTGCCTTCCAACCCATCCACTGTGTCCCTTGATCCATGAACCTCCCAGGCAGAAAGGGCAGCTGCCAAGTGCAGCTCAGGGCTCATGCCATGAGACAGACTTCAGAACTATCTTCAGAACCCAGCAAATATCAGCCTGGCACACGAGGCACCATATGGCTCTCCCTGGCTGCACATACAGCTGGCTTGGTTTGAAGAAAGCATTATCTGACACCCTCCTGCAAATGATTCGAGGGTTACTCCAGGATAAAATGGCAATTGCTCAAGAAAACTGAGCACTACATATGGATACACATGTATATTCATTTCTGCTGTTCCTTCTCTGGCTGGCTGATAGACTACCCTTCCGGCTGCTAAACTGCTATCAGAGGGTGGCATTTCTTTTTTTTAAATGCTCTTTAATTTAATGGAAAGAGGATTATTTTAATTTTTAATTGACACCTTCCCCCAAAGCTTAGACAAAACTAATGCAGAAAGGTTGAAGGTTCATTAATTACAGATGGCCCCATTGTACAGCAGTGGAGCAGGATGCAGCCTGTGCTACCAGCAGATACTTAACTAAAAGGATTCAGCATTAAAAATCATTTATGCTCAGCCTCTTTGGAAAGTCTGGAAAGATCCATGCCATTAAACTTCTGTTCATAAAACTTTATTGTCTACAGTTACCTTTCCAAGTGAGTAGACTTCTGGCTCTACACATTTCCTGACCTATACAAGTTCTTTGACACTAATGGTTACAAAATATAGCCAGTAACTTTCCGTAATGAAACTTCTGATCCAGAACAAACAAATCACTGCTGTCACAATTAGCTTGACTACTTAAAGCTGCTGAGGTAGCATAACAGCAGTGACCAGAATGAGCAATTTATCTTAAAAAGCTGGAACATTTATTTTTGGTTAGCAGAAAAATCTGTCTGTCATGCATTCAGAGAAATACGAGAAAGACCAGAAATTTAAGTTAGCAATTTCAACAGGCACAGCTGAAGGTTTTAATGCTTATCTTAAATCCTCAAGGTGTGCTGCCATGGTGGAGACTTCCTGCTACCTTTGTGCAACTGTATTGTTACTAACAGAAGACTGGGAATCAGGTCATGATGGGCTGTGCGTGCATGGTTTTCAAATACAGGCATTGGGGAACCAGCTATCACTGGGTACAATCCAAAACACAGACTGACCTTATCTGGCAGTTCCCTGCTGCCAAAACAGGGTGTCTTCCCCTCAGCACCCTGTCCTGTGTGCTCCTGCTGCTGGTCCTCCCACTGGACACCTTGCTGGTGGGACCCCACTGACCTGCCACACCCAGCATGAAGTTACACCTTTCACTTGCCAAATTAGCAAGCTGAAAGAGTCACTGGAGGACTCAGAGTGCATCAAAGGTGGTGAAAATGGCTGTGACAGAGCAGGGATGGAGTGACTCCCTGCAGCAGGATGCTCTAGGGATGTGCCCACCCATGTCAGGCAGTGTGTTATCCCTGGGTGGATGAATAAGTTGCCACGCCCTGGCATCACCACCCTCTTCTCTGCAGGCTGCCCAGCCCAGAGCAAATGACAGTGGTCTGTGCTGGGTTGTACAAGGTACTGCAGTTCATGTTTGAGTCCAGTTTAGGTCCAGTTTTCAGGAATGTGGGTGGAGGCAGTGATACTGCAACCACTTGCTGAGACAGGGAGTGCACAAACTTTCCCAGGTAATGGGTTTTGATTTAGGTTCGAAGGATATATTTCATTGAATTAAAGAAACAGAGACTAGAATCTACTAGTCTCCATTCTGGGTTTTTCTTGGAGTGCCTCAAGCAGAAGATACTTCAACCTTACAGCCACCTCCCATGGTTCTGTGGCTCACTGTGGGAGAGATGGAGGTTGCCCAGCCTGGCTGATGGAGCTCTGAACTGGGAGAAAGGTCTTGGAAATTCTGTTCCTTCCTACCCCACAGCTCTCACAGCAAAGTTTGGTGCTTGGGTAAAGCAAAGCAGGGTGCAGGTGGGGAGAAGGTGCTGAAGCAGCAGTGGGGAGCAGCCCAAAACTGGCTGGTGGAGTGATGTGGTTTCAGCCAGGCCAAGGGAACAACAGTCCGTAGGTGTGGTCAAATGGTGTTTATGGAAAAAGGAGCAAGAAGGGAAGCAGAGGAGTGCTAACACTTTCCTAGCTGCTGCCAGGAACAAGGGCCTCTGCAGCTTCACTGCCCAGGGATGGGACACTGCCAGAGGTTGTGTCCTCCCCCCTCTGTCCTTACCCAGCCCCCCAGCTCAGCCTTCACCATTTGGAAACGAAGGCACAAATGTAATATGAAGAGCAGCAAGGAATTTAGAAAATCATGGAACGCAGCAGAAGTTGGAGAGGTAACAAGTCCGGAAGGCTGCAAAGACCATCACAGCCATGCACTGTTCCCAACTAAGGCTGGGGATGTTTAACTACCTCACTCTAGTAAACAGAAGAACATGCATAAGGTTAAAAACTTATCCATGTTTGGATATGGAAGTCTAAAAGGAAAAACCCGGTCTTATGTACCCTTATTTTTTTTTATCTTTGTGCGTCTATGTTTCCTAACCCATTGCTAATTCAGACCATCTATAGTGGATAAACAGATCAGTATTCTGGAATGTGTTTTTTATTACAGTCTTGTTTCTTTCTAATGATGAAAAATGAGGATATCCTTTCTGTGTCCCAGGTGACCTCTTTTCTATAGGGTTTCTATTTTAAAAGTTTCCAAATATATTTTTTTTTTCTTGTTCCAAAATTCCCCCATTCTCCACCCCTTATATTTTCTGGACATGATTTTAACTCCACAGCAACTAATTTGGCTGTGAATGTATTATCCTCACAGATATGAGAGAAACCTCTCATTTCCGCAGTGCTGTTTTCCAAAGTTGCTTGAAGTTTCCTAAGTGACTCCAGTCAAACAACCCAGGAGTATTAGTGCTGCAAAGCAAAAGAATTACATCATTAGCAATTGCTAAGAAATCACAGTCTCGATCTCTTTTTGCAGTAATGTGTCTTTGTGCTTCTTTGTGGCATTTAAAAGGGCTCATTAAGGGTTGCTCTGCTAGCACACAAGTACCTGAGTGGACTCATGTCACAACAGGACACGGAGTGAAGACACAGCACACAAAGTGAGCTTCAAAGGCAGGAAAGAGAAAGTTTAGTTACAACTAGGGTTTATATACTTTTCCAGGGATTGCCCCTGGATTGGAGGGAGAAGTTGCCACCTCTCCATCCACACTGGCAGAGACAAAAGTCCATCAAACGTCTCTCCTTGAGAGAGGAATGTAAACAAAGACTGTTTTTCCTGCGAAGTCCTTGAAAGACTCCACTTCAACATGTAAACATTCAAAAAGCTTTAGAAAAGTCAGAAAACTTTAGAAATTCTCAGAAGACTTTAGAAATTCTCAGAAGGCTGTAAAAATTCTGGGTGACAGACACACATAACAGGCTCATCTCTGAGAGACAGAATTACTTTGGCTCCCACATGGCCCTGAATGCAAAGAGAACCACCGTGACTTTAATGACCATTCTTTGACACCCTCTCTGCCACTAAAAGCCTGTCCTTCGAGTGAGAATGGAACACCTGAAAACTGGAACGACTTCTATAGGGTATTTTTTACTATTTTTAGTAGATCTTTTAAACAGCAGCCCCCACCTGGACATGATGTTACCCTGCCCCTGTCCAGCTGCTGGTGAAGCCAGCAGGAGAATCCTGCGGGCAGCAGGACAATGAGCTGGGAGGGAGGGAGGGAGGAGGGCATCCCACTGTGCACAGGTGTGCACTTCCCTGGGCTTGCTCAGCCCAGGGTGAGGGTGAGGACACTCCCCAGTGAGGGGGCAGGCTCCAGATCCCAGCATGTGGCACCAAAGCCAGAGGCCATCATGCTGAGGGACAGGCTGCTCCCATCCCCAGGTCCCCTCCTGATGCCAGTGCTCAGTGCAAGGAGAAACAGTAGCTTTTAGATGGTTTGAGAGATCAAATGGGTTTGAACAGCACTTATGGGAAAACACTTACCTTTTTTTTTCAAGTTCTTGGTTAAAATTAGTAGTTTTCCCCCTCCAACATAGCACAAGGGCTCAGTGCACCAAGGAACTCTATACATATTCCACAGAAAGGGAGCGTGGCTTGACTTTTCCACTTGTACACCAGCAGATACACAGAGGTAATTCTCTTTCTGACCACTTCCCTCTATTTTCTACATAAGCTAAACTATCTTTTCCATGTCTGCGCTAGAATTTATGTGTGTATAGTTTTTACCCACAAACAAAGAATCTGCTATTTTCAAACATCCTTGCTTGACACCTTTCAGTATGGGGTTAAAAAGTCTAAAAATCTAGATAGTGGTTTTGCAGCTCATGGATTGTTTTCATTTAGCTGCCAATTGGGAGAAAAATTTGGCTAAGCCGCTTTCAAACACTTCATTAGCCTTTTTTTATTTTTTTTTTTAAAGCAAAAGCATAATTAAAAATGGAGGAGAATGGAAGAACTGCTTCAAGTTGGAGAGAAATATTAATTTTTTGAATACTGATATTAAAAGGCAATTAAACAAAAAAAATATGACTGTCATGAAGTGTGGGAGACAACTCGTTCCTCTGCTTCAGAATATCTGAATGTGTCCCTCCGTCCAGGAAAATATCCTGATGTTCAGCTGTGATAATATTCTTGGGTGGGTCCTCTGAGTCTTGCTGACATAAGTTCAGCTTTACAGACTAGGTAATGAGATTATTTTATCATTGAGAGGGTGAGGACACTCCCCAGTGAGGGGGGAGGCTCCAGATCCCAGTGTCCCCATGATTCAAAGAAAATCTCAGTATGAGTTCACAAATTCACATCTGCTGCTTCTAAACTATTTTATTTTAAGAGTAAGTTATTTGTTCCTCTCCCCCATCCTCAAAGAAAAGGCATAGGAAATAAAATAGTCTGCTAAGCTGTACTCCAGAAAATCCATCTTAGTTTATTTGCTACTTTTAAACTTCTATGAAAAGACAAAAAAAGGGTGATGTAAAAGCAACATTCGCTATTGTCACAGTTGGATTCCGTGGTGAGGAATGATCGAATCACTGCTCCCAAGTCACTCGTTGAGGGGAGCAATGCTGAGCAATGGGGAAAAGACCCTCTGGAGCAGACGCTCAGGCAGGGGAGTGCGGAGATGTGGAGATGTGGAGGGATGTAGGGATGTGAGGAGGTGATAGCCTCCTTCCTGACGTGGAAAATCCTCACAGCTCCGTAGGTCCATAGACACATCTGCCCTGTGTGCCTGAGATTGTGTCTGGTTCCCCCTGCAGCCTCAGTCCCCACGACAGCCATCCAACCAACTTTTCCTGGGAATGAATTAAACCCAACCCCATTAGAAAACAAAACAAAGCAAGCAAGCAAGAAAGAAAACCAGCAGAAAACTGTCTGTGCTTGTGGCCGCAGACGAGCAGGGTGGAACGCGCTCCCTGCGGGGGAGGCTGTTTCCCGAGCGGGCACAGCCGCGCTCCCTGCGCGGGGCGGGAGGGGCTCTGCCCGACACAGAGAAATCTTTACAGAAGGGTTAAAATGTCAACTCCTCCCGCATTCCCATGCAGGGGGAGCAAGGCAAATCACAGGGAACGTTTTTTCTCTAGGACGACCCAAAGGAGCTGCCGCGCCCGGAGGGGAGCTGCCCAGCCCCGCGAGCCCAAGGTGCTCTCGTTCTCTGCCTCTTATTGCCCTCTGGTGGCACCTGTGAAAATGCCATCAGCCTTGTCCCCGGGGCCGCCGGTCAGTCCCCACTGCTTCAGTTCTTGGGGTCTTCTCTCGCAGTTTGCCTCCAATGTGTTTCACTGCCAGCTTGAGCAGCCTCAGACTGGTGATGCTAAAACATAATTGCTTGGTTACCGAGCTCTTCTAAAGGCTCCTCTTCCATCGGTGGGGATTTTGGCACGGATGTTTTTTCCACCTAACCTATTCAGGGTGGACACTCCTGCAAAGACACTGAATTGTGTCAGGTCAGAATGTGCCCTTCTTGGTTTAACACACTCTTTAGGGCACTCCTTGAGCAGCATATCCCAGTGGCCCAGCTTCAATATTCACCCCAATATTCCAATTACATATTTCTGTCCAAGAAAGCTTTGGAGTTTTTTTTTTTCTGAAGCCAGGACAACAGTGAATTGTTTTCTCCAGGACATCAGTGAAAATAGATGGAGCTGATCTGCCCTAAAACAAGCTTAGCATTACAGTTTCTTGGAATAACTTCTGTGTATTTGAAAGGACCAAGACTCAGAGTCAGCGCCACCAAAAAAAGAGGCAAGCATCTTTTACTAGGGGTATAATTTAAAGCTTAGAGATCTTTCATATAAAATAAAAGAATGAACCCTCCTCAAATATAAATCATTTATTTTTGGAAAACATCCACTTTTTTAGTAAACTTGAATGAGTATGGGAAATATCCCTCCAAAACCAGACTGTCCACACAGGTGGTATGAGGGTTTTCTGTAGGAGGGAAGGATGCAGGGTGTCAGGGTGAGGCTGCAGACCCACTGTGTGGGACAGCAATGGCTGGCTGTGAAAGAGGAGACCCAGAGCCTCCCAGTGCCATACCCCCCTCCATGGCAAAAGGAGTATGAGCTCTTCGGTCTCCTCTTCCAAAAGGTATCTTGGTTGTCAAATATTTATCTCACCAGTTGTCCCCATGTCTTGGCCAGCTGAACTCTGAGTGCAGTGTGGCCTTCACACCCTCTGTGCATGGCTTGCCCCTCCTGGAGAGGCTGCACAGCCCCAGCGAGTCCTTTTGATGAGATTTTGATGCTACAGCAGAAGAAATTTCAGTGCTAACTGTGCTAAAGATTATGAAAAGCAGTGACCCAAGTAAACCAAATGGCACAGGGTCCTTTCTTTTCTGCAGCTGGCAGCAAAACTACCTTGATGCACCAACACTCTCTTCCACTTTCATGGCTGAGTAGCAAACCTGGTCTGTAAATAACACAAGATTAGAGAGCATAAAAAGGACTATTTACATTTGGATTTCCACTCTGAACCACTGAACCCAGTTGTTCCCAAAATCAGAGAAGCTCTTTAACAGAAGTTTAAAAAGAATTGTTGCAGCCTCTGAGTGAGAATTCAGAACTAACAACAAACTGACAAACAAATCAACAAACAAAAAAAGAGCAGAACTCAGATCTGAACCCTGCTTTATGCCAGGACAGAAGTGAGATGAGAAAAGCCAAACTGGCATTTCACAGTCTCCTGCTGTTGGTAAAATCTTCTACACTTACAGGCCTTAAGCAGAGCCTCAGGTCAGAGTGAGAAAAGTAGATCAATGTGCCCTTCTGGTGGGAAGCCTTCAGTCCCTGGGGCTGTGAAAAGGAAAAAGAAAGGACCAGGGAGCTCAGAAATGCCTGCAAGGATCAAGAGGCATCTGCTGGGCTGGGAGAGGGAAGCAAGTCAAAGTTGCAGAGGAAGGAAAAGAGACATCTTAAAAAGTATTTATTGTGCAGAGAAGGCAGCAGAGCTAAACCCAGGCACCGATTCCTCTGATGCAGTAAGAAACAGGAAAGTAAATCCATTCATGGTCCTTAACATTGCAAACTATTCTGGTAAATTAATTCCTCATTATGGAAATGGATATGACAGCAGAATGAGCTTTGACTAATAAAAAAAGATAAAGGACTGGTCTTAGCAACCCTGCTGAAGTGGCTGAAGAATGGTTCTGAGTGTGCCCTTGGATGCTCAGGCACTGGCCGGCCATAAAACTGAGGGCAAAAGGACAAGACCTTATCTTTTGGGCATCTGCCTGGGGATTTGGTTGTTTTATCTGATGAACCACATGGACAGATTTGAAGTGTGGAACTGGGAAATTTCATACAATATCATCTAGAAGATGCCTTTTTTATAAAACAGTATGGAGGTTTTTGTTTTTGTTTGTTTGGTTTGGGGCTTTTTGGTTACTGTTTGTTTTGTTGGGTTGGGGGGGCGGTTGTTTGTTTTCTGATTTTTGTTTTGTTTGCTTTTTTTCCAAAGCCCTTGCATTCAAAGGGATACATTCCTCTCTCATTTTGTTAGCATCTCCATTTTTTTTAGAGAACTAAGATGCTAATCTCCCATGGTGTTTTCAATTGCAGCTACATGACACACCTCTGTCCTGCTGCTGAAGACTAAGATGTAATTTGGATTGTTGTTTCACTCCAAGAATGGTCTTATTGCTTCACATTTATTTTTAAATGTTTCACTTTGAGCTTTTGAATGTTTCACTATCTATTTTTGAATATACAGTTATGGGAATCCAGTACCTGTTCAATCACCTGCCAGCACCTGAAAAATCTCCTGAGTGGGATCAAATACACAGTTTGCTTCAGTAATGTCAAGCTCCTAGAAGTCTGTTGCAGTTTCTTCTTACAAAAATTTGAATTATTAACATAACACAGAAAATTCAATAATCAACTTATTTTTGGAAATGGAATTTCAGGTTGCTATTATAGCTAATTTCTGAAAAAAGCACAACAGTTTGACCTCAAGATACATAATTTAACAAATCAAATCTCTAAATGCAGAACAAGAATGTTATCTGCCTTTGGGGATGAAAGTAATAAGATGGAAGAAGCAATGTGGTTATCAGTTTACTGTCCACTTGCAATAATTGAAATGCCATTTTTAAACTAAAAGATGCTAGTGTTGTGAAGTAGCACTTTCCTCACACTATAAATGGAGTGAATTAGGTGCTGCTGAGGTTATTTCCATAACGACCTAGCTAATGGGCAGGCACAAGGAGCAGGGACAGAAAGGCTTAGGGAGGGAAGCAGGGATTGGGCTGCAGAGGAAGGAGACGGGAAACAGATGCAGAAGAGACTTCTTTTCACTGGTGTGCAGGATTAAAGCAGCCTTATGCAGCTGGGGAGTTGGGTGCTGATGTGCCCATCACCCAAACAATTAATGGCCATTAATATATTTTTCCTCAGGACTTCTTCTGTGGGAGCACAGTGCTGCTTATCCCTTACTCGATTATTTTACAAATGAGCAACAGAGGGAAGAAGTTTCACCTTCAGGGTCAATCTGCATCCCATTGCTCCCCCCATGGGCACTTCAGTGCTGGTCTTCTGGGGAAAGGCTGATGTGGGGTCCTACCACCACTGGGAAGAGAACAGGGAAGTGAGGGGTTCTGAGCATAAGACCTGATGGGCATTGCAGTCATCTAAGAGCCTGGAGCATCCAGAAAACAGTTTGGGATAGTAGGACAACAGCTCCTCTTAGAGTTGAGCCACACTGCACTGCTGAGATCTGTAGGATCACCAAGTGGGTGACATGAGTCTCACAGCTCTCAGCCTGAACTGTGATTATGTTCAGATTTATACCAGTTTCTTCCTTTCTTTGTTTTGGTCTGTTGATGGGGCTTTCTGAAGCTCCAAAATAGTGGAACTGTTGTATGATATTTGTCTGAAACAATTATGAAAAATGTAGTATTTGTGAGCATTTTAGCATTTAGCTTTAAATAGTGATGGAACTAATTAGCACATATAAAAGCCATTCAGTTAAAACATATAAAGAAGTAGACCCCAAACACATCCTCTATAGATCCTTGAAGGGTTTTTTATTAATATTGTGAAAGCAGTGTTCCAATACCCCTAATTTTTGCAACTGATAGGCTATTTTATGTTCAAAACAAATAAATCAAAATGTGAGAAGTGTTGTGCAGAGGTGAAAGCTCAGGTTTTACAGCAACAGCCTGAGGTGTGTGGCATGATTGCAGACATGCTGCATCTGCAGAGCTAAACACAGCTCAGAGCTGCAGAAAATTTAAGGATGTTGTTTTTATTTTGAATAATTCTTTTGTTTAGCCTTTGAAGTGAATGTTATCTCAGAAAAAGGCAGGTGTCTGATTTTCAGCAGTAGATATGCAGACCTGTGCTGTACATTTCATTTTTGTATCGAGGGTTTATAGTAGCTGCTTTGGTAGGACATGCCTGGAATATATGATGAAACCATTTGCAGACCCAATTTAAAAGTGTTTTGCGTCATTCTTTTGTCTCACTCATCTGGTCATTTGGAAAGCTTTCATTTGCACATTTACAAGTACCATAAGTTGTTGGTTTTTTTTTTCTTTTCTATGATCTCCCCAAACTAGATCTGATTATTGCTACTTACATTTGATTTAGGCTATGATTATAACAAGAGCACTTCCAAACATGCAAAATTCATGAATTCAGCTATTCCCAACTCCAAATGATAAAATGTTAAATACAATATATGTGAGTCTTCATTTCCTTCTAGCTTTTGAATCTTTCAGATGAAATCAGCCCATACTCTAAAGCTTTTCTTTATAGCCAAGAGCGCTAAAGGCTTTCTATCCTCCAGCCCAATTTGTTCTCAGTTTTTCAAGCACAAATGCACACAGTAGAGAATAGGCCACTCAAAAAGTTGCCAAAAATCTTTGTGAACAGTCTGCAATCTCCAAGTAGTGCAGGAAAATAGCACTATAAAAACTGTTACTAAATAACAGCAGATTAGAAGCTGTGTAAAAATATTCACATCCCAATGCCAAACACACTAAAGTCACTGTTTGGGCAGAGAAATTTTTGGCATCGTTACTGAAAAGCACCAAAAAAAGAAAGAGAGAAAAAGGAAACTAATTTCCCTATTGGGTTCTTTCCTGCTTGTTGGAAAATCATATGAGGATGTGCTTTGCAGGTGTTGCAGCTAAAGCTTTGGTAAATTAAACAAACTGTTGGCTTGAAGCAAATTCATTCTGCAAAAACAGGAACTGCGGTGGTTTCTGTTTCTGTCTCACAAACTCAAAATGGGAGTACAAAAATATTGTCTCAGAAACCCAAAATGGGAGTACAATGTGCTCTCACATGAAAGCTTGGAAATGCTGCATCCCTCTGAAAGATGTGAGTGCCATGTAAGGCTGGAATATGGAACAAGGATAGGGACACACACACACACACACAAAATACCTCAATTTCTTTTTTGCTGCTCCAAGCTGGCTTTTAATTCAAACATAATTTATGGGGACTGAGGATAAGCTTTAAAACTGACAGGCTGTTAAATCCTGAGACATTTCCACCCACTCTGTTTCCACTGCATAAATCAAAGCCTGCCTTTGTTCAGCAGCAGTATTGTAGCAATGTCTATGAGTTCAGAGCAGTGATTGAGTTATCTTTGAGGTAGCTGTCCTGAAAAAAAATAAGGAGTAAAATCCTCTGGAGTGGAAAGTTCATGTGCCATGTGCCTAGTTCAACAGGCACCATGCAGATCTGCAGGCACAGCTGAAGTCTCCATTATACCAAAACAAAACTGGTCCATCTGCAGCTTGAGCTAGGGAAGGATCAGGCAACAAACAGCACACCCATCAGCATGCTGTGGTGGCTATACATAATCTGTACATAAAAAAGTCTATGGCAAAAAAGTGGGTATCTATGTACTGCACAGAATAGCGCTAAAATGAGGGCTCTGCAAAATATGAAGCAAGATTCTTGGCTTGTAATGGGCTGGTTGGACAACTGGTACTCCTTAGGGAGCATCGCAACAGCATCAAGGTTTTGTGGGTCAGGGAAAGGATCACCCATGTGGCTATGATGGGGAGGCCCTTCCTCCTTTTCTTCCGGAACAGGAGAAGCTGCCTGGGGAACATATGATCATGTTTGAGAGAGCAAAGGGGACAGCAAGCAATAAGGAAGGTCAGCATTGCTGGAGGGCCAAGGGTTGGTGCTGCAGGGGGTCATTGCAGGGAGAGCAACTGAGACTGTCTGCACTGCAAGGGATACAGTGGCTCTGCAGGGCCCTCCTGCCACTCTGGAGAAGCAGGTTTATCTGGGGATAAACCAGATCTCTGAGGGAGGGCAAGTAATCCAATAACTGTAAGATGAATTACATGATGAACTATGACAGTTATTATGTTTGTAGTATATGTACTTCCATTATAGCTAAATTAATTGAGCTGTATGATATGAGCAGGGGTCTCAGGAATTAACCTAATCATTCAGATGTGACCTCTCTCTCTAATGCTCAGAAATTAGCAATACATCATTTGTTCTAAGATCTGCAGTATCTTAATCTCTGTCAGAGCTTACAAAAGCAATTGTAATTGTGCAAAATAAGCAAAAGGAATGGATAATACTATTCAGACCAGAACTGTGGTGGAATCACTTGATTCTCAACAGATTTTGGTTTAAAGAGCTGAAAGGTTCTTCTCTTTTTCTCTTTCCTCCTTTCTGTAACTTCTCAGCTTCTCAGACCTGCCAGCACAACTGCATGTGTGAGCTTGTTTTCAAAATGACATGCATTAGAAAAGCTCATGGTGTGATTCTTGTAATGTCCTGTGCAGGGTCAGGAGTTGGACTCAATCATGATGGGTCCCTTCCTACTCAGCACATTCTATGATCCTACACTTCTAGTGCTAAAAGTCACCCAGTCACATCCTCTTGTTGGGAGGTCTGAGGACGACGGGTCACCCTGCAGCTGCCTTGGCTCCAGCTGGGCACCATCCCTTACCTTTGGGAGCTCCAGGCACTCCTCAGCTGCTCTGCATGGTGCAGAGCCTGGCACAGGCCCCTCAGCAGCAGTGGTGCTGGGAACAGCCTGTGTCTCTGGGAGTGCAGGTGCCTGGTGCAGGCACAGCCATGTGCCTGGGAGGTGGCTTGGAGTGGCTGGGTAGCAAACCCATGTTGGTCTGGGCTGGGGACATCGTCTGGCGATAGCCAGCAGGCTGGACACAGAAGATCAGGAGTTTGGAATTGAAACAATATGACAAAATGGCATTTGCTCTCCAGGAAAACCAGTGCACTCAAAAATAGAGATTTTCTTAAGTAGCCTGCTCAGTAGCAGGACTCTTGGAGCAGCTCTCTGGGGAAGCCAGGCTGATGCATGGGTGGTGTTCAGCTGTCTCAAGAGAATGTGTGGAGGGAAGAGTCATTACAGGATGAGCATCACGTGTAAGGTTATATGTGTGTGCACAGCTGGAGGTGGGCACCACCAATTCTCTAGCACAACTCAATGTGAGACACTTGCCCGTACAAACCTCTTCATGGTGGTGTTGGTCTGACATGGTGCCAGTGCTGATGCAAAAAGGAGAGGCTGAAATATTGAGGATCCTGAGGAATGCTACTGTCCTGTGCAGGAATGGAGATGCACCCAACCTATGTCAGCAAATCAAAAGAAATCTGCTTTTCTATGCACTGGAATTTTCCTGAGCTAGAGATCTCAGTTAGGTTTTATAACCAGGCAGATATCAGTAACCTACATCTCACTAAAGAAAGGATTTATCTTCTCTTTTAAAAGGTTCTCTATATTTTTATCCAGCAGCTGAAGTAGGCAGAATGAAAACACTGAAAACAGCAAGAGAGAGAAAAGGCAATTCTGGAAAAGTCCTACAAGAGCTTTTCCTCAGAGCAAGCCTGCTTTTTTCCCCTGCCCTTTTGCTTCTGCACCTAGTTGCCTGACTGCCTCTCTTCAGTGTCTTTCAGAAATAAAACCTGTCACAATATTTCCTCTCCAAGTGCCACAGTGTGTTAGGTTTCAGCTCCTGACAGGTGTAGGAAATACCAGCTCCACCAGATGCACACAAACATGGAAGCTTTAAAAGGGTCCACAGGCTGCAGTCCCACTTCACCAGGCTGTGTCACTGGGGACAGGTGTCTTTTCAAAGGTTTACTTTTAAAAAGAGAAGCTGATCACAGTGGTGACATACTTAAAACTGCTGAGTGATTTTATAGGAGCCAGGCAGGGAATGCTGCCTGAAACCTGCATCTGCAGGGCAGGAAAAGGGGCTGAAACTCCTGCAAAAAACTGTCAAATCACAGGCATCTTAGCTGAACTTTATTTTCAAATACTTTAATCCCTTTCTTGGAGGCAAAGTGAAATCCTCCCTCCATCGCTTTGATCTCAGCTGCTTTTCTGGAGTGTTGGCTGGGAAACATAAACAAAGATGGGAGAGATGCTGGCCCTGCAGTGGGGAGCTGGAGAAATCTGGGTTTTCTCCCAGTCATGTGCCCTGCAGCCCTGTAATGAATTTAATGCTTTTTGTGTATCCATAAAATCTTTTTACTCTTGCATGAAAAGTAATGTTAAAAAGAATGATTCCTTTTGTTTAGCATGAATGCACAGAGTTTTGGCTGCTTTGTTGCCAGTGGTAGTATGTTGGTCTGCTGGTACCACAATTTATCCATCTTGGTCCATTTAATTTTCTGTTTTAACATTTTCTGCGGCTTTGATTGCACTTGAGGATTTTTCTAAATATCAAATTATATTTAAAGGCTGAAATGCTTACTGGAAGGTCTGCAATTCTACCTGATATATTATTCCTGCCACAGAGGAACTTGCAAGAGAGTTATCATAAATGTTGATGGCCAGCATTGAGATGGACCCAGCTCCCACCACAGGTTGGGGGACTTTGTCCTTGGTTTCAGCAAACCCCATCTGGCCTGATGCTCTTCTGTTTTTAGCACGCATCACACTAGCAATATACCTCTAGGGCCTTTTCCCGACGCTGCCATTGTTCTACAGCGACTGGAGACGCTGCAACACAAGGGAGGCCAGCGGGACAGGGCAGGACGGGGCTCTATGTCCACCAGGAGATGGCAGTGCATATACTGATTTGGGGCTTTCCCCCTTTATTTCTCTTTTAAAGTCTCCCTGAAAGAAAGTGGGTCTTTTGAGGCCAACAGAACTGTAACACTTTCATTTCTATTAGGTTTTCTTTATTTCCTTATTTTTTTTCCCCCCACTGTTTGCATTTACATCCTTCCCACACCTCCCTCTGCAGCACAATGCCCCCACCCCCTACACCTACTGGTCACCTTCCCAGTCTCAGTGGCTGAGCCCTACCTACAGGCACACAGCAGTGTCACAGATGCTGAACACCAATACTGTAGGAAGAAAAAGAATAGGGGGTGACCTGTTTTGAAGTTGGCAAGCACTGTGTGCACAGGCTGCTGTGCAACCAGTGCCAGGCTTGATCTCAGTGGTTTTTTGCCCATGCTTTATATATATATATATATGCCCTTGTAGGAAAATAGTATTGACATTTAGCTTCTAGACTTCATCCTTGACATTCTCAGCTGGCCAGAGGACAGCAGGAGACACAGCTCCTTGCCTTTGTCAAGCCTGTGTGCCTGTGGGTCATACAACTCACAGCACTCAAGTCTCCTGCTAAGGGCTCTGACATTTCCTGCTGCAATGTCTTCCATCAGAGGGCTTCCAAAAAGGGTACATTAACATATTAACTCTAATAGATTTTGGGAGGACAGAATGAGACAATAGCTCTGAAAGGGACAGTTTTCTGCACCTGCCCCACCAGCAATGCTCATGGAGAAAAGTCCTTGTGTTCTCCCTTCCCTCACCACTTTGGAGTGGACCCTCAGGAGTTTTGTGCCTTCTGCACTTAGTGATGAGAGGCTGCTCAGTGAATTATAAGTAGATTCAAATGTCACAGCTGAAAAGGTGGACTTTTTTTGTAAGTAGTGCCATAAATAAAGAGACTCCAAGTCCCTGTTTCACATAATGCTCCAAGAACTTTCTTCTGAACCTGAAATGTCCCAGTTTTTCATTTCTCCTATCAAAACATTTTTCTAAATAATTACAGAGTGTTAAAAATGGATTGCTGTACCCAGGGGAATTTGCTCTTTGTTTGCCAGGAACAAATAGGCCAAGAGAATGTGCGCTCAGCATCACGAGTGGTGTTTGAAGGAAAGAGCAAAGTCAAAAGCCTGTAGACATCACCAGAGATGCTCTTTTTTCAAAGTGAATTTTTATTCCACATTGTCAGGGTTTCAGGAGATACTCCTGCACATTGTGCTCCTAGGGGCTGGGGGAAAAGGAGGAATCTCCTCATCTGAGAGCAGTGCACATACTGCTGTTGACACAGAGGAATTTTTATTAATCTTTCTGGAAGTGACCTCTTCAAAACTATTTTTTTGCTTCTTAAGATGCCACTTCTAAACAAGCACTGGGTTTTGATTACAACAGTCTTGTTCACAACTGTTTGCACTTCAGTGGCATTACTGTGCCTCCTCTGATAATCCCTGAGCCCAGAGCAAACACAAACCTGGAAATGTTCAAAGCATCCTGCTGTCACCAGTATCTCTGCAAACTGTTTTTCGCTTTTAGAGAATCCTTCTTGCATTATGTGTGCCTGAACAATCTGTTTCCTACTATAATATGATGCCAGGTGGTAGGAGGATGAAAGATGGACTAAGCACACCTAGTTTTACCTAGGAAAAAGGAAAAACTGACCTAAACCCACAGCCCCAAGAAGTCCAAAGCGTGCTGATTTCCCTGTGGGTTTGCCAGGTTGAACCTCCTCAGCTGTAGACATGATAAGGGCTTGCTGGAGCTGGGAGATGCCTGGGGGCTCCACAAGAAGTAAGGCCATGCAGTAGTTGTTCAGCAAGACTTAAAAGAAACGTGAAATATTTAAACAATACACAAACAAACAGATCCCTTTGAGGTGAGTTTTGCGAAATTTATTTGCTTCTCAGCTAGATTGCAGTCATATCCCTGGCAGCAAAGAGCATATGGCTGCAAGACAACCCCCCTATACTTCACATCAAGGCCACTTTTCACAATCCTCTTATTTCTCCTGCTTCCCAGACCAAGGCTGTGAGGTCAAATATATGTACTACATACACTGAGAAAAAAAAAAAAAAGAGAGATTTCAATCATACAATCATAATATTGTCTAGGTTGGACAAGACCTTTAAGGTCATTGGGTCCAGTCAGGTGTGCGACTGCTGCCTGTGGACTCCAAAGCTGCTCGTGGTATGAAAAAAGCCAAGTCAAACCCACCTGTGTACATTGCAACCTCAGCAAAGAGCAAGGCACATCTCTCCCATCCTCCAGCACTCCACCCTATGCATGGATTTCTTTTATAAATTATTTCTGGATGCCTTATATTCAGGTTAAGGGGCTTCTGAAATATCGGTGCACACATTAATCTGTATCTGGTATGTGTGTGTACACATACAGGGACTCCAGGGACAAGTGCTTTCCACCATTTCCATCAACCGTCTCCCTTCTAGTCTCTCTGGTTGTTTGTTACTTTCACTTGCTGTTCCTTGTCTTAAATTAAACTGTAAGCCTGTCCTCACAGGGATGCCTTTTATTGTGGGTTGTTGGAAGGGGTTTTGCAGAGAAACTGGAGCAGCAGATAGAACTCTCCAGGCACTACTGAAATAATAATGAAGTAGTTTCACCAAGGTTGGACCAGAGAGCGTTGTCGGCTGCGTCTGAATTCTGCTTGTTCCTGAAAATTGCTTAGGTAATAAGATAGCTGCTTTAAAATTGCTGGGGGTATCCCACAGGATTCTGCTTTGACTCTGATTTCCATTTGCAGCACATGTTCTGCCATTTGGCCAGCACCATCCACCCGTGTGAGCTAATTTAAGGTTGCTAAACAGATGACACAGAACATACATCTTTTATATTTGATCTCTGCACTGGTGAGTTTTCTGACTGACGGTTAATCTCAACTTGTAATAGGATTTGCCTACACTTCTTGAGAGTGAGATATTGGTCTTCTTTAAACAGCATCTTGGGGGAAGCGTGCCTGGGGAAAGGTGGGAGTGTTAATTCATGCTTTTTTGGCTTCTTGTTTTTGTAGATTGGATCCGGTGCTGTGTGCCTCTGTGAGGAACAACAGGGTCATCATCCCAAAGATCACCTGTCAGAGGGGACAACATTTGCCAGCTCTAGGGTCATCCCTGCACACCAGCAAGGTGAGGAGCTGGCCACCTGCAGCTGATGTGGGGGTGGTTCAGCTCCTGTCTGGGTTGCTGGGTGCTCTGCACCTGTGCTGAGCACAGTGCTGAGCTCAGTGACTGGCCAGCCCTGTGCTTCACTTTTCACCTTCCTTTGTACACATCAGAGTGTTGACTTGGTGACTGTGTTCTGACTGTGTTCATTTTGGGGGGCTTTTTTGTGCCTCTATCTACTTCATCAAGGACAGTGCTCAGACAGCCAGCTTTGGGTATTGCTATGTTCAGCTCTCAGGGCAAGCCCCCATTCCCAACACTCTGTGTCCTCTCTGTGCCCTACTCTGCCAGCTATTCTGCTGCATTTTCTCCCTTTGATCCCCTCATGTCTGCCTAGCCTCTCCCAGAGGTGCAACAGAAACAGCCCAGGGACCACACTCTGCAAGGAGCACACTCAGAGCATTCCACCTTTAGCTGTCGTAAGGTAGGAAAAGGTGTCTGCCAACCCCCAGAAGTAGAAAGGCTTCTGGCACTGGCTGGCAGCACAGTTGGATCCTGGCAGAGTGGGCAGAGGAGGGAGCTGGTAAGAACTGGCTGCATCCCCTGAGCTGCTCCTAGCACACTCAGGGGGTAGAAAATTGTACTACGAGACCACAGAGACCATGAAAACTCAGTGCTTCTGATTGTGTGACAGTTTGTATTGACACTTCAGTTGCTATGGCCACATAGTCCTCCACTGACATCTGCAAGTGAAGGACAACAAAAAGAAGCCATGAACAGGGATGTCCACAATAAGAAATCTTACTTGCACAGACAAAACCTTCTACACATCCTGCAGCAGCAGCAAAGTTCACAGACAGCACTGGATAGTGGCCTGGAATGATGCTGTGTGTTCTAGGTGAGGTGGTTCTGAGGTAGGTGCTAATTGCAAGCTTAGAAGATATGTCTAAGTTTTCAATAGTGTAATATCATGCCAGCATGAAAATCTGTTTTTTATTTCTGATGCAGGTCAGCAGGTAACTTCTAATGTATTGAATAAGAGCCAGACAGTGTCAGTGAGAGGCACAGTGAGGCCTGTGTCCCTACCATCTCTCCTGAAGCACTCCCCACCTTGGTCAAAAGCCCAGGTGCCAGGCACAGTTGGGTTCTTGTCCTGAGTCCTTGTTGCGGCACCTCCCCAGGGCTGGATGCCTGTTGTACATTAACTAACCTGTACTATGGAAGAAAGGTCATGTGTGCAACTTGGAGAAAAAACAGAACACAAAAAAAACCACAGAGTCATCTGTTCTAAGAGTTTCAGAGCTGAGCTGACCCAGTTTTCTGTGGAATTATGTTTCTACACAGGGCAGGATCACCCCATGGGGTGAAATGCTGGTACAAACGATGCTGTTGAGCTACACACAAGAGATTTATTAGCAAGGTCCATGTTACAAGGCCTTGATTTGTCTGTCATCTGATCCTTTCTGAATATCCTGTCAAGGCAGTTGATTTCAAAATGATCTCTGTGTTGTTTGGGTCTGCTTTGGTGTAGCATGACATTCAGGATTCCTCTACAGACAACTGTGCAGAGCAGGAAAATCTATGTGAAATGCTTCCTACTGGAGTCACCATCTGGCCAATATTCATCTTGTTTAGTGAAATACCAAGATATCCATAGAACGCAGGTGTTAATGCAGATCATAAGGCACAAGTGACCGCAGTAATAAACCAACATGCAATGAAATGTAATTAATGCACCTGGTGCTTGGGTTTGAAAAGAATTTCAGTGCCTTTTTATTTTCCCTGCACACCGATGTGCATTTCAATAGTTGGAACTTCAATCATCTCTTCTCAACTAACCCTTTAATCGTGTTAATTCTCTTAAAAAGTGAACTATAATGTTTTTTAGTAAATAATATTTCATAATTCAGTCAGGAGGGGCAAAGTGCAAACACACATGAAACTATATGCTGCTTACTAACATTTTTGTGGCATGAAAAAACTATTGTCCTGTTTCTGCTTCTGGCAAAGGTTTATTTTCAGTCATGTAAGCCTTGTTGATATGTTCCAAGTGTTTTTGAACCAGCTGGAACAAGTGAAAACATCCCAGGCAAGAAAATGAATGAGTAAAGTTTCTATCACTGGATTTTACCGCGTGTTTTTATTTCACCTCTGTCCTGCATTAGTAACGAATGCATTTTTGTAAGGTTAAAAATCCCCCCAGGATGACATTTGTTCCAGGAAGACCAAAAAACTCAACCCCACACTGGAATCTACTGGAAATGTAGATTATGTGAGTGTATTTCTGAGTTCCAGAAAATTACATTATTTTCAAATGTCCTTTCAGAGCAGAGATCAGACCCAATCCCATCAGTCAGCTGGCAAATCCCAAGCAGACAGGGTATTTGTGGAGAAAGGGAGAGGTCAAAGAGTCAAAGAGAGGGGTCATGGGCAATTTTTATTTTTGTACGGACATTTCTCAAGGGTGGTCTGAGGGCCGTGAGGAACATAAATCTGTGGGTATACTTGTACACCGACAGAGAGGGATGTCACACCAAGTGACTTCCCAATCTGGTGCTATTTAATAGAGACTCAGAATGTGCTACCTCCCCAGAGAGATGCGTGCTGCTGACACTGGCGTTGCTCAATCCCTCTCCCCAGACTTGACACAGGTGCAGATCACACTGTGTTCTGCCACCAATGGTCAGTGCTAAGTCACAGGGAATGAACTGCTGACAAGCCAGGGCCGTGAGCAAAGGTCAGCCACCAGCGGGCACTCATGAATGGGTTATTCCACCACCTTTACGGAAGCTGGGTACACTTTCACCTTCGGCATTGGCCCATCCTTTTTAAGCAGACTTTGGCTTCCAGTCATCAAGGCTGGGCTGCTGAGGGTCACTGCCAAGTGACAGAACACCCTGTTGTCACATAGCTGAGAGTACAATCTGAACCTCTGTAGTATTGCTGTCTTCCACAGGACAAAGGGAACTGGGAGAAGGATGGTCCCTGTTTCTGAATGCTGCTGAATTTTATTGTGTTCAGACAGAGACAAAGAAATTAAGGAAGGCCTGCTGAGCCCAGCTTCCCTTACTACCTCCCTGTAAAGCTGCTTTCTTGGCAAGCCCTGTGAGAAGAGCACAGCTAGCACTGGGCTGGGAGCGTGGTGAGTGACAATGAGTGTGGATGTTCACCTGGTGGGGCAGGGCTGTGGAAGGGCTGATGGGGATATTCCCTCCTGTCCTCACTTGTTGCAGCATCCCTGTAATCCCTTCAATGACCTGGGTCAGTTTTAGGAAACAAACTACTTAGGGCTGTCCTTGACACTTCCTGATCTTTTTTACAGCCGCTATAGCCTACTAACTGCTCTCCTTGGGCACCTGACTTTACACTTAAGTTAATAACCTCATAATGGGGTGCCAGCAGCAGAAAAGAGACCTGCAAAACCCAAAGCAAACCCCTGCTGATAGAACCGGGCACTCCAAGCAGTGCTAGCCAGGCTGTCCTGAACCCCAGTACTCATAAGGACTAGGACAAAATCACCAAGCTATTTTTTACTTCTTGACCTAAGTTAGCTTTTGAGCCCAGGACTGCAGAGGTGAAAGGTTAATGTATTAAGCTGTCTGCTCTTCAATTAATCCTTAAGTCCTGGGCAGATTTACAAACTCTTGGAAGATTTTAAATCTTACCTGATTTATGAGATGCCTTTTTAAAGTTCAGATTGCCTTCACAGACGGTGACCATACAGGGCAATAAGGATAATTGTTATACAGATTTATTATCAGGATGGAAATTTTAATTTCCAAAATAATGTACACCTGTCTATCCTGACACTGTGGCAAAGCTGAGCATCTGAAATGTTAAGCCCAGATGTCCCTTTATTTTCTTCATGCCTCATTGAAGAAACCAGTTGTGCTGAGGACAGGCTTCGAGCCTGACAGACAGAGGAACAGAAATCCTGCCATTGCAGAAATGCAAATAACTTGTTGAAAATAAAGTTGTACACTGTTGCAGTATCAAGAATTTCTCTCAGCTATTACTGTAAAAATATACCTTTTGGAAGAAGCTCGTTGTCTTTAAAGGAAGACCTTTACACTGGAGAGTTATGAGAATGCGTGCCAGAAGCTAAGGGAGTATGCATGCCAGTCTATTTACATATGGACTTTCTTCATCAGTTAAAAACCTGGAACCTCGAATACACCCATTTTTTAAAATGAATTCTAGCGCATTCTCTGGTGCCCTGAGAATCCTCCTGAAGCCAGGGAGAGCATAACTAATGTCCAGGCCCAGTAGTCCAAGAAAAGCCACAGTGCCATCACCACAAACACTGAAGAAAAGGCCAGGGAAGCTCTTCTCTTCCAAGGTAAGTAATCATAAAATCATAGAATTGTTTAGGTTGGAAAAGACCTTTAACATCAAGTCCAACTCTTATCCCAGCACAGACAAGTCCACCACTAAACCATGTCCCTATGTGTTGCATTTATAGGTCTTTTAAATACTTCCAGGGATGGTGACTCTATCATTTCCCTGGGCAGGCTGTTCCAGTGTTTGACAACCATCCTGGTGTAGAAAATTTTCCTAATGAACAATTTAAACCCTCCCTGGCACAACTGGACTTGGCTACTAATCAATCTGCTCAGCTAAAAGAAAGGACTGGATTGTAGGCTGAAGGCTGACACCCCAGTCAGTAGAGGGAATCAAAACATTCCATGTTATCCTGTGACTATGAGTGCCACTTGCCAGTAAAAGACTCTATCTCCAAGGGGGTTTACTGGTACAAAGCCAGTTACCTGGCTGTCAGACAATGGACGTGAATCATACCTAGTGCTTACAATTCATGGCTGCTCACTAGGCTGAGCCTCCTCAGGTATTTCCATATCAAACCGAGGTAGCAATTTTCACCAGCTTCCCACTCAGGTGAGGCTGAACCAGTGGTGCAGAAGAAAAGAGCCTGTGTGCAGCCCTGGGCCCTGGCTCCTCACAGCAGCTGCACACTGTTGCAGAGGAGACCTGTTCCAAAATATGTCAGACAAATTTTGCACATGCAGCCATCTATTGGCTCAGTTGTTATTGTTGAATATGCTGTTCATTTAAAAAGTGTAATACCTGGGGAGGACTTTCATCCACAACAGTTTGAAGAACAAGGAATAGCTCATTCCTTTCTCTTCTGAGCAGACACAGTCCTCTATGCAGAAATATTGTATTATAGGTACTTGGAAGAGAGAGGGTGAGGAATGGGAAGGAGAAAATGCCAGGATCCCAGCATCATCAATTGTAGTCAGCTCTGCTCTGGGAATACTGTGTAGCTGTTAATTGCTGCTGCACATCCAGCAGATGGTGGGTAAGACATTGTATTTAATGGAGCCCCTCAAAAAAGAGTGGCATCTGTTTGTTTAATTTCTTGGCAACAGAATGGCAGATTTAAAAAACAAACAAACCAAATTGGACATTTAGCTATGAACATCCCCCTAACAGATTATAAATGTTTTAAGATAAATAGGTCAAATTAAGGAAAATATCAATTGGCACATTTGAGAAGTAAGCCAAACTTTTAGATATTGTCTCTTTTAAAGATTAGATTTTCAACATATGGCAGTGAAACTCCTTAAAGAGGCTTTTAAATTAAATGTTGATACTATCTTTTTGACTATGAATTTGTCTAAATGTTTGTAGAACTGTGGCAAGCATTAATTCAGAAACTAATCTATTCTGCCTGTGTCTCTCTGACACACACCTTGAGATTAAAATATGATTTCCAGATCAAGACACTTTAATCTTGCGCATCTCTTACATTTATAAACAGCAACAGAAAAACAAGGCAGAAAGAATTCCTCTCTTTAACAGTTGGGACAAGCAACTCTGAGGAGCTATTGCTGTGGCTATTGCTGCCACAGCTCCAGCATTAGGGCAACTCCTATATTTCTGGAAATTCACTGCAACAGAAGTTGCCATAGCAGAGTGTGCCATGGATCCATCTGTGGTAGGGAATATTATATTGTCTCTAACAATGGTCAAACATGGATGCTTTGCACAAGAATGTAAATGCCCTTGATCTTTACTGTCTATGCAGGGCTGCACCATGTGAAATCCACCCTAGCCCCACTCACTGAGCACACAGCCTTCCACAACGCAAGAGTGGATGACTCTCCAAAGATCTCCTCCAGATTCTTTTTCTGGGAAGTCTTCTGCCCCATTTGTCAGATTTTAGGCATGTTTTGTACTTTCCCTGTTTTAAAGCAGAGTTCAGATAGGATGCTGAAGATGAGAAACAGTCCACATGACCTCTCTGTTCCCAGCTGCTGATCCTAAAAATGCTGCTGCTCACTTTTTCCTACCAGCTAACTCCCATCCATGTTCATTGCTGCAGGCTAGGCAGAGTCTGCCCATCAGTGCCAGAAAGCCATTCCCTGGGATGTTTTTCTGGCTGGCAGCTGCTGCAAGGCCGCGCCGCCCGGGCCGAGCGTGCCGGGCCTGGCGCCGGCAGGGGTGGCAGCAGGAGCCCCCAGCCCACTGCTGCCAACACTGCTGTGCCGCTCAGATGTGCCCACCCTGGCTCGTTTTGCTGATGGCTGCACGCTGCCTGAAGCTGTGCCGTGTTTTTTCCAGGGCCTGGTTTCCTTTCAGGTGCTGGATGTGGTAATGCTGTCCCCCCACAGCTGGCCTGGGCTTGGGGGCACAGATCTGTGCGTCCCTCAGAGGCGCTTTCTCAGGCAAGTGCCACTTCACTGCTGCGGGGATTTTTCCAGGTGAAAAAGGCCAGGGTAAAGATTCAGTTTAATCTGTGTGTCTGTACTGCCTGAGCAGAACAACCTTGGGCCACAGGGGGTAGCTCACTTCTCCCAAAATTTCCCTGGGTGGGGAAAGTGTCTCATACACTCTTGCTGAGCCACTACCCTGGAATCTACCCGGACACAAAGCCCCCTCCTTAGCCTATCCCCAATTATCTTCTCCCAGGTGCTTGTTTGTCCTATCCCATGGACATGAATGAGGAAATAAATGGGAAACATCAACACCATAAACCAACTGTTAATATTTTTGCCTGGTGATTGCATTCTTCAGGGAAGCATATATCTAAATATAGTCATAGGCTGTAGTCAGCCAATATTTTCACAGCTCTTTATTAAGGATACCTCAGATATAGTTTTCTTTTTTTTTTTCTTTTTATCATTCAGGTCATAGCTTTGTGAATATTCCAGCTGTTAAAATAAAGGAGGCGTGAGTTGTTCACATAGTGTATACACCTTGATAATGTCTGGTCAGTTGTGATGAAGCAAAACTTCTACCTCAGTTCCCCTGTCTGTGAATAGGGCATAATAACATGCAGATGATAACAGACAATTTTTCTCACTCACAGAAATAAAAACAAGAGCTATCCAATCTTACTATTATGATTTCAGCATCTTATAATCTCACATCAACAGCCTAAGACTGTTAAAAATACCATTGTGCTCTTATTTCAGATGAGAACTTTTTCTGATTAAAATTTTTATCAGGTGAATGGAAAATTAAATGTTTGTGTGATATGACATTCCATAAGGTTTGTTCTTTTTCCACCTTGGCTTACTCTTAATAGAACCTGTATTAAGCTGCTCTTGAAAAAAAAAATTTTGTTAGAAGCTGCACTAGGAAGACACTTCCCCATACACTGAGTTGATACTTGATTTCACAAATGAGGTCAGTACCATCTTGATCAAACAGAGCCACTCCGATGAGAAAAGCATCCTGTAGTGAATCAGGACATATGGAACAGACCCAATTCTATTGAAACTAAAATAAGCATGAAAAGTCTCAAAAGAGATAATTTAAATGCCCCTTATGGCTCTTACCACATATCACATGCCTTGCCTATAAAAGGTTAGACTGGAAAAATCTACTACTCTACCTATCTTGCAAAAGGAAAAAAAAAACCCACCAACCCGCCTCTGTAACATTCTTAATTAAAAGATAAGGAAATATTCCTCCTAAACACTCACACCTTGCACTTATCTATGACGTTTCTGCTAAGGAGCTGAAAAAGGCAGATGAGGACTGTTATCTACAGTGGTTCAGCCTGTGCCAGGATGAGGAAGGCACCCCAGTTGTCTGTGTCACCACCCGGGCGTGGCGTACCGGGACTGGTCCCGCACACCCAGCCCCTGCAGCAGCTTTGCCTCTGCCTGCCAGGGCTGTTTGTCCTCCTGGCTATTTCCCTCATTGCAGGGAAATGTCAAACACTGCAAATTCTCCCGTCACCCTTTGTTTTCCATAGCTCCTCTTCATCAGGAATACAGCCATTGGGAGCTGAATTTTAGAGATGGCTTAGAAAATAATGGCAGTGAATATTTAAAGAAAGACTTGGGCATATCTGTCCCTTCCTGTCCATTCTGCAGCAGTGCTTTCCAGCATGACTAATTAACCTTGCAGTATAAATACAGGTTCTCACAGGCAAATACTCATTGGAGTGCGAATGACAAAATCTCAAGTACCAAATATAACCCGTGCATCTCCCCGGAGATGGGAACAGGTAGGCAATTTTGCCTGACAAACTGTCTAAGATCTGCATTTCCTAGTCAGCCTCCCTTCTATTTTCTACCTCAGCTTCAGTAGACTCATCTGCTAATTTTTCACTGAAGATGCTCTCCACAGCATTTTACTTCCCCATGCTGGCAGCCATCCTTTTATAGAGCTCTCTGCACTCATTCACAAAAGTCAGCTGTGTAGGGAGGCTCCAATTCCTACCTTAAGGCACATTCCTTGTTTTAATGCTTTTGGTGAGACTTGTGCTTTTATCCAGAATGAGACACCATTGCTTTATGCTTTTTTAAAAATTTTAGTTATTCTTTATTGTCCTGTTTTAAGGGAAAACCAGGCCCTAAGACCTTCTGTTGTTCTTGATGATGTTTTTAATATGTGGTCATTTATTCTGACAGGTAATTATTTCCCCGTATAGAGAAGGTATTTTGGTATTCCATTCTTCTCGAGGGAAGGAGACTAAATAAATAATTTTACTATGTTTGCTGTATTTTCTCTTTTTTTAAAAGACAGTTGATTTTCTCCAAACTGACTTGAATTATTTTAAGTGCAGGTTAAAATTAAGGATGAATGCTTCCTTCTTTTTGTTTTTGTATAATTTTGAGATTTTTTTTTCTCCCATTAGTTCTCACTTAGTTACTTTTCTGCTTTTGATGGGCCCCATACAGGAGAACCATAGCATGGTGCATTGCAGGAGTAAAGAACAGCACCATGTTTTTCCCCAAGGCTGGCAAGGTCATGCCATAGTGAAGCAGCCTGCTGGGCTCCACAGCTGACCTCCTGTTCCAGCTGCAGCATCACTTGGAGATGTTTACAGACAAAAGTGATCTGCTTCCTAAAACATCCAGCCTGACCTGCACCTTGGCAGCTACAACTTTGGAGTCTGTGACTGCAGTGGGAAGGAAGTAGCCAAGAAATTGAAGCCAGAGGAAAGGCTGTGAGTGTCACATGGTGCCAGAGACCAGGTCGGATTTAAAACCTATTAAAATGTTTTATAAATGTGTCTGTGTTATGTGGAAGAACAAAAGAAACTTAGATAGGGGATCACAGCATGTGTTTGGTCATAGGCAGGAAAATAAAAGTAACTTCCAAGGGGATTAGTGTTTCTGCACACACAAAGTTTCAGACTCACTGAAATTAATATCCTCTAAGCTCTTTGCCATCTCTGAAGTGCAAGTCTTTAAATTAGTTTGACACACTTTGTCAGAGAGCAAAAATCCCCAGCCAGCCAAAGAAACCCCAACCCCCTGAGCCCACTATTCGAAGTAGTTTGTCAGCACTTCACACAAGCACTACTGAAATGAGGTTCAGGAGTCTTGAGCTTTGTAATCTTTTTTAAAAAAACCATTTTTTAATTGCACTTGAAATAAAAAGGAGTTGGTATATGAAAATCAAAGTACTACATGCCTCAAAAGATAACAGAAGTTTATTACTTTCAGCATATGTGAATGCTTATTTTATCTGAACACATTAGCATAGTTATTAGTCATTCCAAATGATTGTTTTCCTCTCCTCCACCTAATCTGAATTATAAATGAATATACTAAAGAGAAATGCACTTTGTTGATAAAGCACTGACTTGGCAGTCAGGAGACAGAGTTTGTTTCTGGGCCTGACTTTGACCTCTTGAGCTGGCCCAGGCTGGTCATTTTGTGTTGAAATGCTTCAGCATCTCAGACTAACCTGTAATGTGGACCTATCTGAACAAAAGCATCACTATCCAATCCATACCAATATCCATACCAATATCCATCAATGTCCAATCAATATTTTAAACTGTTTTACAGTGTGTCATTATTTATTGTCACAAGAAGCCCTGTAAATGATGCTTAATGAAGGGGGAGAAGCTGTTAGGCTGTGGATTTTGATGTGCTTTGGTATTCGTGGAGTGACAGAACATCACAGCAGCTTAAAAGGTGCCACTCTGAAACTTGGGGTATGAACATGCCTTCTTTTTCTTTCGTCTACGTGAATAAGGGCAGAGATCCCCCTTGCAGCAGTGGCAGCACCTGTGATTTAGGGCACTGCCTCCCCCACCTGCTTATCTGTCCTTTTCTGTCCAGCAGCAATTGCTAGAAAGGAATTAACTCATAGTATGTTTGAATGAAAACCAAATAAAATTTAGTTTTGAGCTGTCCAAAGTTGATTTCATTGTGCTCTTGAACGAAGACCATGCTCTGCTCCTTTGTCCTCTCCTTCCTACCTTTTAAGCATTATGTGCCCTTGCTGTGGCAAGCCTGGAGGTGAGTGTGGATGCCCAAAGATATTGTGATTTTCCTTCTCTCAGAAGTGATGGGATGGTCTCTGGATCTGCCTATCTCCTCAAGAGTCCATAAACCTTGGTCATAAAGGACATGTGAAGGAATAAAGCTGTCAAGAGCCCCACAGTTCCTTGTGCAGAGAAGCTGATGCTGGGAGCTCTGCAAGCCCTTCCCAAGAGGGCAGGTAACATTGCCTGATAGTCATGTGTCCACTAGGGAAAGCCTTCATTTTTCTTACGGTTTTACTGTGCTTCAAAAAGTTTATTCTTGGTCTCTTTTGTGTGTTACTGACACTTGGGATCATACATAACTCATTTTTTTACAGCTAAGCCAAACCTGTGCCTGTACATTCAATAGCAAATGAAGTCCTTCCTTCCTGATAGGATGGGCTGAAAAAGGACTGAGGCAGTTTGCTTAAGTAGGGTGGGGCTGGTACTAATAAATAGTTGAATTCCCCTGGAGATCAGTAGCATAGAAAATGAAAAAAAAAAAAATCTCCCTGGATGATTGTGTAAGGATCACCCCTGATTTAGTCATATTTCCATGAAGCCTTGCTCCAGTGGAGTAATGCTCCAGGACTTCTTCAGGCATTGAACATAGATTTGTGTTTTACTGAGATAAAGCGGGATGTCATCTGTGAAAAGAGCAATTTATGTCCTTTGTCATGGATTGTGACGCCTCGAATCTCTGGAGACTTTCTGATAGCTATTGCTAGCGGTTCAGTGGACAGAGCAATCAGAGGAGGTGACAAAGGACACACTTGCCTTCTGCCTCTCTAAGGAAAAAGTCATTCAAATAAAGGAGTCTCCTAGAGTCATTCAAACAAATGAATGCACACCCTCTGGCTTTCTGCGGGCTTAATGAACCCTATTCACCAGAAGCACAGCCTTGTTGACAAGCCTCTGTCTTTGGAGGCAGAAGGAGGATGCCGAAGGAAAGTCGGTCAGATTTGTTTTCTCTGAAGGAGTAGAAAGACAATGTTCTGCCTTTGCCTGGGACTGTGGGAGCTGTACAGTCCTGGGCATGCAGCAACCTACTTGCTCTGCTGGCTCATGCTTTGCTTTTCTTCCTGGGATTTTGCTCTGATTGCAAACAAACACTTGCTTCTCTGCAAGATATGGGTTTCACACAGTCCTGAGGCAAGCACGATTTTAGGAGAGCCTATTTGCTTCTTCCTCTGCCTTGTATTTTATATGAGGGCAGCAATTCTGTGCATGAAATAATTTCAACAGCTGGCAAGTTCCAGAAATGTCTAAACTGTTATGCGCATATGAAGCCATATCACACAACTGTGTTTTGTTTTGCTTGTTTGGTTGGTTGGGTTTTTTAAGTCTACATTCCCCTCCCTAGGATAAAAGACAGGAAAGCAAAGCAGCTACTCAGCTTCAGGCACCAAGTTGCCCACAGTGCCTTTGATATACAGCCCCCTTGCCCATATGTGCAGTCATGTGCTCACATAACTCTTCCTAACTGTGGGAAATGAAAAGGAAAATGTTAAATTTGGTAATATTTATCACAATCATTTTTCAAGAGCAAGAGAGAAACTACCGGTCTATTGAGAAATGTGGCCTTTTAATAGTCATCTAGGATTATCCATTTATGTGAATAATAAAAATCTCTTACACAGATAGAGAAAGTAGGATAAAACTTTATAATGGGGTATATATTCTCTAGCACAGACAATGATTGAAGGCCTTGAAGTTTGAAGAAATGTCAGTTCATCAAGGTTTTGTCTTTTTTTTTTTTCCCAAGCTCTCCATTTTGGAGATTTCATGGAAATAATTGAGTTTTCTACTATTGGACCAAGAGTCTTATATATGCATGACTTAAAAGAAAGAGATTAATAAATATCTCACCATTTAATATCTAGATAATTTCATCCAATAAAATCCTGTGCAGCAAGTAATTTAAATTGGTACCCTATTTATGGCAGACAAAACTGCTCACTACCATCTGCTTCGTGGTTTTAATAGATGAAGTGTTAACTGCGTGTTGCATAAAATTCATCGCGACTAGGTTAATTAAATGGCTGTGCTTCACTTCCTGCACTCTGGTAATAAGATGACAACCTCATCTGAATTTATTAACCCTTGCCACTTTCAGTACTGTTATCACCCATTCAACCACCTTTGGTCAACAAAAATGAAATAAATCACAATAACAGGAGACATAAGCATATTGGCTAACAAAATAGATATTGATTAGCATTTTCTAAAGCAAATATGTCAATCTAGTTTGATTTTATTTTCGCAAAGGTCATTGAAATCTGCTGGAGTATCAGCGGCGTGAGTAAATGATGATGCAGTAGGTTATTGGAAAACACCACAAATCTAATCTTTGGTGCTAAACAGCCTAAATGACAGCTTCACTATGGGAAGCTGGAGAGGCCTTTATAGTCTTCAGCTTTCTATTTGAGCAAGCAGACATTAAACAGCCTCCTGCAGCACAGGCCCTTACAGAGGGCACAAAGCCAGACCTCTGAGTGTCACTCCAGGCAGAGCCATTTCTGTCCCCTCCAAAGGGGTAGTGTGAGGTAAAACTGCTTCATCTACATCCATGCCCTGGCCACCCCAGCACTTAGTGACAAGGTCAAGACTTAGTGACAGCTGATGTAAAGACACTTCTTGGCTATGGCCAATAGAAACCATCTGCAGGTGGGACTGGACTGGTGCATGGTGAGGAAGGACCTGACAGAGGCATCTCCAGGTACCAGTTTCTGAACCCAGCTCTTCTCCACTACTTGTTCTCTTCAGATATATAGAAAAGTTAATTTCAGGCAAGTACACGAAAACCAGTCTTGTTTCCTCTACAGGAGAGGTCAACAGCATGTATCAAAACCATACTCATTTTTGCCCTTCAGATACAGGCATTGAAGACTTTTTGGAGGACTTCCAGTCATTCCCACAGATCCCATCGCTGTACACCGCTGTAGGTTTCCCTCTTTGCCTTGCTCTCACCTGGCTACTGCTTCTGGAAACAGCTCCTGTGTCATGTTCAGCCCCTTGGTCTAAGCAGGCTCCAGACACTGTCTCTGAGGGTGTTTTTATGTGGCCTAGTGAGGAAAGTCACATGGCTCTCCCTCCTTCCATGCACCAAATTGTTGGGATGAAATCCAGCTCCAGTTCACAAGTTCAGCTGCACCAAACTGGTTCAACCTGTCTTGCGTGTTATTGTGCCAACACTGGGCTTTGCCTTCCAGGGACCTAGATAAGATTTGTTTTTTAAACACAACAGGGAAGTTTTCATTTATGCTGAGGGTTGTAGTTAGAAAGAAGTTCATAGGATAAATCTGGTGTATACACACCAGAACAAAATATCTTTCTCCACTTGTAGTCAGGAGGCTGCCAAACTTCTCCCATTCTGCCCCCACACCCAGCTCCCAAACCTTGTCCCTGCCCCAGCCATGAAGCAAAATAGGAGAATCAAAGCAACTTGCCCCATACAGTTTCACTTGTGCTGGGGACCAGGAGAAGATCAGATGAACTGATTTATTTCCCAGATGCTGGAAGTCTGAGCCTGATGTCAGCAGGCAGTGCAGCCAGATTTACCAAAAAGTCCCTGCCCCTGCCCAGACTGGGGTGCATTCTGTTCCCAGAGCAGACTGGAAGAGGAGGTCTGGCAAAGTTCTGGTAGGCAGAAGGCAGGATGGATGGCATACCTGGAATTTAATGAAACTGTACTGCAGCTATGAGCTACCTGTGACTAGGAATAGAGATGACATTGGTAACCACTGGATGCTATCTCTGAATATTCAGTCTTCCAAAGACTTTTTTTTTGGCCTAATTATTGTTATCAATGAATAAGCTATTACAAAAATAGTGAAGGAAAGCCTGTTTTCAATCTTTTCCTTTCAATATTAATTTAGACTCCAATTTTTACCAGATTACCTTTAGAGACCTGCAGTTCCCTGACAGTATTTATTGTAATAAATGTTTGGTTTTGAATTCTATTTAAAGAAACTCTTATCTTGTACAAGGAAGTAACATTTCAGGCAACTACTATTTATGTGCTTTAAAGAACTCAGTATAAAACTGCTGTAGTTCCCAGAAGCAATTATCTCTCATGGGTCTCCCTGTAGAGTCACAGTACACAGCATTTGAAATGTTGGCCAAGTGCACCATGTTCTCAAGCAAAATGGGAAACTTAGATGGTGTCATGCTAACCCAAGTTTAACCTTAAAGGTTGAAATTCAGTTCTCAGGGGAAGGTCCATGCATAAGCTGAAGCTGCTGCAAGTCCTATTCCGAAAGCATATGCAGGAAATGTCCTCTATAGGGTTTGTCAGATTCTCCTGCATGAGAGGTGGATGGTGTTTGCTGTGGTTCTTTCCTCACACAGTTGTGAGACACAGACAAAAATATGATGTTTGACTTGTCTATGGGTGCACTGAGTATGGCACATCTTGTGCATCTTCCCCAGTTAAACATTAAAATCTCTGCACATTTTCAAAGTATTGAAATATTTTCCATCCCAGAGGTAACCAGTTCAGTGGGGAACAGCTCATATCTTCATTGGTGTGTGGACAGAGGGCTTCTTTCGACAGTGTGCCACACCACAACAGCTAAATGATGACACCTTCTTATGTTGTTTTTCTTCCTCACACAAGACACCATATTCTAGATGACCTGTGTTTTGCATCTCCCAACACTGCTGGCAGTTCAATACAGCAGGATCAAAGTTTTTAGTAGAAAGAAAGCAGGAAGCAAGATGCTCTATCTGAAGCCAGGAGCTTAAGAGTGTTCCTGCTCTAGAAACTACAGTTATGGGATTTGAACAGATCCAGGAGCACACGTACCCTAGTAATGTTGTGAACATATCCATTCATATCCTGGAGATAACAGAGCCTTTACTAAACTTTCCCCTTGTAGCTTCATGTCCACAGGAGGGCACCCAGGGCAGGGCAATGAGATCACGGCCAGGCCCTCTGGTTGGGTAAGTGGAGAGCAGCTTCTCCCTCTGCTGTGCTGCACATTTGCCACAGAGTCAAATTTAGTGAACCAAGCTGTCTTAATTCAGATAGAAAGGAGTAAACTAAGGATGTTCTATTTCTGGAGCACAAGCAGGGGGTGATCTGTGCATTCATCAAATCATCAGTACACTGGTTCAAGTCCCTGGTCTGCACCAGGCATGCAGAAGATATACTTAGATAAAATTCCCATTAAATGTTCATCTGTCCACAAGCTCTGGGTAAATTGCAACACCAGGGTGTCATGAACCTGAGGGTAAAGCAGATGGAAAGAAAATGAAACTGAG
>VYXD01012026.1:1741833-1789333 GCA_013397195.1 Hylia prasina | reverse complement strand
AGGTCAAACATGTAAGCAAGGCTTTTTTAAGCCAAATTTCACTGTTGTCTTAAAGGTAAAATTTAGTTTGTTATGCAACTAGCCGTCTGTATATTACACCTTCTCCATTTTGACTTTACTTAGGATTTAATTTCTAAAGCATTACGCATTCTCATATAAGTCTATTTTTGTATGCATTTGTCATGGGTTTCACATTTGGTGACTGGTTAGCAGTGTGCTGGCCATCTTTGGTTTGTAGAGGAAATCTTAACCATGAACAATCAAGGGGGCTTAAAAGAACTTTTTAAATGCTAGCTTTTTACTCAAACTTGTATCTATACTACATCACGCCACATTAAGTAGAAGCACACGTCACAAAATTGCACAGGGATTACAATATTACATCCAGTCTGCATAAAATTGAATTCCACTACTGACCAGGTCACAAAATGGCTGCACTTTCTAGTCTAAAACTAATTTGCATATTGTACACATGTAGGACATTTTCTTACTTCAGTCACAATAATGCATGCAAGTCTGTTTTTTGTAAGAAATTTTGTAAATTTGCTCATGCTACCTAGTTTCAAGAGAGCCTTTTTTTGAACATTTGCAATAACTCACCTCTTGTTAATTAATAGTTCTAGTGCATGCATATGGTGTATACAGGTAAGTAAACATGCAATTTTTTCACATTCTAAAACTATGGCAGTTTAGGCCATATTGTGCTGCCTGCATTTAATCTGTAATGCAGTGTGTCTTAAACGTTTCAATCCCGTATTAATAGGTGGCATTACACATAACACCTATATAGCAGCAAAGCTAATACAGCTTGTGATTAAAAATGTTTAAAAATAGCTAATAAATCAGATTATCTTGAGGTATTATTTCTTGCAAGTCAAAATGGAGAGCAAAAAATCAACCCTAATTTTTAGTTTATGTATACACTGAAAATAGCAACAACAATAAAAATAAGCTTTTGTAGCAGACATATTCCATCTTCACTATTTTGCTACCTTTGGTAAATTACTGGGGCAGATCTTGAAGTTAAAAACCCATGTTTAGAAATAAGTGCACGCTTCACCCACTAAATATAGCAGCAGACTGTGTGCCCCTACGCAAAAACATTCTCATATCTAGTTTTAACTTTACATATAAAAATAACTTGGAGAAAATACAAAAAAACATTTTATTTTAACATGAAAATATCACAAAAATTAGTAAGCCTGAGATGTAGGGTTTTGGTGAAAAACAAGAGGCTTGTAGTGTTTTGGCTGCTGATAAAGATGCATGTATTGATAGCTGGGGTGAAAAGCAGAAGAATGCACTTATTTCTTCTGCATGTCAGTATCTTCAAACACAGTAAGCCACATGCACCCTTCTCTCCTTATGCAGATGCTGGTTCACCATGTTTAATTCCAGCGGAAGTGGATCTGACGTGGGCGGTCAGCCCCCTCCTTTACCAATGGCTTATGGAATTCACGTCCTGCACGAGAGTGGATATTTGCCCAACAAAACTCACAGTAATACTGCAGGCAAGTGACATTGGCACAAAAGAAAGGAGCAAACTTCCCACCGCACCGCGCACCCTGGCACTCGTCACACATCTGGTCATCCAACACGTATGGCTTTACCTCCACCTGTTGGAGTGAAACAGAAACAATTCCCATTAGTAACTATTTCTACTTGAAGTTGTATGAAGGCATTCGTTTTTCTCTGTTTAAATAAGAACCCCCCAAAAAACCCTGAAGTCTGCAAACAGTCATATTAGTGCCTTTATATAACTGACCAGTTATTGCTTGTTATCATTTATCACCTACAGACCCATCCATACTGCAGAACACTTCATGGCAGATCTTTAGAAGTACATTGTGCATGTAATAAACACCTACATCAGAAACTTCCCCTAATTTACCCTGGGACAGTGTTCTTTGCAAACAGTATTAGGGATGTATGTGTAGAAGAAAACCAAACCACTCGAAGTGATGCCTTAAGTTTTAGCTTTCATGTTTTTCCAGGTTCTGTGCTGCCTAGGTGTGTAGTTCTGAGCCTCATATTAAGTGTCAGTAAGCTCTCCACAGAGCAGGTAGACAAAAATCCTTTTCCAAATGGAGACCAAGGACAACTGTTACAAGTTTTCAGGCCCAAAAGCATAGACAATGGTGGATTGAAGAAAGAAAACAAGAAGGATGGGGCTTCATAATCTGAAGCTGTAACTGGACAATTAAACCAAATATGCAAATGGACCAAAACTTGTAAAAGTGTCAGACCTCGTGACCTGTCATCCATTTTGTGACCATTTTGGGTCCACCTTGGGTGTAGCCCTGGCCAGGCTCTTGTACAGCCCAAGGTGTATCCTTAAAGGCCTATTAGTAACTATCTACTTTATTCTCTTAGCTCTGTCTAGTCTCTGTTCCAGGTCAGCCTTCCCAAGGCATCAAAAGACCTCCCAACTGGACATCAACATCTACATGGTTTAGCAAAAAAAATCTCCTGAACATATGAGACTACCCTTTAATGCAGAATTTCTTTTAAGGAAAAGTGTCTCTGCATGTAGTACTACATTTGTGTGCAAATTAAAAGTACTTTTTGCAAGCTGTACAAAAGCACGGAAGTACTTTGCAAGATCTGCTGTGATGTAGATCTTTTAACAGAACTGATCACTGTAAATTCACTCCCTATTTTTAAAATATGGTCAAATTTGGACCTACCAATTTTGGTAATCTATTACTTTCTCTTTCTGTGGCTTTGAACTGTACTGAAATTTGTATTCAATACAATTCTGAAAATATTGTTTTAAAGACCATTTTGCAAGTCTACAGACAGCTACAAACACCTGTCTTACACAGCTTCTCTCTCTCCCAAACTCATCTGACTGCCAGAATGGAAAAGTGGCAGGAGTCCAGGGGTAAATATGCATTATGTCTTTGCATAACTAACTGTACTGCTACAGACTGCGATCAGACAGGAAGAAGTACTTCATAATAAAACACAAATGACTTGACGTGGTCATTAAGGAATGTATTGTTGTATTCCACATTTTCCTCATTGCTGCATGAGTTTTTTTTTCCTTAGATACTAATACCTCAGAAGATCACTACATATAGGTATCGACTGAATGCTCTATACTCAGATAAAATACGCCTGAAATATTAAGAACTTAAAAATGATACTTTTTTCAATGTATCTTGGGAGGAAAAAATTTACACATCTAGCTCCCCGCCCTGAAGTTTCACAGCCGAACAGGCTTCATGTTCTTAGCTTCAGAAGTAGAGGCCATCCTAGAAATGTCAGAATACGCTTCTTCCAGTAATCTATATTCAGTACAAGCTCTACTTCTTATTTCACTGCAATACCTGCCTTATCACCAATTACACTGAAACTTTCCAATAAACAGGTACCTTATGCAGTAACTGTGTTTGTGGCTCAGAATTACTGGAAGCATGAAGCAGCATTTATTTCAAGCTTCAGTGCACTAAAGCACCAAGATTGGTACGAAGATGATTTCAAAAATATTAGAGAAACACTTTGGGGAATGGGAATATTACATGACATGGATGCAGACTGCTGGCAAATGAAAGTTAACAGTATTTTAATGAATTGTTTGGACTTGAAACTCGGAAGAAATGTTTGGATCTGAGCTTTCATACATGATAAAACAGGATGAGGTGTACTTTGCTGAAGAAAAACACATGTTAGAGAAACTAAATATATCTACACATCAAAAGAAGTGGAGAGAATCTACAGAGAAGCTAGTTCTTAACTTCTTCCTTAGTTAAGGAAGAAGTTAAGAAGTTAAGATCACAGACAATGTTTGTCAAGTGACTGTGGCACTAAGATTTCCAATTAAGGCAGGAAAAGGTATGTGAAAAAAATGCTATAAATACTTTGAGCTGAACTTCAGAAGGATAAACAGGTGAACTGCAAAACTTGGCAACTGAAAAAGACTTCTACACAGACAAAACTGGTTATGAAAAGACTCTGAAAGGACAACAGACCTACAGAAACTGGATATAACTGGTATGGAAAGGCAATGCTGAGGTAAAGGGCAGAACAGTCTCTGCCTCGAGGACTTCAGCGAGATACAGACTGCATTACATTCCTGGCCGAGACAGACAAACACCTCAGGTGAAGGCAGTACCCAAAGCAGGACTATCTTCCTCATTTACAAAACTACAGATTTATACTCACTGCTTGCTCATGTAGAAATGAGCAGTAACACTGATTTCAGAGCCTGAAAAGGTGTTAAACTCCCATGGAGGTAAAAATGTATTTCTGAAAACAGCCTTTTTCATACTTTCAGCTGAGACTCAAGATGTTCCTTGAAATGATGCTCTTCTCTCTGACTCCTCAGTAATGCAAATAACTGGGCAGTAATAAATATATGTAATTATATTAATAAGGATTGACCTTATGGTTTAATTAAACAAGATGACTGAAAAAATACAGATTAACCCCCCTCTCAGATAAACAAAGAAATTCATAAACCCTCCCCATCATGGGACTTAAAGACAAGTTTATTAAAATAGTTAAGATTTGGCACTGCTGCGTTTTGCCAGTGGAACACCTCAGGAGTAGCACACAGTTTTTAAAATAGGAAAAAATGAGGATGGTAAAAAAATGTGGAAATTCCAAATTTAAGAGAACACTTGAGTCAATAAATTAATTTTTCAAGTGTTAGAAAAGCAACACTAAAGAAAAAACATAAATTATATCAAAAAAGAAACTTTAAGAATTTAAATATTTAAAGAGAAAATCTAGATCTTCCTGCCTTTCCCCTTCAACCTCTCCAACCCATAAACAGCTGTCTCCAGATACTAACTATCTATCTATGCTTGGTGGGGGTTTGGATTCTTTTGGTACTTGTTTGTGTGGTTTTTTAGGTTTGGTGGTTTGTTTTTTTTTGGTAATTTGTGACTGAAGAAATAATTGGGTACTCTTTTTATAAATTAAGTTTCAATGGATGTAAGTCAAATACAGCAAATGGGGTAGATTTTGTGTTGGTTTTTGTTTTCCCCCAAGCTCCAAGAGACCTGCAGTCCATCCCTCCTTAAGAACTGCAGTGTTCCATCACCCGTTAACAAACTACATCCTTTTCTCTGCAAACAGCAAGCGCTGCCATTTCAGATGCCTGCTCGGCATCCAAAGAGCCCTTAAGATCTCTGGTGACCCAGGATAAAAAACCACAAGACAGCTGAACAACTTATGTGCAACTGCAGCCTTCAGAGTCAGGATCATGCCTCATAACACAAGATGGCAGTGCCAGTCTGCCATACACCTCACTACTGCAAAGGACACACTCCCATGGGAAGAGGAAGACCAAGATGAAAATTCCCCACGGTTTACAAGGTTCAAGTCCATGAATCCCACTTTTGAGGGAGACACAATTTGGATTGGACCCAACTGTCCATGTCTCAATTTCCAAGTCAGGTGACTGTACAGACAAATGCCCTTTTGACAGTTCCTGAAAAAAACTTTTAATAATACTCAATTCTGAAGCTAAATGACCCATTTAATATTTCTTTAGAGGAAATTCTGGATTCTGGTCCTTACTCCCATTTTTGTCCAAATACTTAAATGCAAGATGGTTAACAGTTTTATTTCCCTTTACCCAATCCCAGCATCAAGGCCATTTTTTCTGTTACATAAATATCCAAAAAGCAGTTTATAAGTTATCGACAGCTGCAAGTCACAAGGATAGAAATCCCATGACCAAAACATAGCCATCACATCTTAATTTGAAGCCTAGATGACTACCCACATCCACACCCACTCATCCTCTGGGAAGGACCACGTTTAGGGATTTTAGCTCATAATGCAAGCAGTATTTGAGACACATACATAAAGCTGGAATTACTCTGCCTATTGGAAAAGAGAGAAGCACATGCTGCCTCCCTAGAGCAGACTTCTGTTAACTGTACTACTTTCTTTTTCCCGTGTCTTTGATCTGTAGAGGAGAGTGGACCTTGAACTACTTTACTTACTCAACCCTTCCTCCCGTAAGACCTTAGTTTTTTGGTTTTTTAAGAACACCTATTAATGCCAGACTATCTCTGTAGCTCTTGACATCAAAACTAGTGACCCTTAAAACTGACATAATTTAGATGCGTCTTTTCTTTGCTACTGTTATACTTCTAATTAGGAGTTAGGAAGTTCACTAGTCTTCTTAATATAAGTTAGTTTTACTTTTCCTAGGAATAAGCATTTAACAAATAGAAATATGCACTGGTAAGTACTAAGACGACTCTCAAACAGAAAAAAAAAGACCTTATGTATTTTAGGTGTTGAGCCTGACCAACTTTCCGAGCACTGACAATTACGGCTGAAATTAAGGGCAGTTGTAAGTATCAACCTAATCTGAAGCCAATACTAGAGTTTCTTATGAATGACAGAGATTGCAATATTTGGTTTCATTAGAACATGGGAGAAAAAGAGATTTTCAAGCCCTTTGCCCATACACAACAAAACCAGGAACTCCAGAATGGGAAGAACATATGGTCCAACATATGTCAAAGGAACAAACTGCTGCTCTGTGGAAATGCGTTGTTCATTCCGGGGCATCCAGGCATACTTCTGAAACTAGTGGAGTTACATGAATGCTAAAAAAAAATGTAGAAGCTGGCTTGAAAGCAAATCATATGCAATGCTACCACACTCTAAGAAGTTCCTTAATAGAGCAAAACTCTTTTTTTAAATTTCTGTGTGACTTACTCGTTTATCAATATCGCCATGCTGAAGTTGAACAAACCGAGCACTGATGGCAGCAATGTAACTCTGCTGATTGGAAAAAGCAACACGTCCAGCACCTTTTGGGTATTTCAGCTCAGGGTCAGTGTCAATTCCTGCGTAACAAACTCCACCATAGAGACGGTCCATGATCATGGCCAATTCCACTATGAAGAAAAAAACCAGCGTTTATTCAAACTATTCGTACAGTACAAACTTAGTATGCTCACGTCTAAAAAGACTAGAAAAGTAAATTTTAATTATTGATTTTGCAAGCGCCAATGAAACAATAATAACAAGACTAAAAAAAAATTGAAGAAATAATATAAAATAAGCTATTAATTACTCAGCAGACAGATCTTTCACACTGTGGGTACATATATCCAAGGAAGCATGGAACTGTACATTCTTGGTAACCTGGAAATGGAATTCCAGGGTAGTTTTCTCCAGAGGATTACAGTAGAAGTTTTTGGGCAAGCATTGGAATAAATGTTGTATAAAACAGATCCTCATGCCACAAATTCCTTGGTACATGTTCTCTGGCTGTCCTAATGCTCTACGTCTGCTTGAATCTGAAGACGTAGTTAGCATCCTTTCATCAGCCACACAGAACTTGATTATCTCTACAGTGCTATACTTACCAGACATACTGAAGTTCACAGAAACAAAAATTTCAGATTTTACAGATCAAATACCTTGGCAATCCTCTGACTGCCAGATTACACTGAATTCAGTTGCAATTCACTAGGGTGGAAAACGCTGTTTTTTCAAAATTAGAATCCTCTGCATTAGGATATAGAGATGTCGGAAGTCCTTGATGTTCAACAGCTATTTCAAGAATCTCCTTAACTTCTACTGCTTTTGTGAAGTCATTATTCTTATTTCACAATGCCATAAAAGTTTAGTTTTCACATATACAGAGCATTTGCGAGCTGAGCATAAGAATGCATCCATTACATTTATCACAGACATTCAGCACAGTAATATGGAGCACTGGACTGAATTTAAAGAAAAATTAATCTGTAGTTGGAACATACTGTGTTTACACTCATTTACAGAGCTTGTAATACAGTCAAAAGTAGAGTCTAAGAAGTAAAATACCAAAAAAGCTTGAGCATTGCAGGTCCAAGATAGAAAAATTTAAGATCCTTTGTATCCCAAATTTGCACTATTGCTTCTCGGTTTTCTTACATCATTCCTCTAAAAGCTCATCTTTCCCTAAGAAAGATTCATTACTAACTATGAAAGACTAATGAAATCCAGAAGTCATTCTAATAATGAAGGAGATTTGAACCACTGTATGGTACGCTTCTACTTCCACCATTCACTGCGACCTACTTACTAGAAAGCCACCTAAAACATTGTAAAAGCAATCTGAAAAAGCAGACTGTCCAGGCTGTACATCAACCATTCCACAGGCAGAGAAACATTCACGCCTCTGGCAAGAGTCTAGAAAGAGTCCTGCAATCTCCTATAATGTTGTGCCATAAAGACTGTACTGGCTCTCTGAATTTCTTCCTTTTTCTTCTATGCCTTCTTGTTCAAGTTACCTATCACCTGTGTTTGTGCGTGTAACCTGACAGCAGCAGAAGAGTAGCTAATGCACAGTGACAAGCAGGTACAAATACCACTCCACAGTCATGGAGCAGCGCAAAGACGTTTCCATAGCATTATTTTAAAACCAAACTCTTTGTTTCATGCCTCCTGTGACATAGCTTATGCTACAGCTGTAGGGAGGTAACACTTGCCAGCAAATCTCAACAATGATCTGTGATTTATGGCCAAAACCAGACAGTAGTGAAACTTAAGAATACGTGAATATTGTACTGTGGTTAGAAGTACCAAGACTGTTTAATTTATATACATCTATATCCATATCCATATCTATCCATACTAACTACAAAAAGTTATGCACAGTACAAATTATTTCTAATAATTTCTGTCTTTAAATATTGCCACAGATTCTACTCACCAGCTCTTAATGGTCTGGGGACTCCTCCAACAAAAATTGTTTTCCGAGGATCAAGTGGCTGCGAACCATCCATCACAAAGTCACTATCACTTAGATTCCAGGGACGGATCTGAACCTATTAAAAGGGGAAAGAAAACAGTATCCTACTTTAAGTTTCACTACAATGTGGAAATATGTTCATCTGTCAGTCATAACTTCATTACTGTAGCATGTCTAGGTGTTTTGTTTTAATCCTATTAATTCAAAATACTACAATTTTAAAATAATCCAAGTGTTCCAGATGTTGAGTTCTGCCAAAAGTAGTTTACTTTTGATTTTTTTCATCTTCATAATTTCCAATCCTGCTTCAGACAGATGGCAGTCATAGCCTGCAGGCCACTGACTGTGTACTTACTGGCTTGTCCTTGATAGTGGGACTGGAAACACACAGATAGAGCTTTCCATCTTCTTCAATGCAGGCATCAATCAGGGCCTGAACAGAACTCTCTTCTTGGAACAGGAGGAATGCGTAACCTGGAAAAAACCCAAACCAACCGATATATTTTCTCTTATCTTTATTTTACAGAATCATCTTTGCCACTCATTTTTCCATACAAAAGTAAAAGACAGTCAAACTTGTATTAGTCATATTCTTTAACTATGTACTATATTGCCATAATTAACAGAAATTCCATCTGTTAAGTATGATAATAATTCCTTCCAAAATAATTGTCAGAAGAGACTAATAACCAAATAAAAGCAAACATGTCTGCTCTATCATGCACTAGAAGTCTAGGCTAAACATCATGCATTGGCTGCAATGGGCATTATACAATGAAAATCCGACTTGGCACAAAGGACTAATCTCTGTTCTGGAGATTAGATCAAAGTATTTTATTACATAAGCGACCCAGCAAACCTTTCAAACACTACAAAAAAAAAAGAATTAAAATACTTATTTAATGCTACATAAAACCAAACAGTCAGACAAGTAATGAACCTGACACATTACTTTCACAATTACAGTATGAGATACACTAAATGTGTTACTTTACAAATAATCCAATAGCATAATTAGGGTTGTGAGCTAAAACTCTAAAGAGACTGTAACTGACATTTCTTTCTGAGATTACTACCAAGTTTAGAATTTTCACACAAAATTATGTTTTATGACTTTGATGGAGAAGTAAATGCTGAAGCAGCTGCTCTAGAGGGGGCTTAGGAAAAGGGAACATGGATGCACTACCAAGGCTTTTGGAAATCTTGCTGCATTTCTGAGAGAAGCTAATTAACCACCAGCCACTTATGGCAGACACTGTAGGTCATCAAGGTAAAGGTGGTAGGGTGTATCCTGAAGACCATTAAAGAATCAGTGCATCAACAATGTAAGATTTAAGAAACAAATGCACAACTGATTTTAGATGTGGGAACAAGAATTGGATTTTAAGAAAAAGCTATAAGGTCTATGTTGGTCTTTCTAAGTTGTACCTTATTTCTTACTCCTCCTACCACAGTCCCATCACAGTTACATAAAAGGAACACATGAGAGGATTTCATGTATTCTATATTTTTATGTAAATCTTATTTAGTTTCATAACAAATATGTCATAGGGAATCTTTGGACTTGGGCTGAAGCATTTTCTTGTGAAGTCCACTTGTCACTGCTGAACCATAATTTTTTTAATGATGACCTGTTTAACTTAAGCTTAACCAGTAATAATTTTGATTAAAAATCTGTTTTAATGGGGATATAGTTCACTATTTATCATAAAATTTAAAATCCATTTATTACCCATGCAAAACTCAGTGAATGAGGGCATGTGCCAACTGGCATGGGTGAGATAAGCTCCATGTAACTGTTCTTACTTGGTCAGAAGCCAGGCACGCACATTCCAGCTTGATTGGAGAGTGAGAATGATGGGAGTGCAAAAACTTGATTAATCAAAGGGAGGGTTAATTGCACATGATCCTGTCTAAGGAATCAGACATACAAAGATTCCCCAGATACTGATTTTTCATCAGTTCTTCTCCTATAGGGCAATACCTTTGAATCCTAGTAAAAAGGTATTGCCATACAGCTCCAGATACACAAGGCTGCTAAGTGCCTCCATATAATTTACCACCTCTGTGTCTGCAGCTATTAATATGCTCAACTGCAGCAGCTTGCAAAAAGATAGAAAATTCAAGTACAAGAACTCAAGTAGTGATAAGGATTATTACAGATTTCACAGAATATTCTGAGTTGGATGGGACACACAAAGATCACTGATCACTCCATCTCTTAAGTGAATAGCCCATAGAGGGAATGAATCCACAACTTGGATTGTTATTAGCACCATGTTCTAAACAACTGAGCTAATCTCAGGGTCACTTCATACTACCACTCCTGACACGGAAAGGAAAGCAATAGCAAAACCATATGTTAATACTGCCTTCTCAGCCTCATCTAAAAACATGTACTCATGCCTTGGTTTATCCCATTTAATTAAAAAAAGGGAAGAAAAGACTAATTAGGATATAGTCTGTACCATGAAATTAGTCTGTCTGTTGTTTTGCTCCACAGCTCCAGACCTTCAATGACTTAAAAGGCTCACTTAAGAGACAGAGTAGTGAGCACTGGAACAGAAAGCCCATCAGGTAAGTTTGAAAAGCCTAGCTGTTTGAAGAGTCCTACCAAATTAAAACTTTTCATTTTTTGGTATTCATTATATAAAGAACAAATCAAAAGCAAAGCATTCTAGACTAGATTCATGCTAACACGATTTTCTTAGCAGGGAAAAAATTATTTATTTCACAATAATATGAAAGTTTACCAGAGGGAGAAAAGATGCTTCTTGTTATGCATATTCTGTGTAGAAATCAGAGAACAGGTTGAAGTTCTATCAACCTCCAGCTAATTCCTGTTACTAATGGCTTAGAGGAGGAGTCAAGAAAATCACTGCAAGCCAGCATGGCACTGCCATGTAGTGACGTGCTAATGACTGCAGTGGTATTTTCTAGTTCCTCCTGGGGCTGGTTCCCCCGCTCTCCTGACAGACTCTCCACAGAGGACATTAAATGGCCTCAATATAGTGCAACTGTTTCCTAGAGAATGCTGCACCTTAACTTAAATCAGGACGAAATCAGTCCAAGCTGCGGGTTAATACAGACAATGGATCTACATAACCCATCCATCAGTTTTTCATTTAGTCATCCTTGATGGAGAATAAACTCCAAAACACGTGAGGTGAAAAAATGTGGTGCTGCACTGTATTTGTGAGACCCATGTATCTAGTCTTTTAGATATTTTCAGTCTGGGTAAATGAATCAAGCTCAATGTGCTTATGTTACAGTGACCCGAATTACCCTCTCTACTTCACTGGCTGTTCTGGCCAGATTCACATTGATTAAAGGAAGCTTAGACACTAATCACACATGAAGATACCTACAGTTACTTGCCTGAATCCCAAGTTTGATCCTATTCAGTGTGATCAAATTACCTGGTAACAAGTTCAACAGAACTTGTATGGACCTCGGGTTTTGCTTCTGAAACTAGAAGCAGAACATTTCCAACCTCAAGTTTTTAGGCTAGTCAGCTCTGAGTTAGCAATTGGGAAAGAAAAAAGCTACTGTACAACTGCTGTGATACAAGGCAGCAGAAACAACCAGAGAGAAAAGGCTAGGGACACTGTCCTATTTAAATCCTCTGAGACAGACTATAAACAGTACAGAGGACACAAACAACTGGACTTATTTTGGAAGGCATTTTTTCAATTTCCATATCCTCATGGCACCATTTCTTTGAGAGCTTCATTATCACAAGGAGTCCTCCTCAACCTGGCGAGTTACTTTGGACATGTGTATTGTTTCATAAATAAGTATATTTGCCAGCTACGTAACAACATGAGTTATGATAAACAGTGTCAACTCAGAAAGGAAGGAATTCTACATTACAGTTGGCAGATCACTGTTACAGACTTTGTACTTTGAGCTCAACAGAGAGTTTTTTTCACAACAGAGCTTCCTTGTAAGATCAGTGTAAAGTTGTAAAAATTCCTGTTATGTTTGGATATAATTTTGTGGTGAACCAACACAAAATGCAATTAGTTAAGAACAAGCAGTTGGTGTTTCTCAGGAGGCAGCCAGCCTTGATGGATCAAGACACTTTCTGAATTTCTTTCAGCAAGGAAACATTTATTATGAACTTGGCCTTCCCTCAGGACCTTCTGTAAGCAGAGAGCTTGGAAGGAGGCACAGCCTGGAAAACTGAACAGTAGGAAAAAAACCAACAAACCAGGCTGCTCTCTTCACCACAGAGAAGACTTATATGAATCAGTCCAGAATGGCCTAATTCTGAGATGTCTTTGGAAAGCAATACTATGCTGAAATTGAACAAAGAAAATATACACACTGAATTGATTTCAGGCAGAGTAACAATTTAGAAAATGGAGACTGCAAATAATAAAAAAGCATTAATTCCCTGAATTATATATATATATCTCAACTGGTAATTACTGATTGATCTCAAAACTTTATTTTGCCTATCCTTAGCCACTTCAGACATCTTATTAATATATGCATACATGGTTCCTGTCTTTTCACACAAGTAATACTAATGAAAGACAGTTTTAAATGAAATTCTTCTACAAAATAATCATGGATCATATATATTGCATTGATCAAAAGAGTAACAGTAACACTCAGCAGTTGTATGTTTCCAGAGTATTTACAAAGAGAAACCTACAGTGTATTTTAAATGTGTTAGGCTACATACAAAAAAATAGTGAATAATGCAGCAAACTGAAAATAAGGCTGAAGCATTAAGATAGAAGAACAGTAAATGCTTTTATTTTTCAACTAAGGATCAGTTAATCATGGGAAATCAACTTAGCACTTAGGGTGAAATGTTTCCTGAATTAATTAGATCAGCACACTGAAGTTCTTCTATTTGTATTCTCTGCCTTTAAGAAGTTCTGCTTACAACACAGTTTGGGGTTTTTTCTTACTGCAGTAATTACAAACACAACCCAACTATATCAAAAAGCTTTATCAAATAAGGAAGGCTGGAAATACATCCTTAAGATGTTCAGATGCTGAGACAGGACTATCTCCTTGGAAACGAATGCCAGAATCCATTTCTTTCAGGTAAGAATATATTACATCTTCTGTCTTCTATATATTCATCACAGACTCTGTGAGATGCATCGTCTTCAAAGAGTTCCTTGGGAATTTCTCTTGGTAATTTATGAAGAGAGATGCACTCTTTAAGATAATCAAATTTAACTTGACAGTAGCTTTGTGTGCTGGGCTGGCAATCAAAAAAGCCAAAGTCTCTTTGTTTGTCTTAGAATTTCCATGTAGCATTCATAAATGCTATTCAAATGCTTTCAATTCCATTTCCCACTCTTTAGAGGGCCCATTGGGGATAGTAATACTGTCTTTTCCCCAGCACAGATGAACAGATAAATAAAGAATCAGTTTACAAAAGAACTACACCTACATTTATCACTTCCACCAAAGGAACGAACTGCTGCATTCTCTACAAAATCAATAATCTCTACATTGCTTTCGTGTCTGGATCACACTTCTGGATTTATTTCATAAGTAACAATACACGACTGTACATGTACAGAGATATCCTACTTAATTACTTAATCTACAGAATTGTTTTTCCAACACTTTCTAAGTAATAGTAAAAAATCTAGTCTAACAGCAACACTAGAAATAGTTTGAAAAAATTATCAATATTTAATCATTTATCAAAAAAGATTAGAGCTTCAACATGAAGTTCACATCCTAAACGTGAAAGATGCACAGTATTTGATTATCTTGAGAGGATAAGGAAACGCATCCTTTTGCATCCTGCCTTTAACTCCCTAGGAAAATATTTATCTAAGATTTTGTCTTGAAAAACTTGATCTAATTTCAGTTTTGGAAACTAGACAAAAATGCAAATACAGAACTGATGATCAGTGATGCATACAACTGCAGTGTTGACTTGATCAGGCTCAGTAACAAAACAAAAGGTTTTAGACTCAGTATGTAAAGGAACCATACCTGGATCTGCACTGAAACAACAGATTTAACTGTTCTACATTATGCCCTTTGGAAAAAGATGAGACAGTTTCCCAGAGCAAGACTTGCACTCAGTAACAGGTCAAAGCCTTCTAACTCTCTTACCTTTTGGTGGAAAATACGACTTGCTCTCTGCTTTGTGAGGCCAGTCTACTACCAAGGGCCCAAATCGTCTGAAGCTGGCAGTAATTTCATCTAAAAACATGTAAAATAATTGCAATTAAAGGAAAATACATAACTCAATGAAAAAATACTATCAAGCAAAGACCTTTGTTTCTAGCAAAGTTTGACATGGGAAAAAAAAACCAGAACAAAATTTACAAGTTTCATAAAGAAAAAACATAAAATAGATGCATCTTCCAAAGTGTTAATACTTACACAATGTATTTCTGGTGATTTTAATCTTACTTTTGTTTTTTATTACTTAAATACAGCAGCATTTCAGAAGCATATGGGCAACTAAAGCCATTCATGAGAACTTGTGTGTTACTTCCCTAAATTCAAATAAGAATCTGGTTCGAATGAAATCAAATCAATTTACTGTTTAGTGACGTACAGTTCACAGCTTTGTAAGCAGTCACTAATATACCAAGTAACACCACAATTAACATGCTAGCAGTTTTATATATAGGAAATAAATATAGGATATCTGCCCTGTAGCAGACACTATGCATGTATCAGAGACAGAAATTTAAAATGGTCTATTTAGAGGTGCTTCCAACAACCATGAATAGCCTTGTTGCAAGACCTACTATGCCCCTTGCACAACTTTGAGTTCTTTCTGTCCCAGACACACCTAACATGTCAGTGACTGGAAAAAATTTGGCCATGAGGAAAAAATACACTAAACTATATAAAAGCAGTAACTCAAACACAAATATGCACAATTTCTTTCAGTCATATCCTGTTGTTATCATATAAACAGGGAGGAAAGAAATAAAATCTATTTCCCTGTGGTTTTGTTTAGTATCTGTATTATAGGCAACTGTGTTGTAGTATATTAAGGTAAATCCCTTAGCACATTGTAGGAGAGCATCTCAATGAAAATGGAACCAAAATCTGATCTTTACATGTCTGAAAGTTAATTAAATGCAGTCGTCTTACTTGGTTTGAACGTTATTCTAGGATTATCATGAACCTCCTAAAGGGACTTCTGTTTACATTAGAAAGCTAACATGCAATTTACATTTATCTGCACAGGAGAAACCTCATATTAAACAGCACAATTACTACAAATCACCACTGGCGTACAAAGCAATTTCAACTGCTTAATAATCCAAGTTTCTGTAGTACAGTTTCTGTTCAGCACATCAAGTGTGCTCTGCCACTTGACCTTGCTCTACCTAAGTTTCTCTATTTCTCATCAGGAATAAAATTAACCTTTCTATATCACTGCTGAGATCTTCAGGTAATAGTAAAATAGAATATGAAATTCATTTACGAATGGCAATTTCCTATGAATACAGAATAAAGCAGGCACAGATAGACGAGGACTAAGACACATTTGAAAGGAATATGCAAGATAAGCAGGAGCATGCACTTCAGGCATTACATGCAACTGTAATCTGCAAGTGCAGAATTAAACAACTGCGCCATTCCAAAACCAAAAGAGATAAGCTCAACACACCATCAACTTACATAAAGAACATATAGTTACAGCTTTTTGTACAACATTATTCTGCTGAGCCGTTTATTTTTACTACTTAAGTCAGGTTTTTCATGAGCTCTTTTTGTCTCTCCCTCCAAACTTAGTCTGCTTGGTTTTCAGGCAGCTCACCTTCATCAATATCGGGTGGAAGACCTCCAACGAACACTTTCCGAGAAAAACGCTCAATCCGTTCTCCGTTCTGATGAGCTGAATAGCAGGTAGGGGAATTCAAGACTCCAACCTGATCACTATGACCATCATCCAGCAAGCCATCATCTATTGGGAAGAGGGAAGAACGGCCTTAAAAAGAAAAGATAATAATGTACATTAAAATAATTTTGTGGCAGTACATGGTTATGTAATTTTAGGGAATGGGGGAATAGCAGTCTAGAGAGTCAAAATGAAAATATTAGAAAAGTTGACATTAAAGAAAAATTAGGAGAATGAAAAAATGCATTAAACTTCAAAATGGAATTTCAAGATTGCAAGCTGAAGTATAATACTTCACATTACATTACAGGGTGTTGCTCTGCTGCGTCCAGTAGAAGAGTGGTAATTTTGTTTTAATTAAAGGATCTTATTTATGAAAAGAAAATATTACAGATTGCTTAAATGAGTTTTGTTAGTCTGCCATTGGTTTAGCTTCAAGTTAAACTGATAACTTCCTCCACCTGAATGACTACAGTGTGTCTAAGCCCCTTAAATTTTAACTGAACAGGGAAACAAACATCACAATCACAAGTGTCAAACGTATTTCTAAAGGTACTGGATGCTGCTAACATAAGAATATAGTCAAATTCTAAGAAAGTAAAAGAGTCTTAGTAGATGTGCAAAGTGTAACACTTAAAATGAGTCACAATTCTAATTTATCCTTCTCACTCTCAATTTACCAGTTTTGGAGGGAGGCCTTGTGGTGGTTCCTAACAAGTAGTAATCTCCAGTGAGTTTACTGTTACTCTGAAAAGCAAGTGTAAAATCTGAGAAGTTCACAGGATGACTTTGAAATTCAATCTGACCCAAAAAGACACTTAGAGGGCAGAGGGAAGTGAAACTATGGTAATTCTGTCTCATGTACTTCTTCCCTATTTCATATTTACAAATTTTATAGAACTCCAAACAAAAAAAAAAATCAGAAGGCCAGGATATTTATCTTGGTGTATTCAATCTTTTATTGCTTAAGTCAGCAACATTAAGATTAATGACAGTTTCAAATTCAGAAATCAGCCTTTTAACTGCAAAAAGCCCCAAAAGAAAGAATTTGCAACTCAAAACAGCCCACATCACTATTTCTTCTGAAATGCCATTTTTCCTGTTTGCCACTCCTTTAAAAATAATTATTAATACAACTGTTTTCCCAAAAGAAGCAAGAAAGCCAAATGAAAAAACAACATAGCACACTTTTGGGAAGCAAGATAAGTTTTTCGTCTTACACAGACAACTTCTTCCAGATTCCCGCTGAAAACCCACAGGCAGGACCAAGAGGTCCCTGACATCTCAGTACATAGTACCCTGGCTGTAAGCAATACTGCAGTCCTTAATTCTCCCCACTCAGGAGTACATTACCAGTAAAGCCTGGTAGGAACATCAGCAGATACAGTGCTGACCAGCTGGGAGTAAAAGCAGTAGGAAAGCCCTTCATTTCTAGATGGCCACCTAAGAATCAGGTGGTTAAAAGACAAGGGTGGAAAATGGACAGCAAATATTATGGCCAATAACCTATGTTATGGTAATGCCTATTGACCCTGATATGGTATCTCAACAAAAAAACTGAATGAAAGTAGAGGACAACATAAAACAACTAAATATCATAAAGTATCACTAAGAGCACAAAATTAAAAGCAGGACTGAAGGATTGCACCAAGTTACAAAGACTGTTAACTATATCATTTTTAAGGTGGCATATCTGTATCTCCAGCATCTGATGGAGAGGAGTACAGCAAATGCAGAAAGCTGTAGCAGGCTCCTCCTTTCCATTAGGATTGGTGATAGGCGTGTTTAAGAATGACTAGTGGGGAGCAAGAGATGCTTGGTCTCATAAGGACACATTCAACAGGTCTGCAACAGATCAGCAGAGTTGCCTTAGAAAGTGGACGCATTTAGCTGGTGCTCAAAGGGGCAGAAAAGTGAGCAAGCAATGGAGACACAAAGCTAACATGGATGGATGAAAAAGGCAAGCAGATTCCCCTTGTATATCAACTATTTAGGCATGAGAGGAGCAAGACTGAATCTATAAGACTGCATAATATAGATACGAATTTTAGTTATGAAGACAAGTAAGAATGATCTTGAAGATGTGTATGAACAAGTGGTAAGATTTGGTTGCGCAACCAAAAAAAGTTGGATGCAACGAATTTCTGAATTACTAAAGTGAATGATGGAGAAGATGGAGCTGTTTCCATAATGACAGTAACAGGAAAAAGTGCATAATGTAAGAAATAAATCTAATATTGCAGGAACCTGCAGGAAACTGCAAAGTGGAAATTTTAAGACATTCCACTAATATAGGAGAGTTATTGTCAGTATCTTAAACCTAAAATTACGGTAGTTTAGCTTGGTTTATAGGAAGTGCTTCTTAAACAATAAAACTTACAATATAGACAAGTACATAACATGAAAAACAATCATAGAATAACCCTTAGAGTAAATTATTTTTACCCACAGACCCATGTTAAACTCTAAGAACAATGAGAATTGCTCTTTAGAAATAAAACCAGCAGAACATGTTCTGAAGTGCTACCAGAGAGTTCAGTTTTACTTTAATGTGGGTAATGGTTTGCCAACAGCACTGTAGCTCCTCTGAGAGCTAAGGTGACATGAAGGACAATAGATAAACACTTTCTGAGTACCATGGTCTACATGACTCATTACTTTCCTCTCCATCCTCTTCCCTTCTAAATGTCTCTCAGATAAAGAAAGCAAAATGGTTATTTGCTTTTCCATTTCAATAGGCTTTCACATTTCTCCTGATGACTATGAATAAAAAGGATAAGCCCTTCTAAACACCTGTTTTTTTGTTTCATGACAGTAAGAAAATAAGCAGAATCTGTCAAGAATTGTCAAAATGACTGTACTGTTACATCCACTGGCCATGATCTACAACATCATCCCTCTCTGAATTACAGCTACCAAGCACTAGGGTATGAACCAATGCACTGACCAAGACAGACACATGAACTGATGTGTATGTGGTGAATACTGGAAGTTACCAAAGATCTTGGAAGTTTGTTCTTTCATGTTTTACCTGGTCTTTATAACAACTTCAGGTCACATCCTAGCATAGTTAAAACAGTAGAGCTTTTTCAAGGTTAGTGAGCACGTATTGGCTTATAGGAAGATCTGTTTACTACTTCTAAGAGCAGTCTACTAGATTGCTTGCTAAGTTTATGAAAGGCTTTTAGCTTTTACTCTGTACACTACTGCTTCTACAGAAGCAAAAGGAGTTAGAAGGACAACTAGCAAACTGTTTACTTTTAAAGGAGGCAATGACTGCAAGCAGTAGCCATTAGCATGAACTAAATCATGATTAGAACTGCAGTTTTTAACTGATTAAAGGATTTGCAATTCAGACTGTAAGAGAACAATGACCATAACATTCCAGACTCTACTCCTCCTTCCCTCACACCCTCCATCTTCCCCAAACTAAGAAAATATTCAGATATGCAATTACAATCAATAATCTGGATTAATTAATCATAATGATCAGTAACAGATCAGAATTAATTGAACTGGAACAAACAGAAGTGAATTACCTCGTCTTCGCCCATAACTCCTCGCTGCATGCAAACAAAGGACAAATTGTAAAATGTCAAATAACTGTATCATGCCCACAAACTAAAATATTTAAGATACAAAGAACCATGTGGGTAAGCAGTAAGTAAAAATCTGCATCTTTACTTGGTACTGGTAATTCTAGATGAGAATGCTTTAAAGTCTCACATAAATACCATACTATTTTACTATTAAATTGATGTTAACACCAGTTTTAAAGAACATTCTTTCCAACATTTCAGCGTCTTTAAACTTGATCTTCACTTCATATTAATTATGGATGAATTAATTATGGGAACTTTGTAATTCATTCTCAAAATGTGATTTATATCTTACACAAGTGCCTAAATAACACACATAGGGTACTGAAATTGTAAAAGCAAAAATATTACTGTAAAGAGCATGTAGCAAGTGTTAAATTAATCACAGACACATCCTGGTCCACATGGAACAGTTTGTACAGTCCTTTGCAGTGACAATGCAAATGCTGTAAGCCGTGACCTTCCTTTTTCATGAAAAGACCTAGCAGAAAATTAACCGCAAGGTTTTGTTTGAAACAAAAGATGCCTTGTACTAGCAAACGAAATCAGGGCACAAGTCACAAGAAATAGCATTGTATCAAAAACACTGCACAAAGGCAAAGCAACAATTTCGCATAGACTGCAAGTAAATCCAAGATTTTCCTAACTTTTGAGTTTTGCAAGATTCTTAAAGAGATCATGCTTGTAGCTACAGTTCAGAAGACCATGCTGATTGCTTCTGTGCCTGAAGGCTAAAAAACTAAAAATAGACAGATTACTAATACAGAAACTATTAAGCTTTGTGTAATTTCTTAGTTACATTTCCACAAAGTATTTTCTATTCCTGTTTAACAGACTCAGTATCTGAGAAAAATTACTTTAATCATTACACAGTGGAGTTCAGTATCCAAACAGATGTTACTATTAACTATAAGACCACAGCAACATTTAGGAACAGACTACTGTGTCATGGCATTATTGTTTTGATTTTAGAGGCATCTATACATACAATTCTCTTAAAAGCAAGTGTTGTTCTGGGCTACTGAAATACATACAGACTCATAAAATCAATGATTTATAAATGTCATTCATTGTTCTATTCTTATATTATGAAATACTTATATTCTGGTAACCTCCTATTTGATTAGGGGTTTTCAAAAATTGTATTAGATTTAATATTTTTTCCCTTTGTTATCTTGATGCCTTTCAACTAGAAATTCAGTGGATTGCTTATGGAATTCTGAAAAATCTTTCTTGTTTTTTCTCCCTTGGTACAGTTATTTTTACACAGCAGTCATCGTTCTATCCAATTTACACTGAGTTTGCTTTCACATTTATTCTCTCTGACCTGGAATAATTATTATTGAAGACAATAGTCTTTGCTTAAAGGTTTTCAGATCTTTACAATTTCTACTAGAAAGCTAAAACAGAAAAAACCACTTTCTGAAAGAGACCTGTGTATCTAACCACGTGGAAACACTTTAATTCAGACAGTGCATTCTTCTGTGTGATCAGCTCTCTCACTAGGTGCTGGGGAGACTGATGCTGAGCTTCAGACATGTTTTCCCCCTGAAGCCAGGCCCTGCCAGAAGACCTGCAGTTCTGTGTCAGCGTTGCAGCATGTACAATTCTTCCCCGACTCCTGGCCAAAGCAACTCCCACATAGCATTAGCAGTAGCGTCACTAAGCCCTCGCCTAACCTCACACGCTTCTTTTTTTTAAATTCCATCCACAAATAAAACTAGAGTAAGCAGGGAAAATTCAAGTGCAGCCCATCCACAGCAGTATCTGCAGTGCCATGCTCCCTCTTAAAGGACAAGAGTGATGCATACTAGTATTCATCTTTCGGCACAAGTGTCAGGATACTGCTTTTCTTCTGTCCCTTTCAGCCTACCAAACCAGCTCAGCTATTTTCTTACATTTTCAAAGTTAAGACAAGTTGATATGCAGTTTTGTTACAGAACAACTAAAGTCTTTGTGCATTCAAAAAAAGGCAACAGTGATTTTAAGGAAAAACAAAGAAGAGTTATTGAAATGTTAAAAAAAAACCCAATGCAGTTAAACTTAAAACAGTGGATGGGGCATTATTTTTTATATATGGAAATTATAATGATGTACCCAAGTTATTTGTGTATTTCTTGCTTCAGCAAAACAATGAAATCAGAGAAAACAGGAGAAAAAGCATACTGTATGTTGTTACATCATTTACTTTATTTGTAATTGTAAATTTCCCTCCCTAAATTTTATCTGTCTTGCTCATTTATATTTCAAACTATTCTTGGCAGGGATTTAGTGCTACTTTGCATTTAGAAAAATGCAGAATTTCTGTATTTATTAAAATAATATGCCTATACTGTTTTACACCTTACGGAGCACACATGCTTACAGAGCATGGCAGCTGTATGAATATAGCTAATTACAGGTTTACCTATACATCCAGATTATACAGATGTATTTAACATACCCATAATCAGTGCACATGTTTATAGATAAATAACTGCAGGGAAGACAGCTCTTTTGGAAAAGGCCAGACACTGTACACAAATAATTGATTTACAGCAACAAAAAAGGAGAGATTAAACTGTTTTAACTTGTCCAAATAATAAGTCATACAGAAATTTGTCTTTTAGTTTATAAAGCTGGATATTTTAATTAGCCAGTAACTTGGAAAGATTTCAAATGAGTGAGAACACATGAAAGACACTTCTATTCTAGAAAGTATCAATTAGGCAACACATACAAGAAGTATGATGCTCAATAAAAATGAAATCCAGTAACACTGGAACTTTCTAAAATTAAGAGTGCTGTATATACAACAAAGATATTTCCTTTTAGCTAAAACCTTCTTTTTCTATATCCCTGAAGTTGCATACTAATACAGCTTACACCGATCAGAAAAATTAAAATCCCCCTTTCTGCACTGTAAATCAGCTCACAGATTTAAGACAGAAGTAAATACATTTGTTGTGCATGCCTATCTAACATTGAGACAATAGAACTGTACGTTACCTGAGCAATGCTACCACAAAGATACCAAATCTATGGTTTCATTTTATTCAGATACATATTTCAAATACATAACCAGAGATCAAATATACATATATTGAACTAACTCAACTGAATGACTCAGTTGAATTAAAAATACTATGTTGTGTATCAGGAAAAACTACCAGGCAAACTTCCTACAAAGATAACTGTGAAGTTTATAGAAAGATAAAACACCATTTGTCACTAACATTCCAACATAATGATCAAACAGTGACAGATGTGATGAAGCTTTTTTCATTAATAATTGCAATTAAAAGAAATCAATAAATTACAGCAATATTTTCTCAAGAGTCTAGACCAAAGGAGGTAGATGCCCAATTCCTATTTTATTCTATTGGATTTTGGTGCCCAAATTCCATTTAGATGTCTTTAGAAATAACATAAATTGATAGATTTTAAGGCTGAAAGACATCATTATGACCATTCAAGCTGGGCACACCTAAAAGACTACAGAAGTTCATTTACCAATTCCTGTATAGGAAGTTTAGTAATTTCTATCTGAAGTAAAACAGCTTTCTTTAGAAGCACAACCAGTTACAGTATCTCAAAGAAGTCTAATACACCCTTCCTAAACCAATCAAATGGGGAATTATCTTTCAACAGCCATTGAAAAAATTCAAGGCATTAAAACTATAGAAGGTGCGGGGAACCCCATAATGAGGAAAAATACCCTACATCCCAATGAACTTTACTCATGCATTATTACTTGCTTCACAGATGTTCTCACTAAGCTGACAAAGATGCAGTCAGGTTTATCCATTCAATTATTTTTTTTACTTTTGAGAGATAATAGTCATTAAAAATACATTACTTTTTTACAGCTTAAGCTGAAACAGATACATAATTACATATAATTTATTAAAACACATAAATCACGTTTCCATTAGTTCATTTAATTAATTTAAATAATGAAAACTGTAAATATTAATATTAGGTACAGTTCAGTAAGTAAATTTTAAATGAGTTGGAAAAAAATCTATCATTTAAGAAAAGGAAAAACTACCTAAAAATACCTAAAAAAAAAGTTTTATCTAGAAGTGCTTAGTCTTAAAAGGGCTGCACAATTTCAGCCTGGCTCACGTTGGAATCTTTCTGGAATCCAGAGATACCAGTTCACTAAAATTAATCCATCTAAAATCGAGAGAGGGTCAATGTAAGTATTAGTGCATGCCTAATGGGCAGAGGATGTTTAAAAATATTTGTGATTTGCTTTCATGAAGGTCTGGTATTCCTGCTCCTCCTCATAGCTACTACAGTACTCACTGAGAAATTAGGGGACAAATGTGAGTCTTTGAATTACCAACTCTTCCCAGTTCTCCCTCCAAGGCACCAGTTACACGGATAGCGGGAAATGTGACCTTGAACCCACTAAAGTGGAGAAGGACATTGAAGTCTACAAGTTCATCAACAGTGTTCAAACCATAATTCTCATTACTACACATTTGGAGGAAGTCTCTCAATTCTTGCTAAAAAAGAAAGGTTGTGCAGAGTCTGAGCAGCTGGAGCTTCCCAAAAGCTGTTCCCAGTGCTTCTACTCTTGAGCTGCAAGAAGCTGCAGTTAAGACATGCCAACCTGAAGGGGCTCTGAAGAGTGCTCCTGACTGCACCAACAGCTACATCACACTCCAGCTCTGTGGTAGAGACTAGGTGTCTACACAATGAGGCTCTGAATTAAATTCTAAAGGGCATATTTTTAAAAACTATGTATTGAAGCACCTTTTAGATACTCAAACTGTTATTTTTATCACTTACTGAAGGCTGACAGTAATATTGCAGCTTTTGAAGAGGACAGCAGTCACACTAAGATCTACCTTTCAAAGTACAAGAGAAACCACACCAGTGTTAAAAGCAAGATATTCTTCAGTGCATGTTCTAGCTCTGTTGTAAGGTTTTAGGATAGACTGGTACCAATGTGTTTTTCCAGTGTCTATGACAACAAACTCCTTCTATCCTAGATATTTCACAGGGTAACAGCAGTTCCCATGTGCTTTTTTTAGCATGCAAAACTCTAAAAAGCGAAGTTCACCATTCTAAGTAAAATTAAATGAATTAAAATATTAATTTCTTACACCCATCTCACTGAAATAGTTCAGTTTCTCTTCAGACCTTCCCATCTAACACTTCCTTGTACAGCAGCATATAATGACAATTGCACATACCTGAACAAACCAGTTTGCAGAATAGGTCTTAAAGCTCCAGTTAAATACCGCAAGTAAAATGTTGTAAATGTTGTGACATTAAGCACACTGATATTCAGTGTAGAGAAATCAAGATTGTGTTGGCTAAACACCGATTTTATTTTGATAATTAAGTACCTATTTTTTCTTTTCAAGATACTTCATTATCTTAAAGTTACCTATTCAATACCAAAGGATCTACTTCTTCGAATGGCCATTGTGCAGTATTTTCTTTAATGGGTATAAAGGTAAAACTTAATTTCCTTAAAATTTTAAACATTTACTCAGTGCTATGCAGGGAAAATACGTATTTGTTTACATTTTATATCCATTTGCACAAGTGTAAATAACTGAGCAGAACGGGTAAGGCAATCAAAAACACCGAAAACCAACAACAGCAAAAAAAAGACCCTCCACATAATTTCAAACCACAAAAAATGTACTCTGGCCACATTTTTTTAATTAAGAGATCTTTACTGTTAACACTTACTCATCAAGTGAATGACAAAAAAAGTGTACTTCATGTACAACAGCTTCCATGTTTTCTAATCTAGAGAAGCTGTGGCACTACAGCTCTAATTTTTCCTAATGCAGAAAACATTTATGCGAAAAATCCCTGATTTATTATTGACTTAGATGGATTACCAAGCTGTGCTTCCTTCTTTAGCCTTGAACAAAGGCTAAAGTTCATGCCTTCACTGAGTAGCAGATGTTCATGAAGTCTGACCTACTGGGAGAGGAACATGAACATAAACTCTAACTTCAGCATATTTCACGGTTAGACACGTGCTTGACAAAAGCCACTTTCAAAAACCCCGACAAAAATAAAATGTTATATCACATGAATGTAATACAAAGTGTCCAGTTCACTCTTTATTTACCCAATATAGAAAAACATGTGTTTCTGGCCTTCCTATTTTTCTAATTCCTCTTTCAGTATAATAGATTTCTTACAGCTCTTTGCAAAACATACCCCTGGTTTGCTTGAGAACAAAAAAGAATAGTGCATCACTATGAGCATGTCAGATTTCCATTAAGCTAGATATAATGAAAGGCTGTTGCAAGATTAGCTCTTGCCATTCAACTCCAAAAAATGGCAACAGTCCCATCAGTGTTGAAGACTAGAGGCAAGTAATTCAGTAACATAATATAATAGTATAATTTTATACCAACATGTCAGATTTAAGCTAAGCTAGAGATAATTAGAAACTGTTATAAGATTAGAACTTACCATTTAACATCAGAAGATTGTCAGTCCCCGGATGTGGATAACTCAAGCGACCTTAAAAGAAAACAAAAACCAAAGAACAAAACAAATGCAGAGGTTTTAGCTATTATGTTAGAAAAATAATGAAAAATCACAGTTTAGAATTTGCCTAAGGGAAATAAAGAGCTAATATTTAACTCCAAGCACATTAACCAACAATACCCTTGACCCAAGTTAAAGCTGACAAGAACAGACTTCTTAACCTTAATTCTCTGGTCATAAGATCTGCAGTGTACTTTGGGATCAGCTCAAATAGGATAAAGCCACTTTTTGTTTCATGACACCCAGAAATAGTGCTGACTGCTTTAGTCTTCTCTTTCACAGTGACTGTGAATAACTGCACTATGCACATTGCTTAACAGAGTGGCATTTCTACAACTTAGGGCTTCTCTACTGAATCAATTTAAGAAAAGTACTTTAATAAGAAATAAGGCATGAAAATTTTATTAACTCATTTATGACTGCATCTTGGTGTATTTCATGTAACCCTGGTATGTAATATCTTTCAGTAAGTCTAGCAAAATTAGAGCAGTTGCTTATTTACATATGCAACAAAATTAAAGACTATTACAGATAAAATTTTCAGCATTTTAGACTGAGTAAAAAATTATATGAAAACCTTACATCCTGACATCAGAATTTTTCAAGAATTGCATTTTACTACACCAGTGGCATGTTATACTTTAGTAGTTAAATGGTTCAAAATGCACAGCTGAAGTGTCTGTTCCCTACAAATTCCTTTTTATTAAAGGAGACTTTTTCTATTTACAGGAAGCTGCAAACATACCAGTAGTGCACACTGACCTAGAGAGACATTTACAATAACTGCTGTGTTTGGAAAAACTGTGGTTTAATTTGCAAAAAACTGTATTGCCATCTATCTTGCTGTTCAAATATGCTTTCTTGCTTATAACCTGAAGAATATTATATATATATATGAACACTGTGACTTAAACATGTAAATATTTTGAAGGAAATGGGAATGCTTGTAGAGACATAAAGAAGAACCCAATCTGGAAGCAATGGGCATGTAGAACTCACACATTTTTAAAGGGTCATATATATGCAGATGGCTTGCAAGAAAAAGAAACTCAGGGGGAAAAAAAGAAAGAAACCAAATCAGAAAGCTATACGTATTACGGCTGTCTAGAAATTCTTGCCATACTATGTTTGTCCTGTACTGCTGGTAAACCCATGCAGCAGCAAGACTAGAAATTTCTTGAAGTAATTCTGAGTCCCAAGGAACACCTTTGTGGTTAAATAAAAAACATTTTTGTTGTATATCTGTTTAGGTTTTCCTCTTCTTTAAGAAACCAACACAGTAATTTTCTGCCAAAAAATAATTTGAAAATATACACATTGCAAACTCTGAAATGTAAAACTTTAAAATAGCAAGATTAGCTTAATTTAAGAAATTTTTTTCATCCTTATTATTTACAGGCATTGTGGCAAAAAGATTTTTATACAGCTATGAACTATTTGTCATCCCACAGATTATATTACTGTAAGAATGGATGGTATCAGAACACCTGCAGATTAGGTAAGAACAATTTGCTGAATTTGCTGTTGAAAGGCAAGGGCAGGTTCCTGGAGAAGGGCAGATAAATGCCACCCAGGACTCTGCTGTCTTCTCTAACTTCAACAGAATCTTTGAGTAGGCTAAGGCAAAATACTAAACAAAAGCCTTTGTAGGAGCCTCTGTCTTTATGTTTCTTGTCTTCAAAGTGTCTAATTTTCATATAATTTTTCTGTCATACTGAACATCCACAGTTACATCTAATGATTCTTGGAACCATAAAAATTCTGCCCTTCTAGCAATGCATGCTGGTAAAATAGGCAAAGAATCAGGAAAAAGGCATCCTTAAATTGCACTCTGGGAGCTGCCACAGCTCAGCCTGGTGTCTAAGTTACTTTGCTATACTTCTTAGGTTTTTGCTCTATCAAAGCTAATACTCATTTGTCTAACAGCAAGAATTTCCCAAGATCACTGTCATATCATGTTTATATACATTGTTATAGAAATACTTGTAACAATATGAGGTGTTCCTTGCAAATCAGAATGCTGTATTTATCAAAAATAACAAATGAAATGGTGAGACATTATCTCAAACTTCCTTGAGTCTATGGTGACAGTCTTTCTCCCTGTCTGAATCTATTATTTTTTCCTATTTAGAAAGAGAGACAAAGGATAGGGGGTTTTTTTTCCTGCAATGATTTCATAAACAGAAGTCAGATGTAAGGCCTAATAGGAGAGAGAAGCTCACTAGTGTCAACACCTGTGGAGGAAAACTTCTAAAAAATAGTAAATTCTAGGTTTATAACTCTGCTTTTACATTCTTTTGCTTTTTCCTCTTTATAGCTTCACAAATAAGCTGCATCTGAAACACAGATGCCAAGCTGAAAGAACGAAGGACTCCTCACTGAGTGGAAGGTAAGGACTGCACCAGGCAGCTGGGCCCACCACTGCAGCCCAAAACCCCATCTCCCTGTTGGGAGATGAATTTGCTAACTCAGATTTAAAGGTGATTTAAAGGTTAAAAAGGAAAACAACTAATGCAATATTCAGTACACTGCTGTATTGATACTTCTAAGTTTTATTTACATGGTTATTTCAATGAAATCACACTTTACTCCATTCTCTTGGACTGAACCCCTGTATTTGCTACCTCGTCTAGCACTTGGACTTACAACTTTAAGAACATTTTAAACATAGAATGTTTGCTTACATTTTCAAAATGAAATCACTGCTACTTATTTATAATGTTAATTTAGGTTCTTATCCCTCAGCTTAATCTGTTGAAGTAAAATGCACTGTTTTCTAGGCTATCCACCCAAATGACACACAAATTCAGAACATTTCACACATGGAATTGGGTTCAAGATCAGCTTTATACAGAGCTCAGACCACAGAATTTTTTAACAGGTTATTCCAGTTTAATGGACATTTACTATATTAAACCTCACTTAAAATATCAGTATGTAGATTACAGAAGATGGGAGAACTTTCCTTCTATCACACACATCTTTCCAGCTGGCTATTCTCACTGTATGTTGTTCGATGCATTAAAAAAAACCAAACCAACATTTTAAGAACAAGGCACAAATCCTATTTAATCCCCTCTTGCTTCAGTGTCAGAAATCTAGAACTGTATAAACCATTCAATGGCCTTCTAGCAGTTCCACTGGCCTCCACCTGCTTAAAAAAAGTCGTTTTAACAATAAAGATGACTGAATAGTTTAAAATCAACTACCAATTAGTTAGAAAATATCTAATATTTAAATAATAGACTTGGTCCATTCCTGAAAAATGTAAAGTAATTAATTCACTACCTCTCTACAGAACTTGTCTACAGAATCCAAAATTTGTAACCTGCCCCTGTCTGGAACAAATACAGTGCCTACTATTACCATTCTGTATCAGAAAGACCATCATGTTACAGAAATTTTCTCTGTGCAAACCCGAACTTGCAACTTCACCATGTTACTGATAATTAATAATCATGTATCGTGGCTAAACTGAAACTAGCATTGCTAAGAAACAACAGGTAGACCTGACACTTCTTATGCAAGCAGAGTTCTATTAAACTTAGCTTCCTCTTCCTTATCTAAATGTAATTAATATTAACAGAACTGCCTGCCTCATGCATATTTCTCAATGTATTCTTCTGCAAAGACAGAAAAAAAATTAAAAGCTCCAAATAAATTTTGGTGGGACACTTTGTCCCCTGAATCCAATTAAGACTCTTACTAATTCAAACATGAGGGAAGAGTAACAAACTTAGCTTTAGCAACATTTCTGCAATCTCATGTTACTTTTAAGTGCAAATGAAATTTAAATTTTTGCAAACTTCTTGGCATAGTCACTTTTTAATTTTAAGGCAAATTCACATCTACTTTTAAAATGCATACTTTTTATTCATATCTAACTAAACTGTTGGAGGAATCCCCATATATTAAAACATTACTGCTTTAAACACTACTGACTCACAGATTCACAAGCTTGATATTTCGTGTCTACTCTCCCCCTTTTTAAAAAAAGTCTTAATGTGTTGTATGGAGAGACTGAGAACCAAAAATTCCTTACCCCTTTTCCTTTTTTTTCAACAGATCTCCTGAGTAGAAGAGAAAAAGCTTCCAAGTTAAGCTTTTCCCAGTGAGAGTGAATGGCTGAGGATCACAGCAGTTTCAGAAAGCACAGTTTTTGGAACCGGCGTAGTTAAGACAACAGCACAAACCCGTGTTTGGACAACACCTAGTTACAGAAAACCTAGAGACTGCATTTTCCAATGCTTGCATATGAATTATGCAAGTCAAAATGAGGCCAAATGGGTTGTCTTTGATAGCCCACGTATTCAGACACATCAGGGTCTCAGTCTTAAATATATTCTTTTATCAGAAAAAGTTTCTATGACAGAGAGAAGAAACAATGTGTATGTAAGATTTCAAAGCCTCCTATGTGACTAGGGAGAGAATTTTTTCCTCTGTATTTTTTTTCCAGCCTCAGAAATTCTTTTCTTGGCACAATTTGAATTACTCTAGGAAGAAACTGTGCAGCTTTAAACTTCACAGCTTCATAACACAAAATATAAAACTAATGTCTTTGAAAGAAAGACAACGTTCTCTGTGCCACAGTCTTCACTAGAAAGATGTTTAAAACAGCAGGTAATGAATTCTATTAAATCAGTCTCCTCAATACTAATAGATACGGCATAGAAAATACAACAACTGTTTCTAAGCTTTCTCCATAATCAGTTTCAGCCCAAATGCACTGCCTATCCCACTTCCTGACAGAAAAATGCATTGATATTTGGGGGAGTAGAGGGGGGAAAAGAAAAGCAGGTATGCAAGTGGTGTATCTGAAGAGTTATACTACCAATGCCTATATTTGTCAGGGTATCAGTATTTTAATTCTTCTCTCAATTGTTTTGAGAACTATTAAGAGAATAAAAAAGGTATTTAAGAACAATTATTTAAAAATTAATTAATTTAACAAGTTTTTATTTCACTGGAATTGAATTGATGGAATAATCTTAAACATTACTTAAGGTCTTGTTATAGAATGCATTTCAAGAAAGCTCCATGGGAAAGATTAGTTTTAATATGATCTGGTGCAATGACTAGTGAAGTAAAACATCTCCCTATTACCCTACCTTGAAAATATCTTATCGAAAGATAAAAATTACTTTTCTTTTGATCATGTGTGTTGTAATGACAAAGCTTTGTCTAAATGAAGCCAAAATTAGTCATCTATAAACAATTTTCTGGCAGGCATAAACTTAGCTTTCAGTGAATCATATTTGAAATCATTTTTTTTTCAAATTCACAAAAGCAGAAGTGGTGAAATTTGACTTGATCCTAAAATGGATGTTGACATGTAAAACTTGAAGCTATGAGCTAGTACACAGACTGTCTGTTCTTCATTGTGCAAAACTTCAGACTAGATGCTTAGTCATACTCCAGATATTGTAAGCAGCTAAATCTGAAACACGTGCCTAAAATTCCAGGGACTTTTAATTTTACTGCTGCGATCAGATATAAAAGATGAATTGTTTTAGAGTGCTTAGATTTACTTGAAAACTTCTCATAAAAATATTCTCTAGTTACAAAATACTCTTTAATTACAACAAAATATGTTGTATATTAATAAGAGCAAACTAATTATTATTATTGTATAATCTTAATAATTTTAATAATCTTAATCCTGTGCATTCTGCAAGAAAATATGATGGAGTTTTAAGTAAATGCTAGGTTTTCTGTGGTGAGAAGTCACAGAGACTGATATAACCAAATTAAAGTTTCATGGTTGGCAGATAAAAGAAAAGTGAAAGTTGCTCAGAAATTACACAAAGTCTAATTAATGGTGAAAAAAATCAGAAGACAGTAAAGAAGAACTAAAAGGCTGATATACCACAAGGTCTCTTCCTCCCATTTTCAGTCCGTAAGGAACATTTCTCATGCCTTATTGTTAATAACATAGCTGTTTCAGCTCAAATCACATCCAGCGAGAAAAAATATCTTATCCATCAACTTAAATAGCAGCACACAATTACTCTATTTAAATTCAGTTGGCATGTGCATTGTTCTCTGGCACTCGAACAGAAAAATGGGGTTCCTTTGAGTTTATCACTATCTATGGCTTCCATCTGTTTTAGTTCAAACATAGAACTTAGCAGAATTTTCACTGCAAGAGCATGACTGTTTTATGGTTAAAAAAATAAATCTCTTAACTGTAGACTGACACCATATTCTCATGTCCCTAGAAAGCACAGATGGAAACGACAGAGTTTTTCAAGGTATCTACGTATGAACCAAATTAATTTTCAAGTCTTAATGCTTTGTCTTGTCTTACTCTCCTTGGAAAATTATTATTGGAAATACACCATTTTCATCTTTTGTAACATAATGCAATATGAAGAGATGAATAAAAATAAAAATTGGTATTTTCTGTGCTCACTGTGCCTCTGAAATCTCTTCTGCATTACAGAGCCAAAATTAAAACAGTGAGATGGCAGGGGGAACCGAGCAACCAATCCATTTGTCATGTCAGCATGTGCAGAAAGAAGAAACAGACTGGTTTTCATCTTCAGAAATGTGAGAAGTGGCAGTGGCAGTAAATTGCAGTAGAAGATCTGCATTCTCTAGCTTCATGCCTAACAGTAGCTTTCAGACAAGGAAAGAAGCAGTCACCACCCAAGCATGGCAAATAGAAGCAAGAATGCTCTGTTAACAGGGATGATACACCTGGTCACCTCATCTTTGAACACATATGCATGCTTTTAGCACAGGGCAGTTACCACTGGGCTAGCTGTTTACAGGTTTCTTTTGTGTTACTTAATGTTTTGCAAACATATAGAATAGACAGAAACTGGACTGTACAATGGACTTAAATAAAATTGCTAAAATGGAATTAATTCTCTCAGGAAGTAAAAAGAAGAGATCAGATTTACAGACACCTAAGAAAATGTAATTTTGGCTTCCACTTCCTTTAAAGTCAAGGAAATTAACAATTTAAGTAAATGCTACATACTTACAGATGCTTTGTAGAGATTTTCAGCTTGGGAAAAAACTCCAAACTTTTGGCTAACTATTTTAATTATTAAAATACCATTAAGTGCTACCTGAATGCTACAGGTCTTCCCAATGATTACACAGTTCTTAAGAGAATCATGAGCAGACTAGCAAGGTGTCCTTCAAATTAGAAGAACAGGCCCTTCTATGCTAGTATATAATAAGTATAGGAGCCTCCAGAAATGGAGAATGGATGGAAGTAAAAAATGCTCCCCCCCAAAAAAATTGATTGTTTTATTTTTCAATTGCTTCAATACAGAGATTTAATTTCTACAAAGCAAGCCTGAAGTCCTGGATAATTTTAAATTTAGATTGTGTTAGTCTAATTAGAACACCACAAATGAAGTAAAGTCCAAGGGAAATGGTTTGGGTTCCCTGCCCCGATGTTGAATAGTAAATGCTACCTGACAAAGTATGGAAGAACAGAATTCACAGGAGTGAGTTAATGTACAGTGAAAAGAGGAGTTAAAATGAAATAGCTACATACACTAGCTATATGCTTACTGCTGTGGCCAAATGATCTAATAGACCCCAGGACTGTAAGAGGAACGAGCATTCTAAAGCCAACTGTATTTCTGGACTTGGGTGCATTACAATGCTCCAGTTCTGAAAAAATATTTAAAAGGACAAAAGCTGATTTTATCAATGGACTTAGTTTTCTTTTCAACTTCCACTGTAGAGAAAGGGAAAATTAACTGGCAACACTGGGAGTGGTTTAAGTAACTGTGAAACGTTTTCAGTAAAAAGTAGCTCATGATTTACTTTTCATTTGAGTGAGGAAAATAGTTTATTTGCCATTTTCATATGAACGTAGAATCTAAATTAACAGTCAGTATTAATTCAAATATGCAGAATGGATGACCCTTTTTTCTTTATTTAGCACAATAACATACCTTTAAGCGGATCATGTTCTGCTCTCATAATGTCAATTAGGGAGTTTTCCAAAGAGTGCATATTCAGACTGTCATACATTCTATTTCGATCCTAAAAGAAAACAAAAGCCTTAGTATTGGAATACAAATCCTGTAGTTTTTAACAAAAAACTTGAAAGGAAAACACAGGCTCCTTCTAACAACTTCCCACTCAGACACTCTGGAGATGGACAATGATACAAAGTAAGATCTGATTTTATTAACTGTAATTTTAACAGCATCCAAATATAAAACTAGAGATGCAGTGTGAAGAACTCTGTGGGATGCTGTGTAAACAAATGCTGTGTATGCATTTGTGATTGCCTGTTTCCTTCAAAACTGCTTGAATCAGTTCTAGTGATCCAAAGCACAGTTATGCATCAGGCTGATTAATGAAGGAGACTGAAGTCTGTAGAGTTCAATTTCATCCCATGCACAAGTAAAATAGTGAGGAAGATGAGGAACCACAGGACAAGGACAATCATGTCACATAAAAAAGAGCACTTTCTTGGTGCCTGGCCAAGAGCCTGGCATGGGCCACCAGCCCCTGACAAGGCTGTACTTGCTGGCTTCAGGGCCTTTGCATATAAAGACTTGAGTTACAAATGGTCAGCACTCAATGGTTAAAGGGTGAAAAATTAAAGCTAAACTATGAAAAAGAAATGTCACAAATCCTACTAATAGATTATCAGCCTTATAGGGGACAATTTCTTTTACACATGACTATTAAGTTACTGTACTGTCTTTATAAATATTTTCACTGATAGTAATAAAAGTTATTGCAATGACTTAAAAATGTTTTCACTGATTTTGTTTACCCAAGCCATTTTCTCGCATGTTTTCCAATACACCCAAATTTACAGATACAGAAAAAATATGACCTCTAAATTCTTTGGTCTTTCTGGGATAACTTTCAGAAACTGAAAACAGTTTGTGTAAAACTATAATCTCTTCTATTTTCAAGGCTTCTGCCTAGACTGTACTGCACTTAAATCTTGTAATCGTGCCTTAATTTGACTGTTGTCTTCTGTCTTCACTATAGAAATTCAGCAGATTAGGATGAAAAACATCACACACACCCCAGGACTGGTGAAATTCCCTAAAGATGCAGCCATCTACTTAGTATGTATATAACAGGAACAGAAGGTATATGATCCACACTCACTGTGAGTTTCCATGATGGTTCAGCAGAACCACAGATTCATTTCAAACTACGTCCCTCAGCAAACAGGTATATCATTGGAGAAGTGAAAAAGCAATCTTTGGAACAAAAGTTGTCTATGAATCACACACTATGACTTATGATCAGCTTTGCTATGATGAAACCAGGGTTTTACTTTCATCTCTCTAAAAGCTTACTCCATGTCAGGATGAAGAGGGAGAAGCCTTTTTTTCCCACCTCCTCTCTCTCAAACAACTATTAAGAGTAATGGGTTCCTGTTGGGTAACCAAATTGTTAAAAAATAAACCCTCTGATCAAATTAGTATTTCTGGAAGCCCTCTACCATTTTTAATGATAAATTTTAAAAGTAGGTTTCTCTTGTCTCCTGTCACATCCCAGACCAAATGCCTCTGACACTTCCTGAGGCAATCTTCAACTTGGTTTGAGTACCAACAAGTCACCAGCACTATTTTAGTTCACAGTAACCTTTATTTGGGACTGGCTGGCTTTTATTCAGTTTAGTTGCCCTGAGAACCACTATATGAAACTCAAGTGACTAATCTGCTTCCATGCCCTTACAGGTTTGTTTCTCAATAGCACAATGGAAAGAACCTGCTTACCACAGCAAACTTGCTTTCTGTAGAAGGTGTGAGCAGTGACCAAGCTGGATCTGTTCCCTACTGTCCCCTAGCATTCAGAAGGTATCTCATCAGGATTGTTAATGTTCAGTTTATGGCACTAGCTGGTAGGTAGTCAGTGCTCTTGCAAAAGCCAATGCTGAGTATAGACAAAACATGCTTTGCTACCTTTGTAGCTGATAAGGTAAAAGAACTAGTGCTGGTAAAACCAACACTGAATTGTATATGATGTCTTATCTTTGTAACAGTCTCATTACATTTTTTTTTTTTTTGAACACTGCTACATAAATATGTGTTGAGGAAACACCTGACTGTCTGGGAAATGGTCATTATTACAGACTTAATGACACTCTGTGGAGCAGGAGCCTGTAAGAAAAGGCTCAGCCATGGTCAATTCCTAAAAATAGGCTACTTGGTCCTAGATCTTACAGAGAAATGGAAAAGTAAAACATGGAACACGTGCTTGCAATTTCTTTGTAAACTGCTCTATTGAGTGACATGGTGAAATGATTCTAAGTTCAGCCTTGCGTCATTCTATTTTGAAAGTTCTGTGTATCTAAAGCAAAAGGTCTCACTTCTGCTAGAAGGAATAATAAGCTTTTCCCATCCTCTTTAGAAAGTTTGTTTCCTTGAATTGTATTACTCAATTTTGGGCAGTGGAAACATACAATGGGCAGACACCACACAATATCAAAACGTTGTGAATACACTGAAGTACAGCAGGATTTAAATATGGTGATTATATTCTGCTATCCCACTACCCACACATCATGCTACCCACTCATGAATTTGGATAGTATCTTGGTAATTAGTGCTTCAGAATTTTAATCTCTATTCCAAATGACACTGATGAATTGCATGCTATAAAGTAACATTATCTGAAATTCAACTGTCTCTAAAGGAGTAAGTAATTCTTTGGGTACAAGGTGCATATTAAACGTTTGTGCAGCTCGGCTTTATAATGTAACAACACTGCTTTGAGCTCCCCAAATATGTATATCATATCTTTCAAGAGAACAGTTATCACCTATGCTAATAGGAAGCTTTAATTTCAAAGCAGAACTTAAAAGTATTTCAGTAATGTAGGTCACACACCAGCCAGTATTTTCTAGAAAGGTCTGTTGAAACAGGACAACTCCACTACATCAGGCACTACTAAATCAGAAAACTTCCATTATGGTTTTGGTCAATTTTTGGGACAAACACGAAAAGCACTACCACAGAACATGACTGTTCCAGATCTCCATGCATGTGGAAACAGTCCCAAGAATTAGGATTAGCTTTAGTTTCATTATTTCGACACAACTGATGATCAGTTATCTTCTAAAACAACCTGGACCTACTTTTAAAACAACACAGAAGTAGTCCCAAAAATTAGAACTATTTCCATGTTGTCTGAAAGATCGTTCCAGATTGTTTCGGAAGATAACTGCTTATCAACCACGTTGAAATAATGAAACTAAAGATAATCAGTAGTGCAAAGGCACTGATACCAAAGCATGTCTGTTAATACACATTTTCTACCATCCTGACTCCCGAATTGTCAAGGTTGAATTCCTGGTAAATATTTTTCATTTCCGTCAGCTGTGTGGCTCATCAATCCTGTGCTAAGAAGCAAATGAAGTCTTGTGTCAGAAGGTTTGTATCTCAGTGGAATGTCACAACATAATGCTAGCTTTTTTCCCCTCAGAGCTGACAGTTAACTTCTCCCGAGCACTACAAATTCTCAGACTAGTTTTTACCTTTAACTGTGGAAAGGTTTGAATCCTACTTGACCTACCTTTGCCATATCAGAATCACAACTACAGACTGAGCGATATGGTTAAGTAAAATATTGTCTATGTAAGAAAGTTTACAGAAAAGTGGTAGCTATTTTAGGAATAGAAGCACAATGTATCCTTCCAACAGAATACAAGAGCTAGAAGGAGCTGTTGACAATGTCATGCAAAGCATACCTGAAGAGTATGCATTTGAGAAGTAGTACCCAAGCCATGCATCTGAATACGCACAAATGGGAGGAGGGCAGCTGAAACTGAAGAGCAAGTTTCAGTACTAAAGTCACAGTTTTTCTAGGTACATTCTCTCTAAGACTTCTTAGAGAAGTCTTACCCCTGCAATTTATGCTCCTGTTTGAGCATTTGCAGAAACTGCAGTCACATCTCTAAGCTTATATATTGTCACTTATGCATAAAGCAAATACAAGAACTGAAGCTATTGAGTGGTGAATAGTTTTGCTATTTTTTAACTACAAACACTATTTCATAGTTAAGAAGTTTGACCCTTTGAATTTTGGACAAATGCTTTAAACTACTGATTTGTGGGACTACTTGAAGTAAAAAATTAGAATGCTAACATAGGCATTAAAATCTGTAAATGGTAGTATCTTTAAGAAATGATCTTTACATGTCTCTTCATATTCTAAAGAAATGTAGCATCATGAGATGGGAGCTGAAAACAAAAGTCATAAAGCTTACAGTGATTTCAAGTATGGTCTTACTTGGCTGCAAAAAGGACTCCAACTTTGACCTTGATGAATTAACTGAGTTTGTTAAAAGCTAAACTAAAGAAACCTCTTTAAACCTGCATCCCCAGCTAAAATGTTAACAAGTTCCATTTTTTTCACCTTAAACCTGCTCCCTGAATAAAAATGTGCTTTAAAACTAGAAAGTGACAGCTGATTTAGGAATAAAGTATCCACACTTTAACAAGTACCTGAATATAATATTCAGTGTTAATGTTAGCTGTAATAACAATTCCTACATATATACTCTAAAATGTATCTGCTAACATCTAAATTTCAAGTCATTCTCATTTTATTCAGGATATGCTAGAATCATAAGCCCCTTGTTGAAACCATAACTAGTGTAAATGAGAACCTAAATATGAAAACCTATTGAAAATACAATTTTAGCACTATAAAATGCAAGGAGGAAGGCTTAAAGTCAACACACAAAATTGCTTGGTTACTTTTCAGTGTCATTAGCTGTAAAGATGAACTAAAGATTTCTGGTAAACGGTCAACCTGATGACAAAGTGTTTCAAGTTAAAATGACACAATCAGCTACGTAAGCTAACTAAATCGAGCCTAAAATGCACCCAGAACTGGTCCTGTGGCAAAGACACACCCACTTCCCAGCCACATAAGCATTTAAAAATGAATAAAAAATCCCAATACTGGAGTAGTTCAACTCAAGAATATGTATTCATAACCACGAAACAACCAGACACCAGACTGTGGAGATTATTAAAGTCTTGGCAATCTTGACTTACAAGGCAAATCTAGAAAATTTGTATATTAATAGTTTCAATGAAATATCTAAAGAGACATTTAGACATCTGAAAGGGAAGTTGTTATTCAAGTTTTGGGTTTCTCACACCCCTGCCTCACATCTAGAAATATCTATACAGTTTTGAGTATTAAATGCAAATACATCAGCACATACAGCAAATGTACTTTTGGATGGATCTTAGGCGAGAACACATTCACTTTAACTCAGGGAACAAGGTGAGACAAGCTACTCAGCATATACATCACTGCTATACTATCATGGCTGTTAAATATTTTGTTGAATTTTCCTAACTCTGACTTTGTATTGCATTGATAGAATGAGCTGTATAACTGAAGCAAATTTAAACAGGAGAAAAGTCTTATGTCATATGAAGTCATAAAAACATTTGCATGGTAAGACCTACAAACTTTCCACTAATTGATTCTTTTGAAAGGTTAATCTGTGCAGCTCCTAATACTATTTATTCAAAGGTTGTGATCCTGAAGTTAAAAGCATGGCCATAGAAAGCATTCCCCAATTAGAGATATCCCCAGTATGGTCCTCAAACACAAATATCTGGTTGTGTGTGTTATTTTAATCAGTCCCAGGCAATCAATCCACTGCGTTAAAAACCCTGAAGCTGTTCTGTTCCAGCCTAGCCTCAGTAACAATAAACTGGTAAAGTCTGGCTTATAGATCAGTGTTCAGACAATTGTACTACTCTGAAGAAAAAGAAAACTTTGCAGCTAGATATTCTCAGTGCCTTCAAGTTTAACATCAGCTGCCAAACACTCAGTACTTTTGAAAAAATGGGCCACACATTTTGGAGTCTAAACATGGCATTAAGAATCCAACTTCAACAACTTGACCTTCACCTAATATTCACTGGTATGTGTATCATCTAGATTAGCCATTGAAAATGTTAAGCTATATTAAATTATATTAAAACTGTCACATTGAAAATTTGAAATTCTCCAAATGGAAGTGATTCTAAAGCAGAAAAACATGACAGCAGCTTAAATTAAATATCTAAAATTAACACCTGGTATGACATGCAATCTTAAACCTCATTTTGTTTTTCATGTGATTTGCTTTCTTTGAAAACTTGAGCACATTTCAAAAAGAAACGGGGGGGGAAAAAAAAAAATCTGCATTTATGCAAGATGCTACCTATCCCCAGCTGGAGAGCTATGTTTAAACACAGAGTAAGAATGCTCAGGTTTTAGGACCATGAGCATTACACACTGTTTGTCTGAACAAACAGGAAGGACAAATCAAGGTGAAAATCACCCAGACACATGGTGTATTTCCTTAATTCAAAAGAGACACAGAAATTAAATTCATGCTCATAGAATGCAGTGTTTTTACTACAATAAAAGTAGTTGAACACTGATATGTAGTGTTTAAGATTTTTAACAGGTTTTAGTAAGATTATTTTCAAGACGGTAAGAAAACTAAGCTTGCTATCAAAACAGAGTTAGCAGAAACTGCAATACTCAAAAAGAAAAAGTAAAAGTTTAGAAATAGATCCTTATTTTCCTCATCCATACATGGAGTGTAAATCAAAAAAGTGGATATACAAAACACCGATCTCTGCCCTTGGATTTTGTCCACAGGTATGCCCGTAGCATGTTTTTTGGGGAAAAACACTTGCATAATACTTTAGAAAGATATTTTCAGCTTTGTACCCTATAATTGAGGCTTTTTTTGTACTTTAGGTCAGGGACTAAAAGAGAATATTCATATAACCTGACTTCTTGAAATACAATCTAAGTGCCTAAAGTGGAATCCCAGGGGCTGTGTAAGGTCAGTGGTGCCAGGTATGTTCTTCTAGAGAATTAGATTATCTAAATAAGGAACGTAGATTCTCTCTAAGGAGAGAGAAATAGGCCTCTCAATTAAATGCTTAGGTTGTATGGTGTCAATACTTGACATGATTTCTAACTGTTCCTTTAATGATTCAAGGGAAAGGCAACAACCCTTCTATATATGAAGGACCTACAAATGGTGGAAGCAGTATGGCTCAATTTAGACAAAATTACATCTCCAGGGTTTATGTCCATTAAAGAATTGTATTTGATGTTGTTTTTATTATCTTAAAATCCTGAGAAAGGCTGAAAAACTTCTAACAGTGAGGCATGTAAGAAAAACTTGGCTATATGCTTAATTTGCTCACGTTTAAATCAATGCTGCCATGATATTTAATTACTTTTACTTAAAACCAAAACAACCTGCTGAACTTTTAAAAAATCCTAAGAGATGTCTTTCATAACTTCTGCAAGCAGAAGTAGCTTTGCTGCAACTAATGTGGCTATTGTGAATTCAACTTCATACAGGATATGTTTCAGTTTTAACTAAGTTAACCAAGAAAATCAACTTTCATCCCTACAAGCAATACTCATAATAGTTTACTCAGTTATCAGTAATGACATTCATTGTCACTGGCAATTCAGTTTAATGTCAATAAATGCTTTTTTCATCAGAACTGATGCCAGTTCTATTGTGAGGCCCACCCAGCAATGCAAACACCAATGAATAAAGAAGTTTGATGGAAGGGCAAAGCTTCAAATTAGCATACAATTCCCCTGTGGTTTATCTTGTTTGCATGAAGTACATGTTTTTCAGAAAATGGACAAGCAGATGACATGCTGAATGCTATCTGGACTTTGTAAAAATATATAGCATTTTTGAAAAATGGTAGGTGACTGTCAAGATCTACACAAAGTCCATGAGAGCAATGTATTTTCTAAGCTGTTTTTAAATTGCTAATTTTGAGCTAGCTGAAGTTTGGAAGAGCTGCTTCGTCCCCTCCCCTACAAAATTATTACTGCAGTTAGCTCAAGGAAAAAGGTATTCTGCAAAACTGTGAATGATGCAGTATATCTATCATGCCTGCTAAGATGTGTTTGCTCTGTGGAAGCTTGGAAGAGATAGGTAACTTCTACACACTAAATACACATAAATACTTTTGTACTTTTGTGCTAGACTTTCCAAAAAGCACAAAATTTAATTAGTACTATTTTTTTTAGTATTTTCTGAAATTGCTACTGTATCTTTAAGAATCCTCAATCTAAATACCACATCCTTTTATGGAAGGAGACAAGCACAGTACAAATCACCAAGATGGGTGTTTGACAGCATTGCAATTGCCAACAAGTCCTGATGAAAAGAAGCACAAGCTCCAAGCTCTATTTAACTTTTTCATTATGACTTGCAAAATGTAACAGTCATCACAAGGAATTAATCATATAACAATAGAGTACTAACTGAAGAATAAGAACACTATTTCAGTGTAGCAAAGTAATTTATGGAAACATATAGTGTTTCCACAATAGCAGTAGATAACATTGCAACCACTCAGAGAGGTTTATTTTTACTGTGTTCTGCAACTATGACTTCATGTATATTAGGGAGATTTAAGCATAGACAGATCAACAGCATAAATACAGCCAACTAGGCCTATTTAATGGGTGGGTCTGGTACTCATAGGTGTGACCAACAATTAAGAATGCCCAACTTCTCACTTTGACATTATCCCTTAAACAAATCCCCCAACCCTTACACAGAAATATTAAGGTATTATGAAGTTAAATTGCAAGGATTTCTTTTCTGGCTTGTTACATAGAAATTATTTAGATGATAGCCTAAATGCACAAGACGCTAGTTCAGACAAAAAATTAGTTCATCTACGTTCGACAACTGCTGCAGAAGCTTCTGAAAGCTCAACGTATTGGTCATTTGGACTGGTAAGACATACTGGATGAGCAAATACATTCACAGCCTGGGCTTGGCTCCATATGAATTACAGTGTATATGTCATCGCAGCTTCAGTGTACGATGGCATTAGTATTTCTAAATCTGCTCTTTAGGTTAACATCTTTGGAACAGATTTCAGTATATACATTCTACTATTTTTGCTGCCCTGCACTGCAAAGTATTACCTATCTGTAATCTCTTTTCCTTAACAGAACACAATTCCTGAAGAATATGGCAATTTTTTTCCCCATCTTTCTACCCACACAACAGATGATTCAACTACGATATTTCAGCCTTGGCTACTTAATGGAACCTGTCTTGACAGTATGGACAGTAAGTTTTCAGGCCCAAGTGTATGCACTCAAGCATAACTGCAGCATGTCCAGAAGTCAAGTAAGCTTCAAAAACACTGCAAGTATCAGAGAGCACCTGGACAGAGTCAGGACATGGCCTCCTGTGCCAAAATCACCAGAAAAATGGTACGAAAACACAGAACGCTAGTGCAGAATCTAGTCCCAAGGAGCATCCTTTTGCCACAACTTCAGCTACATAAGCATCAGATTGCCATTTATGCAAATACAACTCAAATGTGGTCACAATTGTGACAATTGAAAGGTCTCTGCTAACAGTGAATGACTAAATATAGGTAAGAATGAGAAAAATAACATTTTACCAAGAAATTACTGAGGCTGGAGTTAAGTGACTTACTTAAAGTCACGTAAGATGCCACTGGCAAAATTCAGGTGAATCCAGATCTTTAGTTCTAAGACACATCCTTCCATTTAACACTTCTAAATCACAGGGCTTCCAAACAAAACAAAACATAAAAGGTGCTACAATGTGGAGGAAAAAGATCGGCCTAGAATACCAGTAAAAGATGAACATGACAAAGACTTGAGAACTACCTACAAAAGTAAGAATGGACAAGTAGAAGGACAAGCAAACAAAAAAACCCAAGAGGTTTAAAGGGATTTATAAGAATATAAGAATTACAATAGGCAGAAAATACTTGCAGGATTAAACAGACTATGTTTTATTGCACCATCAGTGCCTACAGTTTGTATCTTTCTTGACGATCAATATTCTTATTCAACTGTGAGAATCAAGTACTGCTCATGATATACTCAGCATGTGGGGATTAACTGCAATTTAAGACTAAAAAATAACACAGAAACACAGTTTTCAAACCAAGTATCAGGGCTGCAACCATTGTTTAATTCTCATTTAAAATTAATGAAGTAAAAATGCTACGCAATGCTATGAACACACCGCATACACCATCCTTACCTGCAAAGGAAGGAGAGTATTACTGTTGGTGTCAGTTCGGAAAACATTATCTTCAATCCACGATTTTGGTGTCAGAGATGGAGTAGAGCGAGTAAATTTAGGAGGAGCTATGACATTACCAGAAAAGGGCTTCTTCAAAGGAGAGATCTGGTTCATAGTTCCTGGAATTCCCATGGTTCCAGTTCTACGATGGTCTCTGCCATGCATTCCTCCCCAGGATATATTTCCTGTGCTCCAGCCACTGCTCTGATTGCTCCAGGGGGACTGCTTCAGAAGAGGCTAAAAAAGAAAGATCAATGTATATTATTTTGAAAATACTTGAAATGCTTTTCTACTTAAAAAAAAACCAAAAACACCCCAACAAAAAACAAACAAAACAAAACAAAAAAAACCAACCAAAACCAAACCCAAAACACCAACCACCAAGTAAGCAATGTGCAGAGATTTCTATAAATCACTCTCTTCTGAAAACATGTACATTAGTTAGAGGCAAGGAAGAAAACACAGCTTCATTAAAAAAAGGTCATTCCTACTCCCCAATAAACGCTGCAGTACTTGTGCAGGCGATTTTGATTATCATTTTAGTAATTGGTAGCATTTTTAAAGCTATCAGAAGAAAAATTCCAGGGTGTAAAACCTAGTCCCAGAAAAACCTGAAACCAGTTTTTATCATACATTACTTGCTATTGTATGATGAGATCTCTGCAAAAGTAACACAAGAATTTCAAAGAGATCAATTAAAAATTGTTATTAAAATAGTATTTATATTTCTACTAGTAATTATTTTTACTCAGTGAATAGTAGTATTTCACTACAGTGAGGAGATATTTAAAAATTAAAATTCAAAAGGAAGATTTAATTCCCTCCACTCCAGTATTTTGAATATCATTGTCTCAGTATTACCATATAAGAGCAAAAAGAGCACTGACTACTGTACAGAGAATCTGTTTGAAGGAGCTATCTTAACATTTCCACATTAAAATGCATTATTCTGAAGCCATTGCTCAAATATTTCTGGAGTAATGAAAGGAGTAATTTCTGGAGTAATGAATATGTGGGATTCTGCAGGGTGTACTCTAGAATTTTGGTTTGATGATTTTTTTTTTTTCCCATCCAGATATGGTGTACCCTACACCTACCTAAGTACACTTACAAGTGCACTTATATAAATGTACTCTAATATAAAAATGGAAGCACTTTTTAGAAAGATTTTTAGACTATTAAGTTTTTATTCCTAAGCTACAACTTCTGCTAGAAAGTGACCTACAGTGGTTGTCATATTACCAAGAGGTGGACCCACTGAGCATGACTGACAGTGAAAAACTGTATTTATCTTTAGTAGTCTCAAATCTGACTGTTCTTGGAAACGCTTTTCCTCAAACATAGAAATGGAGTGGGGGTGTGTGTGATGATTCTAAATTCAGTTCTGTGAAGTGAAAGCAGTACTTTTATCTCTAAGCTTAGCTGCAAGCAACCCTCAACCTGCAATTCTAGTAACTTAAAAATTTAAAGCATGTCAACATGTTATGTATCAGGTAAAAGAGAACTTTCTGAAGGCAGAAAGATAATTTTGTAACAACATACCCACCCCTCACCCCAGAAAACAAACCAAAAAGCCACTAAAGCCATTCTTGGTCAAGTAATCAGGAAAACATCCTATTCTATATAATTACAGATAATTACGTTGTAAAACTTGAATACTTGCGTTGGAATTTTGGGAGAGGCGGGCACTCTATTGTGTAACAAACCTTCAGAGATAGTGCCAAATGTTAACAAGCCTCTAATATTGCTAGCTATGCTGTCATGGCACTGTTTAAGTATACCTACAACTTGCAAGTGAGAGAAAATTCCTGTACACCTCATTGTTGGAGAATCGCTTGGAATTTGTTTGAACAAGGTTATTATAAATGTTAAGGACAACCAGCTCCTAATCATAATGCATCGTAATCAGTTCTTCAACAGGCACACAGTGTGAGATTCCAGTTCTAATAGCCATGAATCTTTACCAATTAAATCTGACTAGATTTAGCACTAGAATGAAAAAAAAAAAAATATGAGGCCTATGTAACTTCAGCCCTTCATAACAGAGCAAATTATTGGAGCAAAATGGGCTTATAATGCAACAGCTGGTAATATTAACAAGGATTTGCTTCTCACTGATTTCTTTTAATATTCTGTTCCAGGAAGAAATATAAACTTCCATTTTAACACGGAATCGTTAAACCTCTCGATTAAAATCAGATTAAAACCGGTCAGAGAACTACAGCAACTTGGAACACTGCGCTGTCTTCGGACACAGATTCAAGCAATGTCAGTCAAAAGCCCTGAAAAGGCAGGACGGTGTCAACTTTCGCATCTGACCCTCCTCTCGGCGACCTGTGTCCGTCCGACCGAGCCCGAGGGCCGGCCGGCGGCTGGGGAAGGGGCTGCCCGGGGGGGCGGCGCCGGCCGGAGCTGTCAGGCTCATTGTTCCGGGGACACCGCGCCCGCCGCGGGCGACTCGAGGGGACAAATGGGGCGTTTTCACGGCGGAACTCCCAGACACCAACAGGAGCGGTTGAGCTCTTATTTTAAGCGCAAACTCTCTTCTCGTCCCGAGTAAAACCCCGGCGTCCCTTGGGAGGCGGCGGCGCACCGAGGAGGGCCAGAAGAGCTACCCCGGCACCTGCCACCCGGAACGGGCCGGGAGAGTGGCCGGGCGCGGGGCGGCTGCTGTCCACAGACCCCTCCGGCCGCCCGGCGCCGCATCGGGCGGGGGGCGCAGGTGCCCTCCC
>VYXD01012026.1:1685277-1739161 GCA_013397195.1 Hylia prasina | reverse complement strand
TGTCAAGGCCACCTGCGGCCCCGGGCCGGCCCCGCCCCCCGAGCGCGGGTCCGGGGCGCAGCCTATGCCCGTGTTTCCTCTGGGATCGGGGTGCGGGACTGTCCCATTCCCGGTTCCGTGGGGCACTGCCGCGTTCAGAGCTCCCGGAAACATGGGCTCGTCATCCCTTCCTCGCCACACACCCGGGGCCTGCCATGAAACCTTGTTTGTTGGGCACCTCAGAGACGCACGGGAGCTCGGGCGGAACCCGTGCTGAGGTGTGGCACGGGATGGTGCCTTCTGAGGTACTCCAGTACCAAAGGTGGGGTTTTACCCTTTCCATACAGTGGAATCACAGTTCTTGGCAGCTGTTCAATGCAAACAAATTAATAGTTTGGCACCAGATGTAATGTTGATGTCAATGTGTTCGTCCCTGAAAAGACTAAAACAAGCAGCCTCTCTGTGCTCTGGGAAGGTTGTAGCTCAGCAGTGAAAGAATTCATACGTGGCTGTTGAATGTGTGAGTAGTTGAAGAAAGTGTCATTATGTGCTTGACCTGTTGAACTTTTCTCTAGGCATCTGTCCGTGCCCACTGTCAGCTTCATTCCTCCTGCCCTATGGATCTTTGGTCTGACCCAGTGTAACAATTCTTAGTTCTTAAATCTGTATATATTTTCTATGTGTATAAAATAGAGGGGGAAAAACAGTTTCAGCATTTTCAGTCATCTCTGATGTGTTTGTGAACTTGTGTGGGTATATATTGGGGAATCTGTGCTAGTTTGCAGAGTTAATATGAAAATGCACTTGCAGCATCAAAGAATAATTGATACCATGTTTGTCTTTGCTGTATTATGGCTTAGCACTCCAGAATTATTTGTTACAATGGCAGTTTTTCAAGAACTTGGCAGTCTTACCAGGGCTAAAAAGTCCAGAGTGCCAACCAAGGCCTTACGGATGGTCACATGCTGAGTAAATGTTGCAGGCCGAGTACTGGTTCCTCTCTGAGGAGCGAATTACTTCACAGCACAGTCCTCATAAACATTAGTTGGGTGAGCTGCAGAACTGGTATCATCTGGCTTCCCTTTGTGTTCTGTCATACACCTGACACTGAGTTGTGTGCAAGCCTGAACACAAGTTGTCCTCCACCTGGGGCATTCTCAGGCAACGTCTAGCAAGGGTGGAAGCAGTGCTGCACTGCACTCTCCTATAACCAGCTGCCTGCTTCTACAAAGTGTTCAGGAACTCATTCAGTTGAGAGTTTTGTTTTGGTTTTTTTTGTAAGCAGTCAGCTCCTCTTTCCCTCACCTTTTAATCAAGCCCAAATTCTAGCAATTCTTCTTTCAAAACAGCTGTTTTAGTGTACGCAAGTATTTTTAAAATTGTCTGAAAGACAAGTGCTCACGTCCTTCACAACAACTTATTTCTGGTGTGGTATCCACTCACCGTAATTGCATGTGTTTGTTAAATCAGCTTTCACAGACTGAAGATCATCTGTTTTTAACTATGTAAAAAGCAAATGTCCACTCTGCATTAGCTGCCTAGTGTTCTACAAACACAAGGCAGGTGCTACCAAAGAATGATTCATCCTCTAACAAAGGTACTTTTAGAGAGAGAAACCTGATCTCTCTCTCTCTCTGTGGATTATGAGCAGAGGTTCTGTCTGTCTTGCTGCAGAATCCAGTAGGTCTTTGGTGATCCCTGGTCTTGGGGCACATGCTACTTAACTCTAATACAAGCAAGAACAGTTGTACCGAATCAAAACAAGCATCCTTGGAAAACCAGGCTCTTCTGACTCAGGTATGAAACCCCTTGTGTACTAAGGCCACAAGTTCTGGCTTCTCCTCCATCAAGTGAAGTCTATTAACTGGCACCTTGGTGCCATCAAGAAGTGCTGAAGCCCATCCTTGGCAGTTTGTTTTCTCTCTCCAGTCTCCAGTTTCTTGATTTTTGACCATTTGGCCTTCACACCCTCTTGGGTTAATGTTTTTCTTTCCCTTGTAATCCTTTGATTCCTTCCTGTTTTCTTTTATCTTAGCTGTCTCTAGGGAAGGCTTGAGAGCTTTTTTGGATTAGACCAGTTAGAAGGTAATAGTGTCTGAAAATAAATGCCTAAACAAATGTATAAGAACAAGCTGAACATGTGTTATGCTTCCTTCAGGTACCTCACCTATCTGCAACACAACGGCCTAAATTTGCCTTTCCAGACCTTAGGGTGTACTGAGAGGCTTGGATTCCATGTTCCCTGATTGTTACCAAAGCGAGACTGCCTGAAGAGGAGAGCGTGCTGGCAGAGCCACGCCTCACCTAAGTGACTTGAAGAAGCCAGAGAGTCATGGAGCTGGGATGAGTTCCTTAGATTAGACAACAACTATTACAAATGCCAAGCCATTATGGATGTATCACTATACATACTATGTAAATTGAAAAAAACAGATGTTGCAAAGCAAGGTGTAAGTGTGGTAGAACCAAATATATACATAAGTTATGTTTTTTGCAGCCATTAATCAACCTCCTTCTGTATATTCATTTCAACAAATGTGCCAGACATTGACTTCACCTGGGAGGCCTGTGGTAGAGCTGGGGCTGACAGCTCTCCTGGATTTGTTGGTGCTTGAAAGACAACTATCATCTTGTCTGGTTTTCTGCATCATGCAATGGGTGTTAAATTTTGTGTGGTGAGTTTAACCAACAGTGCTATAGAATAGAAAGTATAAGGACAAGTCACATTAAACTATATAAAATATCTATAACTATATAAAGACAAAATAAACTGTATGGGTTACAGAGGAGCTTCTCTGGCTGCCATTCAGGTAACATGAAAGGGATCATCCAGGTAGGGGCTTCTGAGTTTTGCCTTCTAGTGGTTATCATCTCTTCTAGAAACTGCCATCCAAACCTTAAGTTCTTTCCTTTTATAAGCCCAGGAGAATAACATCTTCTATTGGCCAGTGTTAGGAACAGGATATTATTATATGAGAAAGGATTTTGGCCCACTGTTCTTTTTTTTTTTTTTTGCTTGAACAATAAAAACTTTTAGTGGTTATAAGAACTGAATGGGATTGTACTGAGATGCTGTGCACTTCAGAATGGTCTGTGGGTTTAGCTCCTTTAAAAAGGTCTGTCTTCTTTTGTGGGGTAGGATCCATACTTTTTAATGATCAGATATCACTTAACAAGTGTTAAAGTTTTTGTGAACACACAATAGGTCATGAAACTTAGATACAGTATGTAGACTTGATACGTACACAGAGCTACTTCAGCACTTCCTCATTTTGTAATTGAACACGAACACAAGAATTTCAGGATCTTAATGTATACAAGACAAAGGAGCTCTGACTAGTGGTAGAATCTGCTCTTTCCCTCCTATTAGGTAGTTGGAAAATCACCATGCCTGTGATTTTGAATATGGGCTGCAATTAGATGTACACATTAGAAGTATCTTTGCTTTCATTGCAATACTAAAAACAGATTTTTGATGTTTTTTTTTGCATGTTACAGTTAAAAGTAAGTGTTACAGATAGTATTGACTTCAAAAAATCTTTTGTGGATTGGCTCAGCACAGTAGACTAATTGCCTGCTTGTAATGCAACAAGTTGTTCTTTCCACAGCCCACAATATTTATAGGTCTTTCACCATTTGCAGTGATTTACTACTCCATTTGACCTCTTTTCCAAAGCTCTACAGCCACCAAAATAAATAAATAAATAAAAATAATAATAAAAAAATCTGTTTCTTGTTTTCTCTTGCTGTTTTACCACTCCTTCTTGTTTTGCATATCGACTCCTTTTTGCTAGGGTCTTTGATAGCTCTGTTTAGGTAGCTGTGTCTGTCCTGCAGTGCTTGCAAGGGTTCTACTGAAGATCTGCTCAATTTTCCCTGGCATCAGGCTGTTTAGGGAAGTACACGGCCTGCTGTCCTGCAGTCTGTGACATTTGTCTGCTTTGTTGCTCAGCCTAAACTGTGACATGGGGTTGCACATGCATTCCTGGAACGGCACATTGTTCTAACTGGTAACGAAATACACAATTCACCTACTTTTGCTAGAGCTGCTTCCTCTTAACCCTGAAGCTGATTTTTTGTTAATGACATTTTCCTCCTGTGGAAACATGGTGAACAGTCTGGGACTGCAGGTTATTCATATAGAAAAGCCTATGATGAGGTTTGATATTTTACAGGAAAAAGATGTCTGAAGATTTGTGTGAAGGTGCTTCATTCACTGTTTGTCTGTTCTTTATTTTTTTAAACTCTGAAAATAATAGTCATGCACCCTTAGGAAGGAGGTAGGTAAGTCTTTTTCAGCAGTGAGCAGCCTGTTGAGTTACAGTAGCTTATCTTTTCTCCTGGTGGTTTTTCTCATTAAAAGAAAAAATATTTATTGCTCAGATATAACAAAAACTGGATAAAGAACCCTTTCTTGGATCACTGTGTGTTGAAATGAAATTGAAAGCAGTGGGGAAAATTAACACCAGCAATTGAAAATAGTTTTCTTTGTTCTCTTATTCCGACCCCCATGTTATGGTTATGTTTGTTTGTTTTTGAGGTTAAAAATCTTAAAATTCACAGGAGATGGACAGCTTTATTGCTTTATTCAAAGCCTGACTTCCATTATGAAAGCCTGCTAAACTTGAAGGATATAGGTTCTGGTCACAAGAATGCAAAGCAGTGATCTATTCTTTTTTTTCCTCTCCTTTGTGCCCTGGAGTTTAACCAGCACACTAGACTAATATTCTCTTGCTTTCTAGTGGCAGTTTCTGTTTGTTTTTTGTTTTGGTTTTTTGGTAGTGGAAGTCATTAGACTTTCTTCCAAGAGAATCACTGCCAAAGTAAACAAACATCTTCAGGAAAGGAAAATAATGTATAGAGTATTCAGAATTCCATGTTTTACAGAGGAGTATTTATGGCAACCAACTAGTGAATTAAAGTGAATGAAATCCTGTTTCTAGTTTGCTGCATTTTCTGTGCTAATTGAATGTGGCAATTTCTGCTAGCTTCTCAGCTATGTAGTGCAAGTACTGGATGCTACTTATAATTTAGGATGAAGGAAAATATGAGATGAAACTCAGTTTAGAAGAAGGATTTTCTTTTATTTTGTATTGTTGGGAATTGAATAGTGCATGTAAAGCTCCAAGGAATTGCTGTTGTCTCTAAAATGTTCTGCATGTGGTTGGCAAGAACAACAAGGACAGAGGAAAGTTCAGCTAAAAAATTCATAAGGGCTGTCTGGTGGAATGCATTACAGTCATCTGTATACCTCTGCACTCTTATTCCTCTGAACTGATAATTTTTAGCTGAGATAAAACGCTCTGAGGAACAGGAGGCTGGTAGATTTGCAGTGTAGATTGTTTGAAGGTTTAAATACTGTGACTATCTCATCTTACCGTAAGTCTGTAGATATAATGTAAGCTGGAGTTGCTGAAAAGAGATAGAATGGCTCATGTGAGCAGCCAAAAAAACCTGTGAAGAGCTTATTTTGCGTGTGCTGCAGAATTCTACACTCCTTCCACCTCCTCTACAGGATAGCAGTAATTCACCAGTGAAGCAGAAACACTTCAAATTTGTTGACGATGAGACCATATCTAGTTCTTTGTTTAGGCAGTGGCTTTCACAAAAGGGACCAGTGCTAACTGCGAACTGCTGCCAACACCATCATATGTTTCTTGACAAATGCAAAGTGTTCAAAAAGTTGGCACTACAAAATAGAGATACTGTCAATCTTTGTTTAATTCTCAGAATGGCTTTTAAGCTTTTAAAGCTTGTGTTGTTGCTGATACACTTGCATATCAGATAACATTTTTGACAATCCTGATATGATGACTGGTTAATTTGGTCACATTACTAGAACATAAACCAAAACTCTCAGAGTGCTAAGATTTTACTGCTGGTTTTTCCTATGTGCTGTGAGCAGAAGAAGGATTTGTGCAGCAGTGTGTTCTATAGCCAGAACACAGTATTTTCTCATGTCCTTTTCGATGCACTGTGCAGGTGCAGCTGCCGCTATTTACCAAACATGAAGTTGTTGTTCACAGCTCTGTGAGTAAGTTTGGGTTCTGCTTTACAGAATGCATGAGACATCTCTACTAATTGCACAAATGTTCAGCCTATATTTATATACCTGAATATTGTGGTGTAGGAGGCAAATTGAAATTTTAAGGAATTATTTCGGTGATCATTGGCTAGGTCCCCAGAAGCTCATGGAACTGAATTGTGCTAGGAATAACTGCGTGGTGCTTCCAGTGATAGAATAATCTCTTCTGAAGGGTGGAATATTCTAGTGTGACTCTATGTAGGGGATAAGGTAGGAGACCCAAGGAAACTGGAAATTTTTGGAGGAGGCTGGGCAGTAGCGCTCATTGAGTCCTGTAGGTAGCCCTGATCACAAATGCAGCAGGAGGAAGCAAGTATGTGTCTGTAGCTAGGTCTGCCCCTCTGGAAGAGTGTACAGACCATGTAGCAACTTAAATAGAAGAAGTGTATGTTTGTACTTCAGCAGGCTATGAAAAAAGTGCTTTCAGTTGCTACAAGAAAATTTATTAACGTTTACTTATTAAACTCAAAAAGGAAGAGGAACAGGTTCCCCTTCTGAGCCATAGCATTTGTGTTGTACAAAAACCAAAGGCAACCTGTCTGATTTATATGTGAAAATATATTCTCTTGTACTTGACCTTATTTTCTCTTTGAGTGTGAGATGGATGCTTACTAATTTTACACCACCACCCACTGTTTCAGTAAAATTATTTTCAACAGATTCTGCAAGAAATTTGCTGCTTTAATTAATATGGAATTATCTCAGAAAATTACCAGTGCAGACTCTTCAGATTTACCATAGAACTAAAATTAATCAGTCTACAGCTGAAGAAGCACAGATTAAAATTAAAAAATACATTACCCATATAATTGTGATTAATTATGATGATATATCCAGTAGTCAAGGTGGGGTCAACAGCTCTGGGCCGGCCACTGGGATATCAGTTTAGCAGCCAGCCTGCCTGAGGGTAGGATGCTCTCCTTCCTAGTTGCTCAGGATGTGCAGCATCTTCTAGGAAATACTCCATCATCCATGGCTGGAATGATGACATTTGTCCTGTGATGAGGCTGTCCATCTGGGAGGGAAAAGGGGCAGGCCTGGATGCAGTACAGGATTGAAGTCAGCTCTGCCATACAGCAAATGAAGTCTCTCTCAACATTTGGCTGGTTTTAGTCATGTCCCAGCTGCCTTCCCCACCCCTGGCTTTTTGTTTTTTAACCTACTAAGTTATTTTTCTGAACAGCTTAGAGTGATTCTACTGAAGCTTTCACTTATTTTCCTGTGGGTCTCCCTCTTCCTTCTTAATATGCCTAGCTCTAGCTGGGACTCAGAAATAAGAAATCTTGAGTTCTCCCATAATAATTTACATCTCTGATCGGATGATGAATTGTAAATCAATGTTAAGCTTCATGACTTTTCAACACTCATGCAATTATGACGATACAAAGACATTGAAAAGCAATATGCTGATTTTACCCCATATATTTTGGTTACTAAATAATATTATCCATGTGATTATTTCTTAATGCTCATGTATAACATTCTTAATAATTGTAAAGAAAAGAAATCCAAGAAAAATCTTTGCCAAGAAACTGTGCAAAAGCTAAATGCATTAGAATATTAATGCCATAATATTTTAGAAGTCCATTAACTATAAAAAATAATATTTGACCTAGAAAATGTAGGGAAAATATTGCACTTCAATAAAATGAAATATATTAAAAAAGAAAACACACAGTTAAATGCCATCCAGACAACCTTAATTTACTTCTATAATGACAACCTGAGGGAAATATGGAGTTAAATTTAGTTTATTTCAGTAGATTCTATTTATTTTAACCCTATTATGCCCAGTCTTACATAAAAGAATTACGATTACTTGGATGCTTCTCTATATTCATATGTTTAGATTTTTTTGTAAGTTCTGTCTAACTGAGGACTGGAAGTCATGCTTTCTAACCACACAGCTACAATGTGAGGGAACTAAGGAAAGAGTAGAATTGTTGCCTTCATCTTTTACACGGGGAGTACAAAACCTACTGTAATTTTGTCATTTCTTCTCTCATTATAGCACTGAGAGCTCAGATCCTTTTTTATGCAATGGCACAAAACAGTTTGCTGCTTAAGTATATCTTACAGAAGCTGAGGAACACTTCTGCCACAAATCAATTGTATCCATGATATTAAGAGGGAAGATTACATAGATCTTTAAAAATTCCCAAACCCTGGCAAATGACCTTGAGTAATTGTGATATCATTTCAGGTCAGTGTGCTTTGACTGGTGGTCAGTCAAAATGACTCATCCAAGGAACCTTTGTTTTCAGTTGTAATCCTTTTTTTTTTGTGCATGCTTATATAGCAGGTTGTAGCTAAAGAACAGAAAACCTCATAAAATTTCTACATTAGGAATTCAAAGGGCTTTTCCTTTCTGTCTTTCCTTCCAATAACCTTCCTTTTTTTCAACATTGAAAGGTCATCTTTATAAGAGGAAATTTACCAGAGACCAGAGTGGTATAATTATGCCTTGTGGATGCTTTTTAATCTTGCATGAATGCCTGTAGAATTCAAGTGTCCACATGGGGAGTTATACCATCAGAACTATAGGGGCATAATTATGCTGGTGAATTCTGTATTGAGACAAATGCTTTATGAAAAGGAATTTTATTTTGGCTCTTTACTTTTCAGCTTATTCATGTTCTGAACTAAAAGGCGGTGATCAAATGAGTGAAAATAATGAAAATTCAATGGTTACCAAGGGCTGGGGAAATTGGAAAGTAATAAATATATATGTTTCCTGATAACACTTGTGAGCATTTTTGTTCTTACTCTCTTGCCAGTGTTTGAGTTTGTGAAGGGTTTCGTGAAAGGTTAATAAACAAAGCTTGTTCTTTGCTGAGCCTCATAAACTAATATATGTAATAGCTAAACGCTGGTAGAATATTAGACATTCTTAGCTCCCATAAAGAGCAGCTGAGGCTTCAGGCAAATAGGACACTGGAGAATTAGTTGAATACTTTTTAATCTCTGTAGGACCTCAGCAGTTAACACTGATCAAATCAGCCATTGAGTTGCTATGTGTGAATTTTCCTATGTCCCAGTTAAATTTTAATTCCTAAATGTGTGAGTCCTAGGACAGTCGTCAAAATGTTCTCTACAAAAGTAGCCCATTTACATGAAAATAACTTTCTGTAGGTCATTAAGGGTGTAGTAACATTAATAATTATTTACAGAATGTGCTTAGAGTAAATTACAAGCATGTCAGTGTAATTGCTGCATAGACTTTAAGAGAAGAAGAGCTCACTCATTTTGGTGATGTAATCCAGTCCAGCCTTGGCACTGACCACAGAGCATTGCACAGTATGTCTTGCTTGAAGACCAAGGTGAACTTCATTAGAAAGATGTTTCGTTCATATTTAAAGAGTTCAGAGAACAAAGAGTCCATACTTGTATACCAACACTCACTGTTCATGTGAAGTGTTTTATTTGTGGTCTGAATTTAGCTTTGACTTGTTCAGTCTTTCCTGGGTTAAAATTGCCTTTGGTGCTGGACAATATTCAATGAAAATACTTAAAGGCTGGGATCAAGGCATCTCAGCTTTCTTTAATTGTTAAGAAAATCTCATTGAGGCACTTTAGTTTCTAACCATAAGGCAAGATTTCTGTATCACCAGTTTTTCTTGAAGTTTCTTTCAAGTTTTCAAACATCTTTCTTAAGTAAGGACACCAGCGTTGTCAGCAGTGGTATTACTAATGAGAGAATTACAGCAAGAGCTGAACAAAATCATGCTCTCTTCCTTGCTCTTTTTGAAGCATGGAGAAGTTTTTGTTTTTCATATTTCTTGTCACAAGCCATTTATGAGAGATACTTTGCAAGGGCCTCCATAGTATAATATGTTTTTCAAGGCAAGCTTATTAGAAGGAGACAGCAAGGTGATGCATTGCTGTGATAGCCAGAATATTTGGGTTTGCCCTGGGTAGTGTTGCACACAATGGTAGTGCTTCTCTCCTGCTTCATATTCTTTTTATCTACTATGATTTCTTTTAGTATTGAAAATACAGCCTTTAGTCTGGTAAATATTGTTTACTTTATTTTTCAACATGTATAACCAATATTTTTATCATTAATGAATCATACATCTGTCATTTTAGGTGAAGCAGTTTACGAGGAAGCATGGCTGTGACATTTTCTGTATTTCCTATTTTTCACCTGTAGAATTTCCATGTACTGATTCTTTGTTTTCATCGAAGCATATCTCTGTATTTTTACCCAATATATTCACCTGAGGTAAATCAGTAGAATTAGTCCAAAAAACCTTTCCTGTGAGCTGAGTGTTGAAACATTGCAAATGGAAGATGAGTCTGGTTTTGATTACCAGTAGAACTCTGTTTATTTTGAATTTATTTTTAATTACTGTAGAATAGAGGTCTTTGCATGGTGTCATGAAATGGTTAGGTAAGTTCTGGAAGGATACAAGTATGTGGTTTTGTATTTGTACCCCATCACTCTGCAGCTGTTGTAGGCCTGCTGTGCAAGCACCCTGAAACATAATATTTAAATTTCTTTTTTAGTTACTAATAGTTTCCAGTCCTGAGCTGTTCTCTCCAGAGCAGGCAGTGTGCTAGTCATAGTAAAGCCTTAGCTAGACTATCTGAGGAACTTTTTTTGGTGTTCTGAAAATAGTGAGATCAATTTTATTGTGGTCGTGTGGATTTGTGCAAGGGGCAGAACACTGCAGACATGCTTAGAAAAGGGAGCAAGGAAGTCCATCAGCCTGAGGTCTGCTTGCAATGTGACCCTGAGAAAAGGTGATTGAAACTGTGAGTAAGGAAGCTGTCTCCTGCAATTGGCTTCCTACTGTGTTCAATGAAACAGCATATAATATATATGGTTTGTACATAAATAGGACTGCATTGAATACATGCCTATCAACAGTTCAAGGTGCAATATATAAGCCATCAAAAATCAGCAAATTGTTTTTGTATTTACTGACAAAGTTATTAGCGGTATCTTAGAAAGCCCTCAGTGAAGGTGAATGAAGACAGAAGACAGTGATGAAATTCAACTAAAACTACACAGCAAGTCTGGCGTTCTCACTGAAAGTTATACATTTCTAGCAGCACTGTGTATTTTTGTTTGCTTTGTGTTTTCTAGTCAGAACAAAACCTTGATAGTTACTGAATCATATAGAAAAACAGGGTGGAAGGGAGCTCTGCAGATTATCTGCCCCAGTCTCTTGTTGAAATCAGGACCCTAGATGAGATAATCAGAGGCCTGTCAAGGCCAATGAGTTCCCCACTTCTCTGGGTAACCTGCTCAAAGTTCAGTCGCTCTCATGGTGAAGAATTTCTTCTGAAACAGAAATGGGTTTCCCCTGAAGCAGCCTATTGCCTCATGGCACTGGGCATCTTGCTGAAAAGATTCTCTGTCATCTCTGTATCAGCAATTTAAGTGTTAGAAAATAGTGTTCAACCGTCAATTGTCTCTTCTTGTTTGCTGAACCAACCCAATTATTTCAAGCTTTCTTCATCTGCCAAGTTCTCAGTCCTCTGATCAGCTTGACGGGCCCCAGCTAGATTACCTCCAATTTTTTAGTATGTCTTTTTAGCTAAGAGGACCAAGACTGGACACAATATTCCAGGTGTGGCCTAGTAAGTGGCTGAGGAGAATGGAGTTGCTACATCCTTTTTGTTTGCTGGCTGCAGACATACTGAGGAAGCCCACACCACCATCTGCTTGCACTCCTGCAAGAGCACCAGGCTGGCTTGTGTTCAGCTTGTAATCCCTTTACCCTCAATAGTACTATCTAGTTTTTGACTACATATAATGAAAGTAAGGAACAGAAGTCATAAAGCTTTTGGAAGAAAAGGGTTTTACTCTAAAGCCCAATGACTTCAGCCTTCACCCCCAGTATTGGAGACTTGGTTTTGGTTCTTTCGTTCTTTAGGAGAGCTGGACCTGTGTTGCTCCCAACCCTGAGCTGTGCCCTCAGGAGGAGGCTATAACAATCCACAGCATATTCTGGAGTTCCTTCAAACTCACATGTTGCCACAATGATATTTTTGTTTAATATTCTTCTGATGTTCCTTAGACTAGGGACTACAGGTGTGATACCTCCTTGGGGTTCATTTCTCTTCTCTCTCCTCTCCCTCTCCTCTCCCTCTCCTCTCATTGGAAAAGAAAATGTGCTTTCCCAGCTCCAGTGTAATCCTTATGACATACAAGGTCTTTATGTTTGGTTTCTTTCCTTTGATGTGAATGAACTTGCCTAAAGTTAAGTGATTAGTCATTTCTTGAATGGCTCCATCTTGGTGGTGTTGGTGAGTAAGTGAAGCTATTCAAACTTAATTTTTTAAAAAGTTATTTACCTTAATGCTTTTAGCATTAAAAATGGCAGAACTGGAGCCTTTTTATTCTTTTTTTTACCTCATATAACTTCATCTATGCAATATAGTAAATTGTGATGGGACAAGGAATCCATTTGTTTTGTTTTAGAAGAGTCAGGAAATATCTAAAAATATTTTCAAGTACCACAGTTTTTTAACAAAAGCAGCTTGGGTATAATGTTTGATGTACTGGGTAATAAAGCCTGGATCAATATTCATTGCTACTCTTATTTGATTTTGCAATCCAAGTACCAGAATAAAAAAAACAAACAACCAAAACCAAACCAAAACAAAAACAACCATCAAACAAAACCACTGGCATTTTACTTGCACAATAAGAATTGTGCAGTTGAGTTCTCCACAATATATTTTACTTGCAGATTTCAAAGGATGAAAAGCAATAATTAATATATTAAAGAGGAGTAATATTTCCATATTGCCTTTTAAAGATATTTTCAACTCCCTGAAATTTTAAATGAGGTAATTAATTTGGAATTTTAGTGTACCATGAAAATGGCACACCCTTTATGTCCATTACACTAACAGCAGAGCAGACTGTAGACTGGTGGGCTAGTACAAGTATATTGACAAATTCTGATGCAATGGAGAGCACCTTTTCTAGGATTTGTTCACAATGTCTAAGGAAAAGATGTATTTCCATCAATAAATCTAGAATGAGAACTACTTCTAAACAACATTAGGAATAATCTAATCTCGGGAAAATCTCAAGGATATTGTAAAATGGAAATGTCTGCATCAAGCATGAAATAAATGTGTTGGACTTTGTGATGCACCAATCAGTGTTGGCTGTTGATCACCAAAAACTCTCTGATACTGCAGTATCTCTACTTTGTGGAAACAAAGGTTTTGCACCAAGCAGAATTATGTTAAACATAAAATCGACCAGTTCATCAAAACAATTTGTTTCCCTAACCGAGTGCTAAAAAGAGAAGCTTTAATAGAAAGAGGGACTTCACAAGGAAATCCTGCTGGGTATTCTAAAGTCTATGCTTTAATGAGCAGACGAGTAAGTTACCTTGGAGAGGAAAGCTAGCCTAGTGAAGAAGGCACAAAGGTGATAATTAAACAAGAAATCAATGTTAAGTATGGAAAAGAGGGGCATAACTGAGCATGAAGATTGAATCGACACAATGTAAATGACTTTTTGGAGAAGATAAAGGTAATAAGGAATTATTACTGGCCAGTAGAGCTTAAGACAATAAGAAGACATTACCAATGTATTTGGAACAAAAGAACAACTAAATCATGTATAGATTTCAGTCTTTCAGAAACAAACCAGAAAAGAACCAATGGCTGAAAAACAAAGCTTGAAAAATTCAATCACTATAAAGATGCAGTGAGGGTGACTACACAGAAATAATTTCCCAGTGTAGGTAGGTAGTAAATTTGTCATTGCTAGGATTTTAATCCAATTTGTATGTGCTTTAATCTGAGTCTGGTAATAGGCTTGGCAGCATCTCCGTGAATGGCAGTAGAGGTCAATTGTTCTGTGCAATCTTTACATCTGTGAATTTGTATTTTTGTTTTGTCACTCCCTTTTTTTTATAAACTGTTAAAGACAACAGAGAGCTCTCATTGCCCACAACATGTTCACACACTCAGCTCTGCTTTAATATAATGACTAAAAAACCTCAGTCTTATGCTTCAGGGCTACAGCTGGCTGCCTGCAGAAGGCAAGAGGCTGATTCTCTAGGTTAATTCTGGATTTTTTTTTATTTCCTATTTTTCCAAAGCCTGAGGGGCAGATATGGCTGGTTTTAAAACCTTGGAGAGACTGGGTTGCTTTCCTGCAGGGAAGTCCTCTCTTTTATATAGCTGCTATCTTCCATCTGGCTGGGGGATCAGACAGTTTCAGGGTAGCAAGGACTTTGAGCTCTTTTTTCTTTCCTGTTCATTATGACATCTAGGCATATCTGAGATCATAATTATGATCATTTGGGCATATCTGATATAAAAAGCTCGGTATCATTACTGGGGCCTGGGGGAGCGGCATCAGAGTCTTTTTTGGCATTCTTATTCTTAAATTCTTCAATTTAGATTTTTGTTTGGTTTGGTTTGGCTTTTGGGGGGGTTCTGTTTGGCTGTTTGTTTTTTTTTTTTTTTTTTTGCATAACCCAGGTCACTGTAGTAAGCAATGGTAAACAGGTAAACCATTACACCACACACAAAACAGCAGGTTGTTCCGGTTTAAATCCTGAACTATAGCTTACTCTTGCTGCAGGAAGAGTTACAAGTTACAAATACTGTTTCTTTTTTTCAGAAAGGGCTGCTTGATGGAGTTGCAGAGCTGCCACACAGACTTCCTGAGTGCTGCTTTGCTGGCTGTGTGCAGCAGTAACAAAGAGTGTGTTGTCTTGCAGCAGTGTTGCTTCCAAGTCTGGCTTTCCTTCTGCAGCACTGATTTTGTTTAAAAACCTGCTCCTCCAAAGCAAAAATAAGAAACTTTACTAGCATTGCACTATCGGAGAGGGAGGATACAATAGATTTGCTTATTGTTTTGGTACTGTTGAATTGCAAAGGGCAGTGGGTGGAAAGGGGATGTCAGGAGATACTGGAAGCCAAGCTACATGTCATCATCTCCTAAGAACAAACAGGTCTGCTAGGGTTCTGCATGGTGGTTGTGCTGGCAGGTGTCTCTGCTCTTAAACTGCTCTGTTACATGCCTGTGAAAGTGATCACGTGCTTCAAAAAGATCCTCCTTTCCATTCAGGAAGCTGTAAACAGGCTCCTATTGTCATCCTGCAAAGCTGTGAAAAGAGACCTGCTGTTTCATCAACATCTGTGTGTTTTCTTCTTAAGCATGTGAAGAAAAGTCAGCCTCCCTCTGGTATGAGCCCTTATGTATTCTTTTTGTGTGCCCAGTTGAGGGACATCTTTTCAGGTGCTTGTTGTTGTGTGCAAGAGGAACTGGCACTTGCTTAGGTAAATAAACATACTGGCTTATTGCATAAGTACCTTACCTGAGATAAACCATCTACTCTATGATTTACCATATATCATTTTGCATTACATATAACATTGGCTTATGATATGTATATGTTTAATTTTGGGCTCATCCTGTACCCATTGTCTCAGAGGTGGCTGAGTACCTCTCTATAGCTCTTCACGCCTCAGCAGGGGTTTGTACGTAGGAGCTGCAAGCAAAGGTAAGTCCAGCTGGAAACCTGGAGATAGATGGATTGACAGAGATGAAGGGAAAACTCAAGAGATCCAGATCATTCCCTAAATGGCAGAACTAAAGAGAACTGGTTTGCTCTGGCTTTGTCTCTTTGGGGTACAAGACATTTGTGTTCATCCCACTGAAGTGCCCTCCTCTGTGGTACCTTCTAACCTATCTATGTCCTGCTAAGTGAGATCTCACTTAACCCCAGCTCCTCTTCATTCCATGGCTTTTAGCTACTGTTGCTTGGCCTTACAATGGGAATGACCCAGCAGATGCTGTTCTGGAGGTGCATTCATGCAAGGTGGCCAACCTGTATGTGTCTAGCATGGTCAGCAGCTGCTACCAGATGAACTTAATCGACTGCTCCTCGTTTCTGCTGGCAGCAAAATTAATGACTTTGGGAGCTGCCTTTCATGATGTGCTAAATTTTGCACAGATCTGTTGTAAAATTTTCCTACTTAAAAAATGACTACGCTGTTCAGTTCACTTGAAGCTGAACAAACATGACAGAGAGACGGTGTGATGCACGCAAGCTTCATTTTCTCACGAAGCTAAGCTAAAAAAAACCCCCAAATCTGCCTAGCAAAATTTTCAGCCAACATTTGAGAAGCTTGCCACTAATTATCAAAATGAAGAAGCAGAGTGTGCTAACACAGCTTTGATTCAAACTATCAGAATCAATTTCTCAAAAAATAGATGTGCTGAAAATAATACATAAAACACATTAGACTTATACACTGCCTGGTATCCCTATTTAGTTTCTGCATCTGGCCTTGTTATAACAGTTCCAAACCTAAAAATCACATTGCTTTCCCCAAACCCTAGAAGATAAAGAGAATTTAAAAGGACCATTTTCTTCCTTAGGTGTCAGAGAACCTTTGTCTTTTAAGGTTTTTATTCAAAGTGTGCAAATTGGACTAGGTCAGCCTGAGTTATGGTGATGTTCTTCCGAGTGCCTGTGTTCCTGGAGCATGTCTAGAGGAGACTGCTACTCTGCAAGGTGTCTGCCACCATCCCATCCTCTTGGCTGTTGTTGTTCATAGAGCTTCTGTGCTGTGACAAACATCCCTATGCAGGCTTTGCAGAGCAGATTTGGATTTGTTGATGCAAAAATATGTACATGCTAAATATGCATTTATTGTATCACTGTTTCTATTGCTGTAAAGTCAGTATTTTATAAAGTTTCTGGAAATGGATTTTTGATTTATTCTGATAACAGCCTTCTGGTGCTTAATCACTTGCCATCTATGTTTTGAAGGCCAGTTGGGAACCATGGCTCTTACAAATCATCCCGTGGATTTTGCATTAATCCAGGCCTTCCTGCACTTCACTTGGTTGTTGTAAATGCAGTTTATAATTAATACAGAATGTGGTTCTTCTGCCTTGTGACTTGGAAGTGTTAAAAGACATCATTCAGTCATAGTTTATGCATCTGGTAGTGCGGACTAGGTTTTTAAAAGAACCCAGAAGAATTAGGCATTCAAATTTCATTAAAATGCTGTGGAAGTGAAGCATATAAGCTCTATTAAAAAGCTCAGCCATTATCTATAGCTCTTGGGTTTTTTTCTCCAATTTAATTTGTGCATAAGCCTGCTTTGGGAAGAGAAGTGGACAGGGCTGATTTTGCTCACCTTTCCTTCTCCTTGGTGCTGAGGAACAGCCCTGCCTTAGAGCTTGAGCATGCTGCAGCTCTCTGAACTCTTCCACTTTGAACTGTGGCTTCATGTACCCACACAGGTACTGATTTTATAATTAAAACCTCATTTTCCTAACCATAAAAATGAATGTAAGTATCTGATCAATAAAACTGTTGATTTAAATAGTTTGGTGAATATGATGTTGAAAATTATTTACCCATACATATGTGTCTGTCTATTTATCTGTCTATGACATCCTGGAAATTATTTGTACTTTTTCACACTCTGAAACTTTCAGGGAGACAAAACTGAATTAAAATCAGCACAGAAAATAAAATTGTGCTACAGAATGTAAAAGAATTGGATATGTTACTTTTAAATACAATGCAATATGACTGTTACATGTAATATTCTGTCACGTGTCCAAGAGAACACAGAGGTATCATTTATATGCAAGAATCAGGAAAGTACAAAATGATAAATATAATGAAGAGGAAGATGAGAGATCAATAGGATACACAGTCAGGTGAAGCAGAGTAATTAGGGAGTGAAGTTTGTTCTGCAGTCAGAAGGGATTGCTGCAGCAATACAGAATATGCAGAATTGCTGCAGGAAGGAGTTAATCATTGTGCCAGCAATGCTCAGCCCCTATTTATTGCAAAGGAGAATTAATGGTTTTCCTGCCTGGTGCTGAAAATAGAAGTCAAATTTAAGTTGTTTCTTGAAGGCAGTTATAATTAGATTGTGAAACTTGTGGCTTTTGGGTCTAAATAATAGGACAAGAATGACTACCCTAAATCAGAACAGAGCACAGTCTCTTAGCTGTTTCTTAGGAGTGAGAATAGGACAACCACTGAGTGATACTTTTCCCATTTTCCAGCTGTGCACAACGTACACCCTACTTAAACTGTAGATAAGGTGCATCATATATTTATTATCCCTTGCTGAACCCTTTCTCTACAGATAGTTCCAATTATTTATTAAACCCATTATATTTTTGTTAGCCATGACATTCTTGTAGCAATAGACTATACTGTGTGGCTGTGAATTGTATGGAAAAATACTTCTGTTTGATTAAAACGGTGATACTTGGTGCTTGTTAAGTTTTATGGTAGGATGAATAGTGAGCAGAGGTTTCTTACTTACTAGATATGTTAGAGTCACTTTTATATACAATTACTTCTTTTTGATTTCCTTTTCAAGTTGAAAAGTACTTTCATCCACCCTCATACAGTTACAACAGTATACTGCTATTCATCTATGTTGTGTAGCATAGGGTACACCACTAATAAACCTTTGGACATGGATCATTCAGAATTAGGTGAAGTGTTTGGGATGTGGATGCAGTCTAGGTTTATACTATGGTGTAATATTGTGTCTTTTCATTCTTATGTAATGATTTTTAATTCAGTTTATATTTTCTATCTGCCACTGAGCCCTGGACAGATGTTTTCAGAGAATTCTCAACAAGAAGTCTAAGGTCCTTGCTGAAGTGATACTAAATTATTTGTTTGTCATTTGTCCCTGTGTATGTACAGCTGGGCTTCCCCCCATGTGTATTACTTTGCCTGTATCGATATTAAATAATGTCCACATTTTTTTGTTGCTGAATCACTCACTATTCAGTATAATGACATCTTTTGAGATATTGACTGTTTTGAGTAATTTGTATCATCAGCAAATTTTACCATCTCATTATTAATTCCCTTTTCCAGATCATCTATGAATATATTGAAAAGAGCAAGTTCTAGTGCAGATCACTTCTCTCCCATGGTGAAAACAATTTATTACTATGCTCCAACACATCATTTATCTACTAAAGAATTTTCATCTTTCTGATTATTTAGTTTCTTTAAGGGCCTTTAGAGAGAGAACTTGTCAAAACATTTGACTTCTGGAAACTCAAGAACACTACAGCAACTGGCATTCCAAAGCTGGCTGACATCTTTAAAGATCTATTAATACCATCATTTTCATCAACTAACAGTAAATTGAACCCCCCAAATTTAGTAAGGTTTCTCTATTTGGAAATATTACGTTATGTTTATACTAAGAATATCTCAAGTACTTTTATTATTCCTACTAAGGTTTCTAGCAGTTAGTGACAATTTCTGAAAAAAAGTTATTTACTATGCTGCCCAAAACTCCAGAGCAAGGTGCAGCTTTTCACTGACTCTGAGTGGAGCATGGTTTCTTTGCGATAGAAGTCTTCTATTTATTTTCTGTAAATGAAACATCCCTGAAGCAACAGGGAGGGAATGAAAGTTACATTTTATCACAGTAGCATTTGCAGAAAGGTGAACTGTGAGAGTCCCTATTTATAATGAAGTTTGGGCCAACTATGAGTTCCTAAAAACCTTACCTGCAGGTGCTTAATTTTTTTTATTAAAAAATGGGTATCTGAGATTTATGAACTTATGATTAAACTTTTAAAATAAATTAAAGGTGAGAGGATTAGATGTGGAATTGGAAATGAACTGTGGTATCTTTTGCCTCTAGCTCAGCATTTTGAAGGCAATCCAAATGAGATGTGACAAAGTGCAGCGCACTCTTTTTTTTGTTGCTGACCTGTGTGAAAATGGAGTTTGGTCTCTGACAAGTTCTTTTTGTATGAATAGCCACATCACTATCCCTGCTACTGTAATTAGCACTATTAGCCCTTTATTGGAATTTAAAATAAATATGCCATGATTTAGATATCACGGAGACTAAATTATTGCCTTAGATGATCCACCTAGACTAGAAGAACAGCCAGCTTCTCCCAGCTCTCCCTTTTTTCCACTGTTTGACAGAAGTTACAAAGGTAAGTTTTAAGTCCAGCTTCCATGTTGCATCTTATTTTAAACTTAAAGTATAAAATCCTGTTGTAGGACAGTTCCTGAGTGTGAATTGAATGAAACTGTGTTTTAGTCTGTTATGGGTCTTGACTACTCTTGGGTGATTCCTTCCTGATAGGAAGAACTTTGCAGAATTCCTCTTGATGTCCAAAGAGGTGCTCCTACGTCTTCAAACTCCAATCTTAACTTCACACACCTCAAGAGAATAAAGTTAATCTGCATTGGCCTTTGCTCATCATGGCCCTGATGCTGTTTCTGCTACCTGTTCACTGTTAGGCTGCCAGAAAATCTTCAGACCTGTAGGTACAACCAAGTTCCTCTCCTAGTCTTCCCACACTTACATAAGACATCATGCAGTAGTAGATGTCCTGGAAGGCAAATGGGAAGTGTTTTTAAGAGAAACATTGCATGCAGCTTAGTGTTGACATGAATGCAGCCCACAGCTGGTGGAGATCATCCTACCCCTTTCTCTTTGCTTGACTGAAACCCCAGCTGCTTCTCTTTTCACCAAAGCACATAGTGGGTTTCTGTTGCTTCCTCCATCTGAACTTTGTCTCTCTTCCAGAGAAGAGGGAGACTTAGCAGCTGGAAAAGGCACAGTCCTTCAACTACACTGCTTACCAGTGGTTGCTGGGTGAACAGAGGGCTGGTAATCCTTATCCTGCTGCCATTCGGAGCCACAAGTGATGCACAGTGCACACAATGCTTCTGGACAAAATATGATGGCACAGAAATCTGTCATTGCTCTTCAGGGGCAGTGATCATTATCCAAATGGTCTCTACATTGTGGTAACGGGAAAAATATTGATAGGCTCAATGTCTATTGCATTGAGTTATTTCAAAAGCGTTTAGCAGTGGCACTAGAGCCAATGACAGGTGATACATTACTGCACTGCTTTAAAAGTCCTACATGTTATATCATCTATGTGCTGGTATTCAGCCTTCAAACAGATGCCTGTCTTCAAACCACACAAACACTAGCTATTATTCTGGAAGAAAAGAGCAGCAGTGTAAATGTGCCTTTTCCCATATTTTCAGCAAATTGTGGACCATTTTAAGTTTTTATTCAAAATAAATTTGGAGTTAGTTTTAGAGCAACAAAACCAAGCTGGTTCTTCCAATGCAGACAACATCTTAAGCTGTCAATATGCAATTCTTGAAACAATGAGAATTTCAGCAATCAAATATGAGGCAATTCTTGTTTCCCACACTAGGTCAGCACTTTCTTGTGGAGTTAGTTCATGTCGTCATAGTGTGCTCCATGGAGGTGACTCATTTGTGTGTTTTGGAGTTCAGACAAAGCCTAGTAGCTGACTTTTCTCTGTTACCTTCCACATGTTTCTCCTGCATTTGTAACAGCACAGTCTGCCTGCTATCTGCAAATTAAACAGCTTCTCATCTATACTTTCCTTATACAAAAAGAGACTTCTAAGTGTGTCAGGCTATGGCTGAGAAAGATAGATTTCATGCTACCTGAAAATTATCACAGAGGGATCTAAAAATGATCTTGCTTAATTAACAGATAGTGGTGTTTTTCTGTGCTGGTCCAACTATTTGACAACTGCTACAGCTTGTAAAGTTAGATATAATTACACAGGGCTGAAGATCCATAATAATGCAGTCGTTTTTCATCTGTGTAGAAGTAACTATGCCAGAATGGCTATGTTCATATCGGCATTACTGCAATACACGATACCAGATGTACCATTTAAACTATCTTGGTATTGTTAAAATGGGCAGTTTAACATTTATGTGTGTATAAAGCCTTTAAGCAGAGAAATGCTCAATCTGTTCTCCATTTTGGAAAAGTATCTATTACCTTAGGAAGATTGTAGTCACCTTGACAACATGAAGCTTTGCTCAAACTCTATCAGTTCAATTCTCTCTATGTAGTCAGACATGAAATTGAGTTACAGTGGCTTAATGGGTTACCACATGTCAGTGGAGACGAATTTGTGTGCAGTCCAGTAGCCCATTGCCAACACAAGGCAGAAATCATTAGATCAAACAACTCCATTTCACAGAGGTTTTAAAGATTTTTTTTTCTCATGTATGCTTGTAGTCTTAAGAATGAACACACAATCTATTACTATGCTCAGCTGAACTAAGGCATTATTAAGCAGTAATAAGTTGATCTTGTAACTGAAATACAAATTAGAATTTTGAAATAATTTAATTCGATCAATTTCAAATTAGTGAATGGGAACTGAAAACATGTATATAAGAAATGAATCTGTCTTATATGCTGGTAAAATAAGACCTGTAGTGACTGCATTTAGTTCACTCGTATACTGATGACTGGATATTTTCAGAGGTAGCTTAGAATCCATGATTTCCATTTGAAATATTTACAGGTGTGCTTAGGCAGCTTTTTCCCATTTATCCCTGGAATTTCATGTTTATGCTTGTTTCAAGAAAATTACATGATCTTTTGGCTTCAGACAATTTTACCTCCATAATGAATCTTCTTTTTTATTATTTCAACCTGTCACAGATTTGCTGACATGTAAAGAAACACCTTTGGAGAGCCAAACCACAACAGTCTGGAACAAACAGCTGTGTTTGGGTTTGATTCTTAACAAAACCATGCTCTTTGTTTTGTAAGTTTTACTAAAAATGATAAAATAATTTCTATGCTTAAATTAATGGCTCAATGGATATCTCATCTCTTGATTACAATTATGCTTATGGCAAGAATATTACCATCAATTGTGATGCCTGAAAATGTTGTGGGAACTTCAAGAAACCAAGATCTGACCACACATTGTCAGCTAATGCCTGTAGGGTAATGTGCGGAAGAAAAAGAGGGTTCTGCACTTTCAGAATTAAAAAAGATTGTAATCATATTGAAGTTTATGTTAGTTTCATCTGAGCTGACACTAAAGACCATAATTATTTGCAAGAGAAATTTGAATGTAAATATTGTCAGCATTTTTTCACACTTTTTCATTGTGAAACAGAAACCATTGAATGTAATGAGAAGGAAGTTAAGAAACTCCCTCTCAGGGTACTGTGAGTTTCTTCCATATTGCCACACCTTGTCAGTAAAAAACAGATCTCTTAATTGCAGATAATCTGGATTGCTTGAAATACAAGCACCCAGCCAAATTCTATTTAGCAGCAATGCTTACAGTTGCTCCTTGTGTCAAAAACTCCTGAGGTCAGAACTTTATCACCACCTTCTTTAGCTTACTAACAGATTCTCACTCTCATCTTTGAGGGCTGTTGGCTTTTTTGTTTGGGTGTTTTTTTGTTGCTGTAAGAAAAAGAGAGAGGAGAGAAGAGAGAAATAACAGCTCTAAACACTGAGCTATTATCTATAAAGTTGAATTATGATGGCTTATGAAATTTACCTGTACTTCAGTCCTTGGGGAGAACTGCACTTAGGGAGTAAGAATACTTCCATAATTATGCTCATCAGTCTCTTTTTTGGTATCTTTTTTGAGCCATGAGTAAAAGCACAAATGTTCTGTTCAAGTAAGGTGGGTCTTGAGACTGATTTCTCATTGACCTCTAAATAACCTGTCTGTAGTATCTTACTTCTGGTTTACTTGGATTGGATTAGGTTTGGCAAGGTGGAGGTAGGCTGCTTTCCTGGAAATCTGGCTCCCAGGAAGTTAGTTTTCCAGTAAACTGTAAAAAAGTCTTATCAAGTTGTTTTTTTAATCTTAATCTTTGTGCAACATTAATTTGCATACTTCATTCCTTACTGTAAACTTTATTCCATGGAAATGACATTGCTTTTTTGTTACTGTGCTGTGAATCAAGGAAGCCTTAGAACTATTCTATTTTGATTTTTTAGTGTGTGTTCCTATTTATAGATAAGGATGGGCTCAACTGCCCACCTTTTGATAAGTAAAGAATAAAACAGTTAATTCTATGATAAGGTTGTCAGAGTCAGTCTAGGGAACATGTTATTTTTAGTCCTACTTACTTTTTGGATAAAAGCTTAAAGGGAAGAAGATCAACATATAAATGAAATTAAACCCTTGACAATGCCTATTCTGCTGTGTAATTCATAAATTAATGGATCATGAAAAGACCTTTAAAGAATGCTATCCATCAGAAATACTACCTTTGTATGTGCAGTGCCTGTATCCCAGAAACCCTGGTGTTGAATTTGCCTTACTAGGAGCCTGCAAACCTTTTGAGAAAGGATGAAAGAACCATAAAATAAGTTTATGTTGTTCAGTCACCAAATGTTATAAATGACTAACACAATATAAGCAAACCAGTAAATTCAGTAAATCTAATCTTTTGCAACATGTATATTTAACAGTCATAAAATCTACTTTTGGGGATGTTGATATTAGACTTTTGTTTTAGATGCTGCTTGCCATATATCCAAATTACTTAGACCTCTGAATAAAGCTAATTTTTCTTTCTAGAAGCATATAATTTCCAAGGTGACAAGAAATCTCCCACAGAAACTGTAGAATAATAGGATCTAGTAAGTGCTTGCTATTCAAAATAAGTTTACCACCACAGCATCTGAAAACCTTATCGTGAAGGTAATAAACAAAGCATGACTTACCATCTGTCTTTTGTTTTTTTAATTATCCACTTGACAAAGAAAGAAATGTGCATATTAGAATAATGTGGGATTGTTCTGCTGATTTGTTTCCTATAATGACATATAGTGTGATATGCAAATGTGTATGTGAGTGAAGAAATAGGCTTTGCATTGGAGATAAAAGGGGGTTAAGCACTTTTCTAATTTTTATTAGATCTTCAGGAATGGCTCTCACGAAAGCCCTAAAACTATTCACTCTACAGTCAGTTTTAATTTTACTGTGTAGGCTTCATTGTGCGACTGTTGACCATGGTGGTTTCTCTGGAAATTTATCAGTCTTGGTCCTCAGCTATGAAATGCCTTACAAAGCAGGACTTGAAGCATTCATCATTCTGTAGGGAGCTGGACTAGCAACCCAGAAACCAAAGGGTTTCCTTGTGATGGCTGCTCATGTAGACAAGGGGATCAGGAGTGCCCCTGGCATGCTGGACTTGCTGAAGGTCTCTTGCCCAGGGTATGTCCGGTAGTTGTGTCAAGGAGAGAGCTGACATGAATAACCACAGTCAGTTTATTGGCCTGGCAGGGAGCCTTGGGTACTACCAGAGACAGGAGAGAGCCTTGTCCGTAGATGTTGCTATGCAAGAGCTTCCTAGCTCTGAGGAATTCAGGAATGCTCCTGGAGCACAGACTGAGCTGGCCAATCACTCCACCATAGTTTTTGTTTGCTTATGCTTCATCTCATCTAGAAATTGCATTGACTGGAAAAAACTAAGAGAGAGTTTTGTTTTAATAAGACCAAACTTGTAAACTCAAAACAAAGGCTTTAAAAATACACGTATGACATTAGGCTGCTTCTATGTGGCCTTTATTTTTTTTATGAATTATTTTCAGAATTAATTTTTGACAAGTTTTTTTTCCTTTTGATTGATACATATAGAATGCTATGAGATTGCAACAGGGCAGTTCTCTTATCAAACTGCAAATGGATCAAAATCAGGGAAGGAAACAGATGCTGCAGTGAATTTCTTGCACAGATGCAGCCCTTCTTCCCTCTGCACCCCAATCCCAGCTGGTGTGTTTGAGCAATGAGGGCAAGCTCGGGGCACCATGGTGCTTGTGGCAGGATTGCTTTTGGCCTCACTGCTTCTCAAGATGCTGTCTCCTACCCTGCTGCTGTTCAGTAGAAAATGGGTCAATGTTTTGGCACTGACTGGTTTGATCTATATTGCCCTGGCTTGCCAGCAGCTGGTTATAGAAACTGCTTTTCCTGCTGTATATAAAGTATGTTCAACTACAGGTCATTTAATTTGAAATGTAGAAGTGCCACAGTTTTGAAGCTTAAACTTCCTTCACCAAGCCTGAAATAATTTGAGCTAGTTAATTGCCAAGACAAAGTTTGATTATTGTCTGTTATAATGCATCCTAGGAGATAAGCCATGATATCTACTCCATTTGAAAACGGGGTGGGTTTGTTTTATTAGTTTAAACTTTGCCAGATAATATGGAAACAATGAATTGTGGGAACCTTGTTCTAAGAACTGTGTTTTTATGGAAGAGGTGCAGAGAGCACCAGATTGTTGCATTTGGGTTGTGCATAAATCCAAGTAGATAAAACCCAAGTGCTCCATTAACTATGTGTAGATTTAAAGATAGTATATCTTTGTATTAGTTAGGTGTATCTTGCACCAAGGCAAGTTTTAAAATAGAAAATCATGTGTATATGCATATTCTTCAACATGATTTCTAGCTTGCAATTATTACCTAACACATTTAATACTTCTGTGCCCTTCAGCTCTGTAACACTGTCTCACGGTAAGTAAAAGATTAATTCTCTTACTTCATCCCAAAAGGCAAAGATCATTTTTGTCATTCCTTAGTTATACACTTGCATATATAATAGAAAAAAGTAATTTACTTTTCTGCCTATTCTAGATAATGTCACATAGAACTTAAGACACACTCAAAAATCTGGAATCTCTGTCAGAATACTCTACAAGTCATTTCCTATCTTGTGTAAAACTTTCCCACAGCCACACAAGGAATTAGCTCATGAAATCTCCAACAGGTGTAGGTCATTTGAAGCTGAAAAATAATGCAGTAAACTTTCACTTCACAGAAACAGCGGTTTATTTCCACAAGTAAGGTCAGGATCTTTTGAAAGAAGGGAAGGGTGTTCTAGCTTGCTTTTAGAGGGCATATTGTTGGTATCCCTTAGAGCTCAGAGCTGTGTGCCTCTGTGAATCCCTCTCTAAAATCTGAAGATGAACATATTTTTATTATGTAGAAACTGATTATTCACTTTCCACAGAGCCTGTTCTGTCTGCCACTTGGCATATACCACTATGCCAATCCTTAGGATTCTTGAAATGGGAGGAATAGGAAATAGTGCCGAGCTTTCCCACCCATTGCACCAGCTAGCTGTGCTGTTCATATTTACTACCACATGTGGATGTTATAGCAGAATCGTTTTTACATCTACAGAGCTGCAGGGTGCTGTATCTCTATCTGAGGCATTATATCCCAGCTTTCTTCCTAGTGATGCTTTTGCAACTTCAGTACAAAGCTGGGACTTGAAAATAAAGTTAGAGGTTTATTTTACCTGTTCATCATCTGTACTGTATACACACGGAAGCAATTCAGGCAAAATACAAAATTACTAAAACTTCTGTAAAATCCAAAGGAGAAATGAATATTTGAGGTTTTACACATCCAAGCTTCTCCTGCTTCCCAGTTTTTGGTGCTTAATTTACTTGGAAGGGTCAGAAAATTCAAAACCTAAAATCCATGGGACTGTTGCATCTGCCCGACACTGGAAATTTCAAACCAACATCAACTGATCTCAAAACAACCTTTCATCCTGAGAGGAAGTAGCTGAGAACTTTTTATGAGTTTAAATGTATCCTTGCATTGTAATTTGAAGGATAGCTGAAGTGACACAGGAGAACAGGAGGCACATACTAATCAGAGAAGAGCTGTACAGATTATGTCTGTTATGTGTGCCTGAGTGTTGATGGAACTTTATGAGCCCACCACAGAGGCAATGGCCAGCTGGGTGGACCAGGAGCCATCTCAGAACAAATAAGGTAGCTGTGGCAAATAAAAGTCAAGACGTTTCTCACATTTACCCACTTAACCAATCTAAGTTAAACTCCCAGCAAGGAAACAGTTGGTGAAAATATTACAACAGCAAGTTTCAGGTTGACTTGCTAAAGACATCTCCGGCAAACAAGGCAGTTGCAGAAGTCATTTAATGTATCTCTACACTTTGTTGTTCAAACAGAAGCGTACAAGACTCTTGGGGTGGGGCAGTTATGAGAGATTGTGCCCTGCAAAGAGTCTCACCAAAGTAAGATTTTAGCTTGGCAATATGGACAGAAGTGTTGTCCTTATGCCTTACCCCTATACAGCAAACCATGTGTCTCCTCTTTCAGGTGACAGACAGATGTCCAGAAGGCAGATCTCACTGCATGAAAAAGATGGGAGGTGTTTCCCTTCACTAATTTGTCTGGCTATCAAGCTCAGTTCTCACCGACCACTGGGTCCCCCAGCACGGAGTTAATGCATGCTTTGCCATGGTTTGATGGTCTTCATGCCAAACTCTCTCCAGTGATGCACTATTAAAAGTGCAAATCATGAAGCAATCAGAACAAGGACCACACCGTGTACTAGAACTGTGACAGTTCACACTTCATAATTAAACTGACAGCAAGATTAAATAAAGGCTTATTTTATAAAATGAAAATGAAGAGTACAGGATGGTAAGAGGTAATCAGCCTTTTTCTAGAAATAAGATCTGAAACATGAATCCTTGTGTTTGTACTGGGTAAGATCCTATTCAATGCTGGTGATACAATATATGAATGTTGGATGGAAATATAAGATGATTTACATTTATTATATGCCATGCAGTGTAATGATTATCTAAAATATCTTTTCTTTGTCATGATTTAAAAACATATCTTACTGTGTCAGGGAAAATATAGAAAAAAAAGATTTTTTGGACACAGGGTGTTTGCACATATATTATCTTACAATGCTTATTGCTTATGAGGATAAAGAAAACAAACTGTTTATTCTGAAGGTAAGTTTAAAGTATTGATTATTTTCAATGTTCTACAATAAAAGAACTTAGAAAATTAGGAGTTTCTAAAACAATAATTGTTTTTAGGCTTCATTTTAGCTAGTTGTGCATACTTAAATGAGACTAAGATTTGCCCTAAAATTGTTAAAACTATGTATGTTTTAATAGCACCTATAAATCACAGTATTTACATTCCTGATCCAAAAAACAACAAGTCACAGAAACAAAATATTGTCCTTATCTGTAGATATATGCCATAATATAGAAACATAGAAAATGGTTTTTTTCCCTCTAATGCTTGTAGTTTTCATGCTTTGTTTTTCTGTGCTTCAGATCAGGATCTCGGTATCTGATTGTGGAACAGCTCCATTAAGAGAGATTGTGAGCAATAGTTCCTAGACTAGCTGGTAGCCTGTGGGGCAAAACACTTATTTGGATAATAAGATCACCATCAGGTCTTAAATAGGAATCTCCAACATTTGAATCTTTACCACCACATTCCTTGCTATTAAATTTTTGTGGTCTGTTTGGTGTTTTCCTGAATGTATTAAATCTTTTCATCCTCAAGAACTAATGTAATTTGATGATATGATTAATTTGACAGCATTTTCAGATTTCTTAAAAAAACCCCTCCAAACCAACTGGATTAACTCTAGGCTAGTTCAGAAGTGTATCACACTTTGCCATCGTAAATAAATTTGATTGACAGGACCTACATGTGTCCTTTGTTCACCATTGTAATTCTGTTATCTAGTTAAAAACTGTGCTTCTCAAAGAATGAAATAGGTTTTCAAAGTATGTAAAAATGAAAAAAAAATTAAGTTCTTTTAGTATGTTTACTGTTGTTCTTGACCGTGCAATGTATCACATATTTAACTTTTATATACATGATAGTTTGAAATGTACTTTATTTTTGTTAATGAAAGGTGCAATTTTCTTCTATTCCTTTGTCTCAAGGAATTGTGGCTCCAAGATAGCATGATGACTCATTAAAATATTGAGACAGTGATATTGCTCAGAGTGGCATAAAATGATGCAGAGATGCCTCTTTATGTTACACTGTCATGATGTCATTATTGGAAAATTGTTCAGTGACAGATTCAAACAAGTATTTCTTAATAAGAGACAGTTTTTATATTTTTGAAAATATTTATTTTATTGCAGAAATTGAAGTTTTGACTGTGTTGCAAATTTTGGTATCACCACTTCAATATAGATAAATATAAGTGATACCCAGGAAAAAAGCAATCTTACCTCTCTTTGTAGAGTGATGGGCTCTGAATTAAACGTTACCATTTAGGAATGAGATCTCAGAATTTTAATGAATAGTTCTTATGAAACCACCAATTTAATGCTCAGCAGCAATAAAAATGTAAGTTGAATGTTAGGAATTATTAGAAAAGAAATAGAGAACAAAAGAAACTGCGTAAATTGCTATAGAGTTTATGTCCCCTCTTCTTAAAAAAATGTAGTGGAGAGCTGGAAAAAGTTCAGAGAAAGGAAACCAGAAAAGTATGGAAATGCCTTCACATGAAGAGTGACTTATAGGTCTTCTAAGTTTTTAAGAAAATAGTATGGCTACTACTGGTTCCTTACCTCTTTCCATCAAGATCTAGGTGTCTGTGAGCCCAGCATGTAAGCAGTTCAAAGCTACCTTATGTTTTTCCTTAGGCAGTACATACTTAGGTGTGCAATTTGTTGGTGGTGTATGTATGCTGTGAGCTAGCAGGGGCAAAAAAAACTACACAGAAAAATCCGTGGAAGAAGATCCCATTGTGAAAAGCTAAACACAAAGACGTTAGTGCTAGCACAGGAGATCCCAAATGCATCTTCTGGGAAAGCCATCACTGTGTGTTTTCATCAAACACTGGGTGTCTGCTGTTGATTACTGTCGGAGACTGGCTCCTAGGCCAGGTAGACCTTTGGTCTGAGTAGGACCATTCCTACAATGTGTAGCAACATCAGAAGAATTTATCAGTGGAGGAGCTGGCCTGATTAGGTAGTTTTACTGAGACCAGATGGTATTTCTAGAATCTGAAGTTTGTGGCTGTAGGATAAGCTTATGTGTTCAGATGTCGATGCTTGATATGAACTAAATCTAAAGAACTTAGGATGGATGCAGGATGAAAGGAAGAATCTGTGCTTCTCAAGACTAGTGCTGTAGGCTGGCTGAACAGACTAGGAGCATGGGCAAGAAAATGATGTGAACAAACCTCTCTGAAACAGATTGCTGGCTTCAAACTCTCTTGTAGCCTGTGGGGAGTGCACATGGTTTTAGCTCGCTGCTCCTGACTTGATAATCATGGGCTTTGAAAGAGTGCATAAAGAGCAATGTCTACACCACAGTGACTTGCTATGAAATGTAAACAAGTGCTACCTTTTACTTGCCATCTGATAAGACTGATGCAGATTGATGCTTGTTTCTCACACCATCCTCTTTAGGTGGGTGAGAAGGGCCAAGAGCATGGAACACAGCCATACAGCAGAGCCTCAAGGTCAGTTAATGTGCCCAAGCGTGCTATTCATCAGTGTAGGTATAATCACAGAGTGTCTTTTCAGTGTCCTTTTACCCAACTCACAAGAGTGGGGAAAAAGTGTTAGTATAGACTCTCTTATTTTGCAGAAAAGCAATAACTGTGATTCTGGTTTGTATTAGGGCAGCTTGAAAAACTGCCCTGCCCTGGCAGCCCTCTAGACTTTATGTCCAAACTTAGATCACATGTGTTTAAGTTGATGTCACATATAACTACACAAAAATTTTGCTCACTTGAATAAATCCCTGGGCTGCTGGGCACAATTTTATCAGCATTTGCCTAAGTTCAACATTTATGTTCCTTAAGAAAGTCTATCACTTATTTTTTGCTTTTTCTCAAATTTAAACAAAACCTTGAAATCTCAAAATTTACTGGGAAATGACATTTAGGAATTGCTTTACTTGAAGTCATCAAAAGAACTCTTTATCAGATTTCAATTAAATCAAAGCAGTTTGGTTTTCCTTTATTATTTCAACTTTCAAGTGATAACATACTTGAAACATAGTATATAGTCATTTAAGTGATGAGGTCCAACTGAAATTATGTAACCTTTTAGAAGTAAAACCAAATAATTTTCTTTAATTTTTTTGATGAACTCAATACATTTCTACAGATCATTGAGTCAGCACTTGCTAATGAAAAGCAGTTCTTCTGGAACTGCTTCAAACAGTCCTTGCAGGATATAAGACTTTTAAAATTCCAGACTGTAGATAAAAGCCCTCCTCCTCCTAAAAAAAAAGGAAAAAAAAAGCCTTTTACTCTAAAAGCAAAATTACTCAAACTAAACAAATGTTTATGTTTTGTGCCTGCATGTCACACATGAATGCCTGTGAATATAGTCTAACACATTTGACAGTTCTGCTGGTCTGATTTAGTACTTAATTCTGCTTTTTTTTATCCCCCAAATTTTTTGCACAATATCTGCTTTCATCCTTACTTATTAATACTGGCTAGAGTCTGTGTTATATTCCATCCCATGCAGCAATGCTCATAGGAGCATTTTGAAGTTAAAACAATATTCCAGCCTCAATTTTATACTCTGCTCTATTATAATAACTCTTTCATCTTTGTTTTTAAATGCTATTTTGAAAACCACACATACTCAGGCTTCATACCTTGCTCACCAAAGGAACAAAGACTGAACACTGCTTGGCTCCAAGTGCCAATCAGGACATAACAAGTTAAACAGCAGTCAACACATTGGCAGATGAGTAACACTGAGTGGTTACTAAGCAGTGCCGAATGCTGTTTGTCCTAGTCTACCTCAGCAGCTTAATGTGTTTACTTATTCATCTGCATCTGTTAGGGTGTAGCCAATGTCAGTAATGGGTAATTTTCCCAGTAGAGGCAAGGTTTTGGGGCTCGTCTTACAAAACCATCCGGACCTGGAGGATATTAAACTGTGATTAAACTAATTGATTTCAATAGGTGCTAATCATGCAGGCTCTGGCAATGCACAGTGATGAAAAACTTTAGTGTGCCATGTACCTTGGACAACGAGTGCGTATCATCTTTACCCAAATTCTCCTATCAAGATGAGAATTTTTCTATTGCAATTTGGATATGTGTTTGGTTTTCCTGTAGCTGTACCCCATGCTGAGTGGATTCACTTTACCAGTCTAAGTTTCCTGCTTGGGAGTAACCTGTGGGTAAGTCAGGTTCTCATCAGTGTGAGATGTTACAATTTAATGCCTGTTACAGGATCTGATTAAGCAAATAGAAATGACCTAACAAGTTGTCCCACATGTCTGCTTAAGTACTTACCCCAGTGGTTGTATTTACTGTGCCCTGACTGGTAGATCTGGCTGTGGAGGTGGCAGTTTGCTGCTTCATTCTTGGTTTCTCATTGAGGTGGATCTGAACGCAGAGAGACTCCATTACTTCCATCTTCATGCCACCAGCAAGGAGTGGCTGAGCAAAGGATGTGAAAAGCAGCATCATGGCAAGGACTGGTAAGGAGCCAGGAATCCCAGCAGCCTGTAAAGGAAGGGACTTAGGAGTGGGGCAGGACAGAAACCTAGCCCACTTTCTCCATCCACTGCCAGTGCTCACAAGGTCCACGTTCTCACCCTGGTGTGGTTTTTTTACCTCTGAAAGACATTGTGAGTATCCCCACGACCATCTTATGTGCCTTCCTTCATTCCCATCTTCTGTGGAAACAAACTACTGGCAGCTTCTCTGCCTGGGTCCTGTGTCTTACGTGTTGACTGTAACTTTTATTTAAATGACTTAGCATGAGTTGGGGCTTGCACCTGTGTGTGTGGGGGAAGAGGGTCCCCAGAGATACTATATCTTGGGAAAACTCTCAAGAGCATAATGTAGCATTCCCTCTCATTTGGAATAGCCTTTATTTCACCACAGCTTTCATTTCAGTCTGTGCTGCCAGATGAAGGATGCAATAAGCCTGATTAAATTTCCATGATTTATATATCTGCAGCACATTGAGTCCATCATTAAGACAATGGGGGACAGAGGCCCCAGCTGTGATGTGCAAACAGAGACCTTCACATGTCAGACAAGAGAGGGATGTGTGAGAGAATACAAGTTAAGACTGATACAGTATTGATCAGTGTACTGGGTCTCAGCCAGTGTGTATTAGTATCTTCTTACATCTTTTGGAGCCACGTCAGAAGAAAAGAGGATTAAGGTGAGTTCTCCACTAACTTAAATTATATTAATTTACTGAATTACAGAGAGAGGTTAAACAAGAGTCAGTTGGGAGAAAGCTGATTGAGATATAGGTGCTTGTGGCTGGTATTGTGAATCTGGAAAAAGAGAGTGGGGCCATGGTGAGGACCTGCAGGTACCTCCGTGGAAAACTGGAGGAGGAATCAGGAAAATCCTCTCCCTGACCCACTTAGGGAAGAGGAAAGAGGAAATGACCAAGCCAGGTAAATGAGGGCAGGATTGCATGCTGAACAAGAAAGCTAATTGTGTTGAATGCAGCTGACAGATCACAGAGGGCGGGGAAATAGCAATGCTCAGTTTTGGCTAAACACAGTTGTGGGGAGAACAATTTGAAAGGGATGACAGCAGGAAGCTCATCTACATATGACAGGTGTGTACCAGATTGCAAGTAAAATACATGAATATCAGTAAGGTGAATTTGTATACAATGCACTATAACTTCAGGATAAGTAAAAGAAAGAATGCAGGAATATAGAAGTTCATCTATGGCTACTTTGTAAACTTGTTTTCAGATTGTGTTGTTGTAGGTACCTCTGACAGCAACTGAAGTATCAAAGCAGGGTCAAGTGATTCCTTCCCAGTCCCTCAGTAACACACATCTTAGTTTCTACCCCTGCTTGTCATGGGTGGCTGTGGCTTTCATGTCAGAAATCCCTTACTCCTGGTCTCTGTTAGCAGTTTCAACAGTGTGACAGATGTGTGATCCTATTCCTGACAGCGAGACCTGCAGTAATTGGAAATAAATGGAAAAACCAGACAAGGATATAAAAATTAAGTAGTTTTAAGATGAATACTTCTTTTCAGCAGTTGAGGAGGAGCTCAGAGTTACCAGATAGCATCTGCTGAGAAATAGGAGGATTTTCTCTGGATTTTAGGAAGAGGAAAATGTACAAAGCAATGGTGAGCTGTTGTGCACCCCAGTTCACAAGACAGTGGGGAGAAAAAAGCCATATTGTGTTTTCTCTCGCACATCTTGGGATACAAATGGATAGGCAGTTTGGCTGTGAGGGACCCCATGGCTGGTGCCAAGCAAGCTGCTTTGTCATCTTTTGGGGGTGAATAACCCAGTTACATTCTGTGTGCCTGGCAGGCTTCTCCTGAGGGGTTCAGGGCAGGTGTATCCTTGCCAATGCCCAGGCTCATGACACCAGGTAAGCTATGCAGCCCTAAAGGTCGATGGTGCAGTGAGTGGCAGCTGTCCTAGGTGTCAGAAGATCCTGAGAAGGAAATGGGAATCAATCACAGTGTTGTAGCAAGGTATGGGCCACACAATTCCTCCCATGGCATGTATGCCTTTCATGCTGATGCAGCTCAGATGCCCTCAGTGCATCTGTGTTGACAGCAGCATCCTAGATTAGCCCAATTGATTTGGGCTTTTCTGTTCTGGGATATTTCTCTCTTTTGAGGCAGCCAGGCTGGTAACAGGAGCAAGGAACACCTCTGCTATTGGTGTCCTGTCCTCCTGGCCTGTCTCTGCCCCAGCTAGACAAGTGGGTGAGAGCAGCTCTTAGGATGCTGACAGGCCAAGCACCTTTGTGTAGGGCTTTCAGAGATGCTGCTGGAAACAAGATGATGCAGGGGATGAAAGGGCAGCAGGGACCTCACCCCTGCCACCTCCCTGGGGCCAGGCCATGCAGCAGCTGAGGGGACAATGGCAGTGGCAGAGAGATCATGGCCATTTCCCCCTCCTGGTGAGTAAAGCCTGGTAAGAGCAATGAGTTCCCTCCCCACCTCTCTGCTGCCAGCAGCACAGACACCCTTCCTGCAGCTCAGCGTTCCTCGTTTCATTACCATCTCCTTACCTCCACACCTGTTTGATATTACATATTCAGTTTGGAAATACTGTCCTTTTTGTCCCCTTTTACACCATCTGCTGACACAATCCCGCGTGTGTGTCTGGGTGAGATCCAGCTGGCACACGCAGGAGGTGAACACATTCACATCTCCTGAAATTGCTGATTCAGGGAGGGGAGGCGGGGGGACACAGGCGCTCCGGAGCCCCACACCCCGATAGCGCCGCAGCTGAGGAGCCCATCGCTGCCCTCTGCGATAGTGCCAGGCGTTATCAATGCACAGCCATCCTTTCAGCCGCGCCTGCCCTCCCCGCGGCCCCGACGTGCCTGCCGCAATCAGGGGAACAATGGCAGAGGCAGAGTGCCCGGCACAAAGACAACAGCTGCACTCCCGGGTCCGGCTCTGCAGCCGCCCCGCACAATGGCCATGTGTAACCCCATCCCGCTGCCCGCCTCGGAATAATTTATTTATAGATGCAATATCTCTTTCACTGGCCTATTTAAGAATGTCTTCTTATAAATGCATGGAAATTGAAATTATTCTCTTCCCCCAAAAGATTAAGGTATCTGTTCCGTATAGATAAATAGCACAATTTTGGAGGGGGAAGAGGGAGAAAAGCTGTTGGAATATATGCAATAAAGGATGAGGAGAAGTTGATTAATTGTGATGTGTGCACTTTTTAAAATTAAATAATTTTCATTATTAGTGTCTTTGCAATATTAGGCATATGTTTAAAAATAGGAAAGAAATATTGAAGTCAGGAAAAAAAAGCCCTCCTAGGCAATGAATGCTAGTCTTTCCTCTGCAAGAGGTGACTGGTTGCCTCTTTGGTAATAAAACCTCTTTCACCCTCACAGACTGTAAGCATGAGCATCTGCTTAGGACAAAGAATTTTCTACCATCCAGGAGACAGTGAATCATCTCTCACATGAAAATATGGTTGGTTCAGCACACTGCTTGCTTCTGTTAAATACAGCATGTGCAGCCTATGTATCATCTAAATGCGTAGTGTAACCCAAGATCAGAAATGAGGACAGCCTCTGGGATCTCTAAAGAGAACTAAAACCAGTAAAAAGTTTCAATATTTTTAATATTTTAAATATTAATATTTTTAATAATATCCATATTTTTAATATCTCTCTAATTATTTTTCTTTATTTTCACTACAATTAAGTTTCATTTCATTTGTCTAAATCCTGATCTCTGAATGCAAACAAGTAGTAGCTTGGTGACAGCACTTTCCTGTGTTAAAGGAGTTGCTTTAAGGATCAGGAACTTGGAGTGCCTCATCCATCCACGTTTGGTGTGCGTGCGAACATATCTGTGGAAAGAAAACATGACAAGACAGTCTCCAAATAGGAAAAAGCTCTGGTTCTGCTAAACACTCTCCAGACACCTCCATCAGATTTAAAAACCAACTAAAAGCTCCTCATGATATGAAACACACTTTATTGGTCACACTGGAAGGATTTTTTTTTAAATGAAAAACACCATATATAACATCATCACTGGTTCTGTATAAAGTGTATTGGAAAAAATGCATGGCCTCTTTATATCATCCTCTCTTCCATCCCCTGCAGTCCACAGGAAAAGCCTCATGACTGGCAGCTGTTTGACTGCCCTATTATCTGAGCCTGCGTCCAGTCTGGCTAATTACAGTCACTGATTACTAAACACTGAGCAGCACTGTCACCTGCCTTAGCCTGACAGGATTATACCATCTGTGCCACATGGCCAGGGTATGGAAAGCTGGTGAAAGGTCAGAAAAAGGGGCAAATAACCCTTAATGGGAGGTAAATGTATGTTTACAGACGTGACAGCTGACTGTCATTAGAGTACATATACGTATTCACAGCTGAAGATACTTCTCAAGGAAGAATAAGGGGCATAAGAAGTGTGGCTTTGTCAGACAGTTGGGGTTTTTTCTGCCCCAAAATAGGTGTTATTCACAGGGAAGAGAATAAACACACTTCTATCAGACACACTGAAGTAATACAGGACCAAATGTTTTCTCTCCTTACCTCCCCAGACCTTGTCTGCCCAGCAGCAGCAGTTTAGAAAACCTGATCTGGTGAAGCTGGTGCAAGCCTTTGTGCAGGTGAACTGTCTGCTTTACAGGAGCTCGATGGATCTACTTGGTTTGTGTTAGAGGCACCAAAATTAACTCTACTGGGTAATGAAGACTGGGCTACTCTCAGGGAGCAGTGCAGGAGCCATAAGCAGAGGGTCCCCCCTATCCAATACTCTGCTCCAGTGCATGTCTTGCCTCCTCCTACCTGCAGTGCCTGCACGAACATCGCTCCTTCCTGCACCTCTTCTCTCACCAGTGTCTACATGCTTGTACCTGCCCTCTGCTCTGCCCAAGCCTCTCTTGTGGCTGTTGCTTTTCTTCCCCTGCATGCTAGAAAGTCTTCTCTTTTCCCAAGTATATGTGACAATGCACCCTTCTCACAGAAATCTTCATGTATTACCTCTTCCTTGTTTTATATCTCCATGAATTTAGGTTATGACTCTCCAAAGGGTATTTTGCAATTTTTTCTATGTATCTGGGCTGAGCCCTCCTGAGATCAGGGAGGTATAGTGTTTATTCACTGCCATGTTGGATCATTCCAGCTCAAATTTCATCCTTCCTACACCTTGGAGGTTATCAAAGTTATCCTGAAATCACCATAATTTGTTGGCTTGGAAATCTTGCTTACACCAGACCCTGGAGCATTTTGCAGGCAATATACACCCAAGAGCATCCATAAAGTGGCCTTAATCTGATAGTATATGCTTCTGGGTGCCCTTAGCTTGTCCAGGGCTATTGTCTGTAGAGAGGATGGTGACATAAAGTCTGACATGGTCTCATGTTTGTCAGTTTTCTGTTATCAGCTGCTCAGTGAGTTCCACCATTACCTGCTATGGCCACTCCCCCAGGTTTGGGTTGTGGTCTGGGGGGTAGGGAGCATCCTCCTCCTTGCTGCATTCTGCTTGAAATATGCAGATTTTTTTAGCCAGAAAAACAAGCAGTCTGTGCAACTGGAAGTGATTTATTTCAGCTAAGTTGTGGTGTCACACGCTTACCACCTTGTTTTTATTCTCCTTGGATTTCTTGCCTAGACATTCTCTTTTGCTGTCAGATGTGTATTATGTTTCTCCAGTTGTGTTCAGTTTGTCTGGTCATTATTTACCAGGTATTTTAGTATGTGATTCTAAGACAGATGTTTGACTGAAAAAAAAATGACTACTAATGGCCCTGCATACATCAATTCACACCTTAAAGAAAAACATATGAATCCCCAAAAGGTGCATATATGTCATAACTGAAGCAGTCTTACATTTAATGGAATGTAATCTTCTCAGAAATCAAAATATAATTTATTTCATGTCAAATAGGTGACCAACATTTGACAGCCACTGAGTACAGGAATTTTTCAAAAGGTATCAAATCAGGGTGTCTAATGCTGTGAGTTTTCATGGCTGCCCTGTGTGGTTTTCTAAAAGTTGCTCTGTTGTTTGTTTGTTTGGGGTTTTTTGTTTGTTTATTTTCTGGTGAGTTCTTTAAAACTGATCTCAGGAGCAGACACATTCAAAAGTCGCTTTGTATACACCTGTGTGTACCTGTATACGTTCACTAGTCTGCCAGTGGAGTCAGACCCTGACATTTTGTGGGTGGCACCATCATCCAGGCTGGGACTGGGGTACTGGAGCAGAGGAACACAGTGATGATCCAGAGCACTGTGAGGAGAGCAGCAAGATGAAATTCAGTGTTACAAAATGCATGCATTTTGTCAGCCAGTGCTGAGACTTTCTGCTGGAAAGTGAAAAGGAGCAGAACTGGGATGTGCTGGTAGGCTTCAGCCGCTGGGGTGGTTTTGATGTGCTGGAGCCGTGGAAATCCCAGGTTGATTCTGAGACACACCAGTTCAAGGGCAGGTAGAGAAACACTTTTAACTCATTTGGTTACCAGCAGTTACCCTTTTGCCTCTTGACCCTCCTCTGGGTGAATACAGGCAGGCCTGGTGCTGCCTACAAGCTGGTCAGCCATGCCCAGAGCAGATAAGTGCAAGCTGAAGCAGGTGTGGGAAGCACATCCTTGGATGAACAGGGGACCTGGCAGCTTAATTTGAGAGACAGGCTTAGGGAGTGTAGCTCATTTAGCTCCTCAAGACAAATGCCGAGAGAGAGAAAGATGTGATTGCTCACTCTAAATTTATCAGCAGAGGCAAATGCCAGAGAGGGAGAGGAACTATTTAAGGTGAAGGACAATGTTGGCCTAAGAACAAATGAGTGCAATCTGGCTATGAATAAATTTAGGCTGAAAATTAGAAAAGGGTTTCTAACTATCAGAGGAATGAGTTCTCAGCTTTTTAATAGGAATTCAAGAAACCCAATTCCTATTCAGTCCAATTTGATAAGATTATTAAAAAGCTGCCTGTGATAGGAGGGAACCAGTCTATGGCTTAGAAGGTCTCCTCAATCTCTAAACACTGATGGATCCAGGTTGACTCAACTGGAATTATATTAAGAATTTTCAAAAGTCAGGATTCAAATTGTCAAGAGTGTTACAAATTTTTGATTCTTTGGACTGTAATGTCTCCTCTGTATTTCTCTGCCTTTTCTATGCACCTGTGAAACACAGAGCATAATTCCACCCCTCCTCCCCATTTAATCACACTGGGGTATTATGAAAACACCCTCACTGTGGTATTATGAAAATAGACTATTTACTGTTTGTGTAGCACTCAGGAGTGCTGTGAAGATGAGTATAAAAGGAAAAAAGCTTCACTGAAATTAATAATTTTGGCTGCACAGCTAGGTTTGAATTACATCTAGTAAATCATGCCTAGGGCAACATACTGAGTGAGAAGAAAATAAAATATTGAATAGTTGCTCATTAAGTGAACACCAGCTATCCTGTGAACTGAATGAGGCAGGGTCCTATGGAAAATAAGGTATGTGATTTTGTAATTAAGATTAGAAGAGGGCTGAATTAAGATTGCACAAGCCTTTCTTTATGGTTTTCCAGCATCAAGGATCTGGACAACCAGGGGATCAGGCCTAGCCAGCATGTGTTAATGAAAGGCAGGTCTAGCTGGAGCAACCTGATCTCCTTCTTTGACAAGGGGACCTACTTAGGCACTGCACTGCTGAAGTGAGTCCAGAGAAGGGCAGTGGAGCTGGTGAAGGGTCTGGAGCACAATTCCTATGAGGAACAGCTAAGGCATCTGAGGTTGTTTAGCCTCAGGAAAATGAGGCTTGGGGTGGGGCCTTATTGCTCTCTACAACTACCTGAGAGGAAGCTGTAGTGAGGTGGGGGCTGACTTCTCCTCTCAGGTAAAAAGTGATAGGTCCTCAAGCTGAACAACAGGAGCATCTGATTAGATATTTGGGGAAATGTCTTGACTGAAAGGGTTGTCAAGCATTGGAACAGACTACCCAGGCAAGTGGTGGAGTCACCATGCCTGGATGTATTTGAGACACAGCTGTGGTGCTCAGGGATATGATTTAATGGAGGACTTGGAAGTGCTGGGTTAACAGTTGGACTGGAGGATCTTAGAGGTTCTTTTTGACTTCAATAACTCTATGATTCTATGAATAGCCACCCACCCTCCTATCTCACCAGCCTGTGTGCAGGGAGATGCTCTGGAGTGCACTGTGTGAATACCCCCCACAGTACTCTGCCCTTGGCACAAGCAGCTGGAGAAGAATGGGAGGGTTACACCAGCTCACCCACAATCAGCTTCTCAGAGCCAGGGAGAGAATAGTGTTCTGTCTTGTGGAGAAATTGGAAATTATTTGGTCCCAGCTTGGAACTCATCTCGTCTCTAGAAATTCTGTGTAAATGCAAGTTGGAGGAGTGATTAAAATCTTGTTGAGCCAAGATTGGGTAGCCCAGGCAAACTACCTTTGCTGTGAATTTTGAGGTGTAGCTGGCTTAGAATGTGAAGCTCAGGCTTTGGATGTCATATCAGGACTACCACACAGAGCCAAGGCAGAATGGGTACAGACCCAAGAACCCATGTTCATTTCAAACCTGGCCCTTTCCTTGAAAGCAAGAGTTTGGAACAAAGGCTGAAGATATCAACGAGGGAGCAACCATTCTGTCATGAATTTTCAAGCTAGTTGCAGCACAATGGTTCATACATGAAATGAACGTCAACAGGAAGAGCTGCCACTGATGCCACTGGTGGCTGGCAGTAGCTCTCCCCTGGGCACACAAATACTGATGTCACTGTGTATGGCTTTATTCGAGCTGGAGTGTCTGATATGCCACCATCAAATGCTGAAACAAAATCTTGCTGTTTTTAAAATAGCTTTGATATAAAGGTCAAACTACTAACATATGTAGTGAGTTTGGGCCCCTGTTTCTCGGCATCTGACATCTTCCTCAGCTGAGGATTGGTTGCCAGAGTGGGGATGCTCGCCTCTTCCTGGACACTCTGCGTTTTCAAAGTGAGCACTAACAAAGCAAGCAAACCTCGGCCAGTTCTGAAAATCAAATTCCTCAAAAGTTATCCAAGAAGCATATATTTCTCAGCCTTGGGAAGCAGTATTATTTATAGGCTCACCCAGAATGCTTGGCTGGATATTTTCTGTGTGAATTGATGCAAAGGAGTCTGGTGTGACTGTATGTACTGTACAAAAGCAGGCACACCCCATATTTAAAATATTCTTGGTTTACAGTAGTCAACCATATTTTCATGTTTGTTTGTCATAGAACGTACGTCTGTAATTATGTGCTGATGGCACATTCTTACTAACTGAAAATATTATCAAAAAATACAGAACTATCTCTAGATGCAGACCTTGTTTGTGACAGCAATATTTGCTATTGAATCACAAGCCACAGAAAGCAGTGATTTGCACAGGAACATCTAATGCATAAGAAGTGAACTGAACACTACTGAACACTATTTCTGCACAGGAAGAGGGAAGGAAGAAGAACATATTCATCTCAGTAGTGGTTAAACGATAGTGCAAACCAGTAATTATGTGTAAATTATGACCTTGCCCCCTTACAATCAGCTCCTCAGTAAACATGACTGCTTTTAATTTTCATGCCCTCGGCAATAAAAGTCACTGTTTTCAGACTAAGTTCAATTCTTCAGATTTCTTTTTTCAATGAAAATATGTGTTTTTATACTTCAAAACCTTAAATGATATGCAGGGCTTTTTAATATTTGAGGCGTTATAATTGAATTATAAAAACCGGTAGTAAAATATTAGCTTTTATAAATTTCACTCCCTTTAAGCTTTTCTATCATTAAAAGCCATTACAAATTTAAAATTTAGAGACCCTTAAAAATACATATTTTTCTCTTTTTTTTGACATTTTATAGTGTTTCCAAAGCTGAAGAAATGTTGAAAAGTTGTAGAAAGTAATGTGATGAAAGAAATGGATGCTTTTCATGTAATGTACATGGAAATAAAAGAAAAAAATACAGAAAGAAGGTGGGGGAAAAATGGGAAAGAAGCACACAAAATTACTTTTTAAAAAACACAGGTTAAGAGTACACATTTAAAAGTAATGGAGAATCTCACTGAACTGGAAGTGACTTAATAGAAATTGTTTCCATTTTTAAATATTTCTAATTTTTCTATTTCTTTAAACAATAAGAAGAAAATAAGAACGGAGCCCCAGAGCTTACATATTATCATGCATTTCAGTGTGACAAACTGTAGCTACACACAATTATGTGCTATCAGTTGCTGAAGTGGAATTCATTATTTCCTACCTTAAGCTGTCCTATAAATCTGCTCTGCACTGTTAAGCAGGTATCAAGTTCCGCCTAGAGATAGAAACACTGCTGATGAGCAAAGGAGATCTTAATAGCTAAGTTTTTTGATGCTTCTATTAAACTCAAGAAACATTTTGAAGAAAAGACAGAAATCATTCTCCCATGAGCAGTCACGTTTCCTTTTCTTGGCATTTCCCCTCTCGTGTTCTCACGAAGCACAGAGACAGGGTCATGGTTTCAGTTCCCTGGCATAGGTTAATGCAGAGCATATTTTGATGCAGAGTAGCCTGGAGTTAATCTCCTTGCACTGGACAAGCCTGAGGGTCATCATGATGCCTCTTGGGTAACCCAGGTGCTTCAGTGGCTTTACCTGCATTGTGTTCTCCTGAGGTTTCTAGTGGCACGTCCACTGATGGCTGGAGTGCCCAACCCACTACGTTAATTCTTCCCAGGAAACTTCTCTGGGATCTCTCTGTGGGCTTGGCAAGTGCCATGGCAGCCCAGGGATGTGCCAGAGGATGCACAGACACAAGCTCATGGAGCTACTCCCTATCGACGCTGGTGGTGACTGCAGGTGGGTGTATTATAACCCCCTGTTCAAGCGACAATGTGAGTCAACAGCTCCACCACAGCAGGGTTGGAGGCTTGTGTGGGTAGATGGGATTTAAATATCACAGCAGGGGCAGGAATGAAACCTGACTTAGCTTGATTAAAGAGGAATCCTAGCTCAACTGTCTGTATGTGAAATGCTGCTCACTGCTGTTTTGTCTGCTAAAATCACAAGTGGGTTTACTCCTATGACCTACCTGGAGTTCCGGCACTTTTTCCCACTAAGACACACCTTTAAATGCTTTGCAAATATCAGCAAACTCAGTTTCACAATGGGAGTTTCTGCTGGCAGGCAGACTGCATCTTCAATTTTTGGATGAGGAAACAAGGCAGGATTGGTGACTGGCTCCAGGCCACATCCCCGTGTCTGCGTGGCACTGGGAAGCACTGTAGAAAGACATCCAGGCTAGCACGGATTTATATCAGAATGGGGCTCCACCCTGGATAATTAGTCTGCTGCTAGGGAGCAAGGTCTATCCAGCAGGGCAAAGAGCTCTGCTAATGCAATCCTACCTCCAGATGCTTCATGTGGAGATCCCATGGCAGGTCTGCAAAATGCTTCCCCAGCTCCAAGGACTTCAAGAAGAATGAAGCGTGCTTTGAGGCTCGAGGACAGCATTTATGGGAACATGTCTCTTGCAGCTGTACTCAGAGCTGAGAGCTCAGAAGTCCTTTATTTTTGTTTTCTTTTAATTTATTTATTCAATATTTATTTATAATTGAGCAACAACGAAAAAAACAAAGATATTAAATAAAAGGATCCAATCCCTAAAAATATGCAACTGTAGTTCATGACAGTGTAATTCCAACAGGGAAGCCAGGAACTTGCTGTGACTCAGTGGCTGATTGTAAACTAAAACATAGGGAGGGAGTGCCTGACTCAGCAGATGCCAGAGCCTTCAAAGGGATTAGAGCTGTTGCCAGGAGGCTCCACCCTTTTTTTTCCTCTTTAAGTGTGTCTTAAGTTTCTTATTCTTGCATTACATTATATATAAAAAGCATGTATTCTATGGAATTGGCACATCCAGAATAGGGAGCACTTAAATGCCAGATTTTCCCAGAGGATTACAATTTGATTTGATCTGCATATGCACACCATTTCATCACTGCAGAATCTCTTCCCTAGAAGAGATAGAATTAATATCCCCCCTTCCCCCCCCCACCCCCAATTTATAAACACAGTAAATGCAAACATTTCAAGAGAGGTACTCTAAAAAAACCACCACCAACCAAAGTCTTCATCCAAAAAAATATTTGCAAGCTGAGCACACCTGCAAACAGCTTGGACCCCAGCTTCAAGTCCCCTGGCTCCAGAGCCGCTGTATTGCTGTAGTTCCTTTGGGTAATTACTCTCAGGAGCCTTCTCCATTGCAAGATGAATTGCTTTCTAGGGGGCTAAGACAGTTCTCCATGCCAGGTACCAAACCATTTCATAACTCTGTGCAACCTGTTAAACTGAAAAGATAAAAATGCAGGGAGCCGGTCTATGCTTAAAAAGTTTTGCTGGCATGGCAATAGTATAATTACAACAGTGAAATCCCTACTGTGAGTTTAGTCCTACCATCAAAAGGCCTTTTTGTTGTTATAATGTAATCTGTTCAGTGAAGTGGTTTAATTCCTACCAGCAAAACAACTTTTTTTGCTGGTATAAGCTGTTTCTCTGCACAGGGTGTTGGCTGTGGCAGGGCCAGTGCTGTACCTCCATCAAGTGCTGATGTGCCCAGAGGACGAGCTACCATTTTCCACCTCCCAGAGCTGAGGCACTTGACGCTCCAGAGGGATTAGGAGGTGTGTAATGAGTGTAGGGTCAAAAGGGAATTTTAATCCATCTTTCAGCCTGGCTCCTTTGCATAAGCCCTTTATATTTTTAAATCTGTGTCCTTACTCGGCCGATCTGTTGGCCAGGACTGAGCTGGGTTGCCTGCATAACCCAGCACCATTTCTGACACTGAAGGCATTTTTGGACTGATATGGAGAAAAACAATTATTTTTTTTCACAGGCCTGTGAACTAACGCCTCGGGTTTAATGTTCCTGCTTTCAGCCTATCACCTTTGTAGAAAGATTTGTTTGAATCCAGCTGTGGGTTTCCGTATACATAAATATACTGAATGTCATCAGCAAGGCTGTGGTGCCTTGATAACAGCTGATGCAAGCTGCCACCAGAGAAACGCAGATGCTCAAGTGAGGTTTCACACTTACACTGTCTCCACCTCCTCAGTCTTCCCTGCTCTGTTTTTGTGGGGACAGTGCACAGGTTTGCAGTTGGCAGATCAAGGATGGGATTTTAGATGCCCTTGCCATCACCCTGTCCTTCCCAGAGGTGGAACTGGGGTTAGGTGGTTCATGGGGCAGCAATGGATCAGGTCATGGATAACATCTCTCTGATCCCATCCCTTACCCCATGAGGAAAGGCACAGCCATATAGGATTTAAGGCTTTTTCATAAATACATGCAGCATGTTTGTTTTTACCTACATTTCATCAGTTTTTATTTTAGTCTAACTTCAGTATTCTGTGGGATTGATACCAGAAATAATAAAATGCAGAAATAAAGATTATATTCTCTTAGCCACTACCATTAACTATTTAGGGGTTTTTTAGTACTTCAGAAACAAATGCTTCAACCTGTTTTTATCAAACCTCCCGACCCTCCCGTGGCAGATCACTGGAGCCATTTTCAGAGTATTGCATGCCAAAAAAAGCAGGGACAATCTGGAAGGAACAGGTGTACTGGCTTCTGTTTCTGCTTGAAGGAGTAAACACCTAATTTGCTGCTCCCACAAAGGAGGTAAACATTTAGCTCACAAAAGTTTCCTTCCCTCTGAGAAAGTCCCACTGGAGTAGACCTAAAAAAATTCCAGAAGTCAATCTTTTTTTTATATAAAAGGTTTCCTTCCCTCTATGGCACACTATTTTGCATTGCAACTGCTCGTAAAGAGAAAGGTTTTTTTCAAGCAGGCTGGACATTTTACTCTCTAGGATGATTTTGGCTGGAAGGAACTGAGGTGCTGAGGTGCAGCAGTTTGGGCTGACCTTCTTCTTGCTGCTGGTGTGCTTCAGGCTTGCTGTTTTCATCAGGTGCTTTCCAGGAGACATGCTTCAGTCCAAACTCTTCTCCGGAGGAGGGAAGATACAAAAGAGTAGCAAGTAAATTTTGCTGCTGATGAAAAAGGAGTATTTGAAGAGGGGTCTTTTGAAGACTGGGAGTTACAGCACTTTAGAAAACCTCACAGGCTTGGTGGAGATTTATGCAAGGCTAGTGTGTAAATCTGCTTGTGCTCCGTGTGTGTCCAGTGAGACACCTGAACTGAGCCCACAGAGTCCACCCTGCTCACCTCATGTCCCCTCCAGTAACTTCAGACTCTCAGAGTGGGAGCAGCTTCTTAGGAAGACTGAAGATCAGGATTTGGATCTGGGGATATGGACACTATGCCAGAACAAAACCAACAAAAAGAGCACTATCAGTAAATTGATCTTCTGCTTTGCTTGTTGAATTCAACAAACCTGACCATCTTCATCCTGGTAACTCTTTGTCTTAGATTTCTTAAGCTCCAAAAAAGCTTCATTCATAATTTTAAAATAACATGGTATCTCAGAGTTACCTACCTTCATGTCTTCAAATATATATTCTTTTTTGTTTCTTTTCAGATTATGAGATTATTTCTTTGAGCTGAAAACAGGGCCAAAAGTCTACAGGGTTGTACCTTAGCAGTGACTTTCAAAATCAGAGTTCTCATGAAGCCTGACTTGCAGCAGTTGTTTTAGTTTGTTTTTATCTAATTGATATCTAGCTGTTGTCTATTCTCCACAACGTTTCTAAATCTTTAGAGTGTATTTGCAACAACTGAGTCTTTCTGAGGTTTGCATTCATTTTGCAAATTGTACATCTGAAGCTGAAAAATAAGCTCTGTATTTCTGTGGTAAAATGAGGTTTGCCAGGCCCCTCTAGAAGCGACAGCAGTTTTGTGGTTTGTTTCAGTTAACATGGGCTGCAGGGAGCGCGTGAACCTTTTGGTGCCCTCACTGTGTGCACAGCTGCCTTTCCTACATGAGTGGATAGGTGCAAGGGTTTTTTGTTGTTGTTGTTGTTGTTGTTGTTTTAAATAACACCTGCAGAGCAGTGAAGATTTCTCTGGTTTCTAGTTTTGGCCACGCGACCATAAAACAGCTCTGCCAATACCATCCTTCAGGACATCTGTGAATGACTGTGTTTTCCACCTGCTGTTCAAGTCACTCAGTTTTAGAGCTCTGTGTTCTGTTGTTCAGACCCTTAAAAGGTATTTATTATGTCCACTGGACACTTTTCACAAGCTTTTTAGACAGTTGAATTATGGATGGTGATTTTTTTGTAGTCCAAGATCTCAAGGTGTTCTTGTACTTGTCTTATCTGTGTTGGAGAAGGTATGTTACAGATGGCTGGATCATTGATGTGGTCAGTCTGTGTAGTTCTTTTTTTTTTCCTCCAAAAGCTAATATTTCTTTTAAATTACTTTTTTCTAGTTTTAGCCTAGCATTTTCCAATGCTGCTTAGACTCTCTTAGCTTACCTCTCTTCCCAAAATGCATCTCCTTACACCGTCCAAATTTCTTGCATTTTTCAAGTGAAATGCTTGTTTGCCAAGAGTTTGCAGAGACAGGGTCTCCCTGTGGGAGTGTTGAACATGTACAATTGTCAGTAGGGTTTCTGAGGAGCACCTGCGAGAGCCCTGCCACTACTACATGAGACAGAGCAGTGCCCAGCACCAGACCTCTCTCCAGAGTGGTGTTCTCTGTGGCTGGGGTGGATTTACTTCTTAAAAATTTATATATTTTCCTCAAAGCAGGTATTCAGTTTCTCTTGCAGTGACACCAAATGAAGGCTTGTTTCTTTTCTCTTGCCTTCATCTATTTAGCACCTACTCCTGCTTTGGCCAGGAAGAAAGAGGAGTTGCCCAAAGGTGAATTGCTGTCTGACTGCTTTTCCAATTCTGTTGAGAGCTGAAGTCCTTATACTAGGAAGATACTTTTAATCTCCTTCTCATCAGTTCTTCACTGAAATTATGTTCCCTCTCATTTTTATCCCACTGATGTTTCCTTTTCCTTTAAAAAATGGTTATCTGTACCTTTATCTGCATTGTCCTTTACTGAGAAACAGTTACTCTCTATTATACAATATTCTTCTAATATTTCTGTCATTTCCCTAAAAGTGTTTTAGGTTTTTTGCATTTCAATAATAAATGGCACAGAACTATGACCTAGCCCCAGAGAAAACTCACTAGAAACATTGCTGTCTCTCTGTATCTGTATAACTTTTAAAACTATCAAAGAACTAACTTCCTTTCTCACTTAATCACGTGAACCTGGGTTTGATTTCCCTCTTGCTTCTTATGACTCAGTGCTGAATGTCTTAGAGAAATTCAGGATTGTTTTTTTCAGTGGTGGAGGCTTTATCAACAAAACTTCCAATTTGTGAAAATTATCAGTATTGTTTGGTATTATCTGCTTTCCATAAACATGTTGTTTGTTATTACCTTTATTATTAGCCTTCAACTCGGATCTTTTATCTGCTGTTTTGTGGTGCTCCTGGGGTTTCTGTCAGAGCAGCAGGATGGCCCATTTGTTCTTGCAGTCACTGGGGTAGCATCAGTTCTCTGCCAGGTAGCTGCAACTTAATGACTGCTGTACTGAAAACCAATATTAAAGGTCTGATGACCTTCTCCACCAGCTTTTAACACTTTGAGACTACAAGTTAGCTGGACCAGTTAATTTCCATATGCTTAACCTTTTGTACCTTGATCTCAGTTCTTGAGTATTTCTGCCTCTGCTGCTAACCTTTCTAAGTTCTTAACGGTTAACTGATATGTATTGGTTGCTCTCAGCTTTCAGCCCTTTAAAATTATTATCCATATTTATAAGGTTGACTTATCTGTTTTTTTAAGCAAGTTGACATGTTAATCACACTATTTCATTCATTGGATTGTTTATTTTATATATATATAGTGAATATATATCTCTATATATTTATATGTAATAAAATCTATTTATTATGGCCTTTTTCATCTCTTTTCTTGAATATTTCCCAGCTATAATTGAATTTTTTAAATTTAAATTTCCTCTTCCAGGTGATTTTGTTCATAACAATTCCCAGCTTTGTGAACCTGGAACTTCCAAAGAGCCAAGCATATAATTCTGTTTGCACATAATTACATCTGTTAAATAGCCTAAGCAACAGTCAATTTCTATTCTCTGATCAGTTTTTGTGTGGCAGACTGAGATGTAAGGCAGAATTCCTTTCATGTGGATACAATTTGTTCTGAGCGTGAAAAGTGACATATAAAATGTCTTCAGGGCACTTTGGTGTTGGGACCAAGGGACACCCAGCACATTTCACTCTGCAGTCTATGGGTGCAGATTTCTGTAGTGTTGTGGTTTCCCCCCAGCCAGGAGCTGAGCCCCACACAGCCACTTACTGCCTCACCAGAGGGATCTGGGAAAGAATCAGAAGGCAAAAAGCTGGAAAAATAGTGGGTTGAGATAAAGACAGTTCAATAGGGAAAGCAAAAGCCACACACAAACAAAGAAAAACAAGGAATTAATTCACTGGTCCCCATGGGCAGGCAGGTGTTCAGCCATCCCCAGCAGAGCAGGGCCACATGACACATGACAATAACTTGGGAAGACAAACACCATCACTCCCCATGTCCCCACTTCTTGCTGCTTATCCCCAGTTTTATACACTGAGCATGATGTCACCTGGTCTGGAATATCCCTTTGGTCAGTTTGGGTCACCTGTCCTGGCTGTGTCTCCTCCCATCCTCTCATGCACCCCCAGCTTCCTCACCAGCGTCACAGTGCAAAAAGCAGAAAAGTCCTGGGCCCCGTGTAAGCCCTGCTCAGCAACAACAAAGACATCTCTCTATTTTCAGCTCTGTGTTCAACACAAATCCAAAACACAGGCCCACACCAGCCCCTGTGAAGTAAGCTAACTCTAAACCCAGCACACACAGCTGGGGAGGTGCTGGAGGAAACGAGTGCCCTGCACGCCGGGCTGGACTGTTTGCGCTTGTGCAGTTGGGACACTCAAGTCACCTGCTTCTCAGCTGTCTGTGATCTAGGAGTGGAAAATGACAGAGCATCACCTTCTGAAATTTGTGCTCTCTGAAACCTTCCCAAATTGAATATTAGCCAGGATTTTCAAGTTCTTGCTATAAGGATTTAGTTATCAGGTTTCGACAAGATAAACTGGAGTGAATTTGTGCTCCTATGAGTGTCCCAGTCCCTTTTGTCTGTGGCCAATGCTCATATGACTGGAGCAGAGGCTACTGAACTCTTCTCAAGGTGTTGAAGTGATGTACTTCATTTTGTTCCAAACATCTTTATCTTGAGCTGAAAATATTCTTTTATTCCTCCCTCAATTTCCTCCTCTGTGTTAACATCATGTTTTTTAGTCTAGTCAGCAAGGAACCTGGAAAGTCAGTTTTAGTGAGATAGGGTAAGGGGTGGCCTGAGCTCTGCCAGTCTTTCTTTCTGTTCAAGGTAAGATTAAGTTCAACAAACCCAGCTACATTTCGCTGACTCTGTAACTCCTGATTTCTTCGACAAAAAATCAGGAATTGTCCTGTGGATGATATCCAGCATGCTTAAACACCTTCAACTTAACTTCAGAATTGATTTTTGTTTTATATTTTAAAGCACCAGGTTTGTGCAGGAAAAATAAGTGATTATATAATTAAAATTTGTATGAAGCACACAAGGACACTGAATTAAGATGACACAGGCAACTTCTGTCCCAGTACATTATGTTTTTTTGAATGCTGAATATATAACGTTCTTAATTGATTTGTGTATGCATAACGTATATATTAAGGGGTTTCGAACCTTTCGATTTTATATATCCTTATAAATTTTCATGCTGAAGTATGCACCTTTTTACTTTAAACTTTTCCAAGACACTCTCATAGACCTCTTGGATAAAAAAAACCAACTAAACAACAAAACAACAGAGATCCTAACAGTATGTGGAGTATATGAACTACCAGAGAGAAAAACAACATAAAATAAGACTAATACAGTTACTGCATCCAGTTATTTCTGGAAGACACATACAATATTTTTTTCCTAAAAATTCTGAATTTTTCTAATCTTGTTCAGTTTCTTGTTTTGCAACTGAACTCACAAGTTAAGCATATTTATCTCTGTTTTCCAAGGGAGCATCCTTTGCTAGCTGAGTTGCAGCTGGAGATACGGTCTCTGCTACAGCTGAACTTTGTTGATAAGTTCCTAGTTTTTGAAATGGACTGGGGATAAGTGCGGAAGAACTGAGTAGACCCTCAGGGCACTCTCCCTTCTGCTTGAGATGGAGCTGTCCCATGGCCATGAAGCCGAAGCCTTGGCAGAGCTTCCCCATGCAGTTCAATCACAGTAATTCAGCCTGGAGCTGAAGATTGTATTAGTCACAGTGCATCCTTGTTGGCAGAAAGGGCAGGGGGAAAAGCAAGCATATTCCATCACTAAAACCAGCTAATAATAGCCTGAGCTTAGCTGCAAGCAGAGAGAAGGTGGGAGAGGTGATGCGGGACAGTTGAGGCGGTTTGAAACAGGCATGTGGCTGCTGCTGGTGGAGCCAAAGGCTTGAATTTCTGCCATCACACATGAGGGAGGCAGCAACAAAGTGATTAATTTCTCCTTGGCAGGTGATTAATTCTCTGTGGCTTCCAAGAGAGGCTGCCAAATTTGGACAGAAACCTGCTAAAGTTGCTCAAATACTCCTAACGTGAAAACTGGATGAGAAGACAGAAGTTTGCTTCTAAAAGACGAAGCCTTTACAAAGCACTTGTGGGATAGGCAGAGCTGATGGATGGCTGTGAGCAGGGGAGCATGGTAATAATGTGAACTTTAAAGGAGAGCCAGGAACTCTTGAATTTTAATCTGAAAGCTGACGCCAACTCTTCCCCAGATCCTGGGCAAGGTGAAGTCCACTCCTGTTGAAACCACAGGGAGTTCCTGCATTCATTTCAGCCAGGCCAGGATGTCACTTTTCTTGAAGAAGGAGTAACACTGACTGAAGGGAGGAAAGGTGTCTGGGAATAAATTAATTACCTTTTACATTATTATCGCTGCCAAACATCTCTTGCACATAAACTTAAAGTCAACATTAAGTTTAATTTAAGAATAATAAAATAATAACGATCTAAACCACTGGCTGATATCATGTGTTGAAAGGCTCTGTGTGGCCAAATGTTTCTGTACTTATGGCCCATTACATTTGAGTTTGCCTTCCATAGTTGCTGGGCCGTTAACTTGCCAGAAAACTCCCCAGTACATCATAATCAAAAAAATAAATATTTAATACCTTTTGCCCTGCACCCAGTGTGAGCAGAGATCCAGTTCCAATACCTGCACCAGTATTAGAAATTCGGGATTTACATGTTGACCTGGGAGCAGATCTGAAGAGGAGAGCGATGGAGAGAGTTGGGGTGAGGGAATAGTTAACTCTCTGCTGGATTTTGGCTGGGTTTCTGGGTTTTTTTATGCACACAGGGCAAGGCTCCATTTCTGGCAGTGTGGGAACTGCTGATCACATCCCTGGCTAACAGGGCCCAGAAGTGCCTTGTCACTGCCACAGGGTCATGGGCTTTTCTTGTGACTTGTGCTCATTCATGTTGCTGGAAAAAAAAAACATTCACCATGAATTCAGGAAGCAATGCTAGTTTCAAATAAGCACACATGAAATAATACTTTCCTTGTTTTGGAAGGTATTGGGATAGGTGTATTTTTTTTTCCACACAGGCAGCTTATTTAAAGGAGAGAGATGAATGAGTAAGATATCTCATAACATGTGAGTTAAAAAGTTTCTGTGTGTACAAAGCCCTGATACTTTTGTTTCTTCTTTTTCTTTTTCTTTTTCTTTTTCTTTT